>JAWWES010000115.1:68508894-68536533 GCA_035583135.1 Lophotriccus pileatus
ATGTTGATTTATGCCAGATGATTTCTCGTGTGCCAGGTAAGTTACTATAGAGGGTTTCAGTTCAGTTCCAATAGAAGCGAGTTGAAATCTATGAAATTAAAAAAATAAACATAGAGTGTTTCTTCAGATGGACCTCTTTTTTGTTCTTGCTTATGTGTTGTTATAGTATAATCACACACATACACAAAATTGAAATACCAGTGAGATTCTGGTGTTTTCTCAATTTTCAGATGCCTTGTGTATTCCACTTCTGGGTGTGTCCTGCATTTGTGAACCTGGACTCATTTTCTGTAAGGGTGTGTTAAGTTTTCAATTCTTGGAGATGCTTCTGCTACCAAACCTTCCCTTGCTTCTCCTTGACTTCAGTCATTCAGATACCTATCATAATCATCACCTGTGGTTTCTCTGGCTGGAATACAAGGATATAAAAATGCTCCTGAGCAGCACTCGTCCTGGCCAGCAGCACTGTAATAGAATCCTCACTTTCAATAGCCACTCTTGTACTGTGAGCAAATTTTATTGGGCCCAAGTGCTGATGCTTTCCTTCAGCATTGTGGAAAGTCTATTTGGATTTTTTTCTTGAAAACCTGGAGAGAAAATTATCCATGCGAATGGTTTATATTTAGTGTCTATATTTAGCCAATCAAAAGGAGCTATCATTTTGAAGAATGCTGTTATTGAAGAGCTAATGTGCTGTGGCACCTGAGGAGAAACAAGATGACTGTAAAATTACCAACCGTCTTAAAAATTTGTTGTTACTCTTTGCAGTCATGAAGAGGATATAGATGAGGAAGATTTTAAAAATCAAACCCGTTTAAAAAACTGCTTTTTTCAGGGCTCTTGCCAAAGATCTGCACAGAAACTAAATAGCCATGAAATAAGGAGTGCTTTACTATGATTGTTCTATTAAAAACTTGAGCCTGTTGCTTTGTAATGGTTGTAAAAGCACGTCTTAGGAATTTTGGAGCTAAGAGAATATAAAGCAATGAATGTAAATGTGAAAAATGTGAAAATCTATAGTGTGCTTGTACCTCAAGTACTGTGGTTCTACCTTCCTCATAACCTACCTTCCTCCCTCCCACCAAGTGGATATAGGAGAACTGGTAAAGATAAGAAGGGTAATAAAAATGTGTCTAGTAATTTAGTAAGTTGGGATTCCAGAAGAGACAAAACTGTCTAGGAAAGGTAAAAGCCTATGAAATCTTGAGGGATAAAGGGAAATATGGATTGGTTTTTCATGGTCTTTTCCAAAGCAAGAACCAGGAATCAAGTGAAGCTAGTAAATGGCAGCTACAGAATAGAACTTGTTTTTTCATCCCTGTCTTGTTGAACTGTTGAGTTCCTTGTCGCAAGATTATACAGATGCTTAAGGTGTATATTGCTTTAAGAAGACATAAATTATTGGAAGAAAAATCCATTGGAATCTATGATATATGTGAAAACAATGTCTGGCCCAGAAAGCTGCAAATGGTTAGAAGCTGGGAGAGACCTTCAGGGAGTATCAATAACTGCTTCTCCCATCTTGAAGCATCTGCTTTTGAGTACATAATAGAATATGATACTGTGCTAGTTGAATCTTGGGCATACCCAGCATAGGAATAGCATCTTTTATGTTGGAGTTGTGTGTGCCTGGCCAGGACAACATGATGTTTTAGAAAAGCACTATGTTCACATGCTCCTTCCTTCAGGTTTGAATATTTGCACCACTCTTGATGCTCTTGATACCTGTGACATGTTCAGAAAAGATCTGAGTTATAGAGTCCTTCCAGGGAGAAGAAAACATAAGAAAAAATTTGTATCTTCAGTTGAAAGTTGTTGGCAATTAGACTTTGGTGAATATTTAAATACTTAATATATGAAAACAGGAACACATGGAAGTTTAAATATGAATTGGCTCCCAAGTTTTATTCTTTAGCACAAAGCTCTCAGATTTGTTCTTCAGGAATAATAACTGATTGCATGAACCTTGTTATACAATTCCTTTGATGGTTCAAATTGAGATGATACACTGATTGCAATAATAATGCCTCTGGGCGTAGTGTTCAGAGGTACTGAAGAATGGTGAGAAAAATTTTTTACCTGTTACGCGTCAAGATTTGCAGTGTCTTTGGAAAAAGGAGCAGTAAGTGTTGTAGTCAAAGGTTCTTTAGCTTCCAAAGATCACAAAGGTTTACTGTAGAAGTATGGCTGAACAATCTCTTCAGTTTGGGACAGGTAACTAGTGTGTCTCTGCTCTTGTTTTCAAAGGCTGAGTCAAAGCTCTTGTTTGGAGGACAGCTCTGTCTGCACTGTAGTTGATGGAATCAACAGTTAGATCCACAAAGCTCTTAATAGTACCCATCTTCCTGACATAAGCTCTTCCTCAAGTTACTGGTATTGAGATACACATTAATCAGTCCTCAAAGAAAGGGGACTGTATGGTTCTTAATGGTGATGTCATTACATATTTCACAGTCAGGCTTCCTTCCCCACAATTAATCAAGTCCCACACAACATGGGTTCAGTTCCAGTGAAGGAAACCAGGATTGTAGCTGTTAACATTTTTGAGCATGAAGTTCGAATGGGCGTGCAGGACATAGGCCTGTTCTCCAGAGCATTGGTATTCATAGTGCAGATGTTCTTGTGCCAGCTGGTAGATGCACATTCAGAAGTGGAATACATAAGACTTAGAGTGTTTCCTAGAACTGGTGTTATTGTAAGGTAAGTAATTATTCTTTTTTGACACAATTGCAGGAGAAAGGTAAGAATATGTTCACACTGATGAGCTCTTCCCAAAAATGTTGTGCCATAAGTATGGGCTTGCATGCACGATCATATACGTACAAGTTGTTGTGTTCTCTGTTGCTTTGTGGCCTCCTTGTCCACAGTTTTGACCCCATCTATGTTCCTTTTGCTTTTCCAACCCCTATGCTTCATATTTCCCTCCCTTCTTCACATGCTGTATTTTCAGAACAGGAAGTGCTCCTTCAAGCAGTATGCTCCTCTTTCCTCCTATTGAAATAAAGGTGGAAGGTACTTTTCCTTCCCTTTCCCGTGATTTCAACTTAACAAAAAGAAAGTTGGACTTCTCTCTGGTTTTGCTTTATTGGCTGAGTCTGGTGCTGCCTCTGGCATTTACAAGTGAACTATTCATAAGTCATTAGGACACATCACAACAGAAGTGAGTACTGTGCCTGTGCGTAGTGGCATTTTTTTGTGTGTGCACTGTGGCCTCCTGTTTCCTTCTTTGCTTCACAGCTCAGAGTTAGGAAGTGGATAACAGAGGATAAGAGGAGCCTTTTTGTTTCATCACATACACTTGAAAGATAGGAAGAATGTCCAGTTCTTCTTAACAGCGTATTTTCCTAAGAGACTTATGTGTTTCTGGTGATACATTACCCACACTAGTTGTAGAGTGATACAGGGTTTTGTAATTTGGCAGTGCTCATCACAGGCAGAGTCTGGTTCATTAGGGCAGTGGTTCTTCCTTGTGACCACAGTATACTTTGATACCTGTCTTTACTGGCAAGACATGAAGCAAACTTGAGAAATACAGGGAATCTCCTAAACAAGTCAAAAGAGAACTAGGAGACTCTGCAGAAACTAGAACTAACCAATAGTTTCTGCTTCCAATAAAAAAAAAAATAAAAATTGAGGAGGGGAAACTGTAAGTTCCTTGCTTTCACAGGAGATCCAGCATGTGGAAATGAAGAAAAGCAGAAGAAAAAATGTTGCTGCTTATGGGGCATTTTTTCCATGCAAACATGAAGACAGAAATTGCTATTTTTGCTCCTCAAAAAACTGAAACAAGGAGGATAAAAAGATAGTATGACTTTTATGAAGTGAATGAAAGGTCTGCTAAATTTTGTCAAAACAAAATTGATAAGGTCAGTAAATGACAAATAGGTTTTGTAAACCTTATTTTAGTTGATAGGATACGCATTTGAAAGGTCAACATACGAAATTAAGTGTGCTATGTTTCACAGCAGTTCTGCAGAATTTCATGCAATTTTTACTTCTGTCTTCAAGGGTAAATGTGGTTCTTGGCTGTCTGAGGAACTGATTGCTCAGTTCAGATCATTGCTGCAAAGCATTGTGTATCCACACTTCTGCACACTCTGTCCAAAATGTTCTGCTATTTATTAGCAGAATACTGTACAGGCATGCCTGATAAATGAGCAATGGCAGAATACGGAACAACCAACAGTTGAAAAATGGGTATGGATTTAGAAATGTGAGGAAATTGCCTCAAAGTGTTTTCCATTAAATTATTAAGAAGAAATAAAACTGCAGGATCAAATCAGTGTTTTCCTACTGAATTTAAATCTGTGTGATATATTTAAAAAAGCATCTATGTGAACTCTGGAAAGAATACCAAAACCGTAGACTTATGCTGACTGAAAAAAAAAAGATGGTTTCAAGAAATGTATACCAAAAAAACTGTCTTCTCTTGTGTTCTAGTATTCCAAAGCATGACAAAAATCAAGGATGGCAAAAGACAATGTATTTCTATACTTTAGTCACTGGTGTCTCACAGAAAGATTCAGAGTTCTGCATTTGTTCCTTCCTATTTCCTTCTCTGTCTGTGCTATCCAGAACTCATGTCTACCTGCTACCACTGCAGTGGGTTTGCTTTTACTCTATGAAAAGCACTGACTTTTCTCTCCCATGACCTGGTTCCAACTGTGTAAGATCTTTGCAAGTAAAGCCTTGAGTTATAAACTCTTTCGGGCAGAAATCACTTTTTTTAATTATAATTTTTTTATGTTGTGCACCAGTGCTTGTGCAGCTAACTCTCAAATAACATTCAGCATTGCTTAACCAATACATTCGCTGTAGAGAATATATTTCCTTGGACACCATTTCAATGAAACCAAAGTAAGAGTTATCTTCAGAGGAATGTGCAAGAGCAGAGAAACTTGGGGGAGTTTTATTTAGAGGTCATGTAGATGACTGGTAAATAAATAACCTTGTGCAATCAGTAACAGTCTTTATGAATTCTTATTTTTCTAGAGAGCTCAAATTGGAAGAGGGATAGCTTAATCTGGCTTGACTGTCTTGTAATTTGTATAAAATTCTCTTTTAATGTCTTAGATGAAAAGAAAGATAACAGATTTGCACCTGAGCTGGATGAATATGGATCAGATACAATGAGTGAAATAAATATTGTTGGGCGAATTATGTTGAATATTTGGAGAATGATGAGAAATGAGGTAAAGTTTTTAAAAGGTTAATGTTTTCATTTACTGATCTTTTTTAATTATTGTAGGCTTTGTTGAAAGTTTCATGTAACTTGTGTAACTCTTTGATCTTTTTCTTTCTACACCTTTTTAGAAAGAGTAGTTTGCTGCTTTTTGGGAATGGATTTTGCATATTGCTAAAATCTGAAGTATTGAATCAGTAATGTTTCTTAATGATGTATTCCTTTTCCCTTCTTTGTGGGTTTGGAGAACAACTTACCTGTTTTAAAAATTTTAATTTGTCTAATATGGTTCCTTTACTAAATTAAATACTTGAACTTATTTTAAGCTCTTGGATTTACTCTTTTCTCTTTTTTCCTTTTTTTTTGGTTTTTTTTTTTTTTTCATTTATGATATGACCTTACATTTAATTCTCAAATGGTTCAGTCTTTACAAATCTCATTCTGACTAAATTCAGACCTGATCTTTATGAACTGCTTAATTCTGCATATTCTTTTCAATTGATGAGGGGTACTGTTTTCTGACTTATTAGGGACTTCTAGCTATAAATACTTAACTTTTTAACAAAATACTAATAAAAAGATAATAAATTTAATTTTTACAGTTTTTGAAAAGTAGAGATTTCTTTGATTATGAAAGCCATCATGCATTTTTAATGTGTCCACTGTGTTTTTCTAGGTGAATCTAACAAATTACACTTTTGAAAATGTGGGCTTTCATGTTCTTCATCATCGTTTTCCTTTATTTACTTTCCGAGTTTTGTCTGATTGGTTTGACAATAAGGCAGATGTCTACAGGTAATGATCTATTAATCCATTTTGTTTGTTGTATTTGAGGCCAGATTCTTAACACTGGATGGATTTAAACTCAAGTCAGCATAGGAAGAAATAATCAATTTAGTTCAAGCACTAGAACATTGTGTATGCAGCAACATGAGCTTATTTACTGGGCTGTTCTGTTGTATAGTTATATCCTCAGTATTTCAACAAGACATTTTCAGTTACAGTTTCAACATATCTGAATAGATGTACTATTTTGAAGTTCTGTAATGTCTTTTATTTTGTGTATACTGTTCATCAGAAGGGCTTTTAATGACCTCTCAGTTTCTGTTTCACTTCACAGTGCTTGTCGACCAAGCTAGGCTTAAAAATAGTACAAAACAGTGTGCAACATGTTAAGACATATAGCTGCTTGAAAATACCTTTATATGACGTGTATCATATTGAGCTTCACTCTTCCATGAGTGATTTGGTATGGCATGATATGAACAATTCATAAAACTGAATACTGATCTGTGTGTTGTTTGTGACATACATATAATTTCTGTAAAAGTTAAGTACCTTTTAATTAGGTGGAAACTTGGTTTATACTGAAATTCTAAATTTATGTTCAGCTGAGATAGACATTCTTAATATAGAAGGATGTTTCCACAAAAGGTCACTCTGTTAAAAAAAAAAACATGTAAACACAGGAAGGGAAACGGGTGTTTCTGTTTTGGTAATCCTTTAGGACAGTAAGGAAAACAGAATATAACATGTCATTGAGAGATGCCTTAAGAGAAGTTTGCTGTAACACATTCTGTGTGTATCTTTAGAATATGTAAGTGCATATTTATGTATGCCACATTTTTGAAAAAAAAAAAAAAACCATAAAAATGTTCTAGAGGAAATTTTATTTGCTGGTTTGTAACAAGTTATCATAAAAAAACGTTTTTCTCAGTAGAAGGAGCAGCACTCTCATGATTGTTCATAACAAGGCATTCACTTTCACAGATGGAAAATGGTTGATCATTATGTTAGCCGGGTCCGTGGGAATCTCCTGTTGTTAGACAAACTGGATTTGATTGACAGAACAAGTGAAATGGCGAGACTTTTTGGCATTCAGTTCTTACATGTATTAACAAGAGGCTCCCAGGTAAGACCTAGTTTTTCTTATACTTCACAAAAGCAAAATAAGTTTTACAAAATGTTTTAGTTCTTCAATATCTTTTCGGTCCATATATGTATTTTCATGGGGTCACAGAAGACTGTTGACATGAAATTAATGTGAAAGTGAAACATAAAGAATACCATTCAGTCCATTATTGCTGCTTTTGAATTGCCTAATCTCAGAGTTTAAAATTAGCTCTTAAAAATAGAGTTCCCCGGATTTAATCATGCCAGTGAATCTCTCTCTTCTGCTGACTTCAGGAGCACTAAGCTTTCCCTTTGAGTTGGTGTTGTTCACACTTAGATGAGTCTGAAAATGAATCCGTTCTAAAACATAAATATAATTGAGCGTATTTTAGAAAGATGAGATTATTTTCTTCCATGCAGACAAAACGGTATCAAATATGTTCTAAGTGACATTTCCTGTGAAGCAGACCTCTGGGTGAGATTTGACAATAAGACAAGAAGGGCTCTGGCTTTGTTAAGTACGTGTCATGCAAGATGTGTGTGGTTCTATTATTTTGATACTAGCATCAGAGAGAAAGGGAGAAGGACAGAGTGAGAGCTACTGTTTATTTGAGGCCCCAGCAATCTCCAGTACTACCAAAGGCTTTCCTTGTCCAGGTTCTGAGTGACTAGACTAACTCAACTGTTGTCATGGCTTCATGTGAGACATGAACAGCACCTGAAATTGTCATCTTCTTTCCTACCATACTTCTTCTCCTACAATCTTTCTGCTTTCTAAAAAACAGCTGACCAAAACTGATTTTTTTTCTTGCCAACTTCTATGGACAAAAAGACAACTTAAAGGCTAATGTCCTAAGTAGATAGCATTGTCATAAGCCAGGCAGGTATGAGAGTGTTTAAAGCTGCAGTTTCCCTAACAATTCAGTCCAATTAAAAAACTTTTGCCAGCTTTTTTCCTTTGACTGCAATTGTTTATGTCATCTCTTGACCCAGTGCAGCTTCTTGTTGGTCTTGCTGGTAATGGCCCTCTGTTTGTGGTGGAGTGGGGAGCAGGCAGGCGGGCACCTGCAGCAGAGCCATGGTGGCATTCAGGAGGTATTTGCCAGTTTAGCTCCCTGATTTACCATATTATCAGAAAATAACCACTCTAGGAGTAAGGGAAGAGAAATGCACAGCGAGGGACAGGGAGTGTGGGACTGGCATACTGCCAACATAGATATGCTTAAACTGTCTTGATTGCAGCCCACAAAGACTGTTCTGCCTGTCGTTTTCTCAGATGTCTGTGAGTGGGAGTGAGCAACAGAAGCATGCTGCATTTTCTATCCTGACTGTTCTTTTCTCTTCCCTTCTGTGCACCTATGTTCTGTTTCCACTGAAACTTTCTAGATCACAGAAATGGCAGTTGCAACAATTCCCAGTCACCACAAATGATTTTTTTACTCACTCAGAAGAATCATCACTTCTTTTATGAAGCTAATCCTTTTCTTCTTAGCTGAAAGAGATTTTAAAATGGAATAGTAATAAGAGCAGATTTCATATATTTTAAGTTATTTTTCCATGTTTTTATCTCTCATTAAGTTTTACAATAACTTCTTAAAATATGTTTTTATTATTTTGTTGTATGAAGCCATCTTGAACATTCCATAGTAGACTAAACAAATCTAATAGGAGAGGGTCATAGGTATACAAATTATTAGTCAGATGCTTGAAGAACTTGCTGATTTTTGCACGGGAGTCAGCAGAGATCATTTGAAAGAGCTTTAAACTTGATTTGAAGAGGGAAGGGGATAAAACCAGGCTCACTAGAGATAAGCCTGAGAGTATCACACCAGTGTTTGAGAAACAGTGTCTTAGCAAAGTCTTTCAGTCTGCTGTCTCAGTGGAGGTAGGGGATGGAGATCTATGTGGCAGCAAAGACAAGAGGATTGTTAATGTGTTAGAAACCACAGATGTGCCTAAGAATGGTAACGTAGAGATTAGGGCTTCCACCCACCCCAAGAAAGGGGAAAAGGGGTCGATAACCCAACTGAAGTGTATCTACAGCAATGCACACAGCCTGGGCAACAAACAGGAAGAAATGGAAGCCATTGGGCAGCAGGAAAACTATTACATTGTTGCCATCATGAAAACATAAAAACATGTTTTTGCTACCTGTAGCCAGGTGGGAGTCTGTCTCTTCTCCGAGGTAACAACTGATAGGACAAGAGAAAGTAGCCTCAATTTGTACCAGGGCTGGTTTGGATTGGATATTAAAAAAATTTCTTCCCCAGTAGTATGGTCAGCCACTGGAACGGGCTGGGTCACCATCCCTGGAGGTATTCAAGTGATGTGTAGATGTGGCTCATGACATGGTTGGACTCGATGATCTTAGAGATCCAAGCTAAATCAATCATTCTATGAAAACTAGGTGAAAAAAAAACTAATATCTATCTCTTGCCAGATCTAGTCCCTGGCCACTTTGTCACACATTCAAGCTCATCACTGAACACAAATTAGTGTGCCATTAGTGCACGGCAGCAGTGGCAGCTAATCTTGCTACCTAACTACACTTTCAAATTCCAAGCTGTTTGTAGTTGTTTCTGTAAGTTCTTTTATAACATCAAGGTTAAAGAAATTATATCTAACCCATTCAGTACAGTGACTGAATATGTAGTGCATCAGGCAGAGGGCCTTTAAGTACTGATTTAGTTGCTTACAAAGCACAGGATCTTAGGATTATGTAGAATTGTTCTTCTATATTTTGTGATTTTAAGTCCTTTGCCACCCATGTATATAGTTTTCAGCTATTTTGGGTTTTCATTGTGAAAGGGCACGTGAATACCTGCTTGTAAAGCCTTTACTAAAGCATGGAACTAGACATAAATAATAAGGCTGGGTTTTTTCTCATGTTGTTAGTTCCACATGTGACATTTTGTCATGTCTTCAACAGGGTGTTTGTTATTTTATGCTTCCTGTACTACTTGTAGTATCATCAAGGGGAAAGCATAATACCCAGTGCAAAATGGTGGAGTTTTGAGATTACTTGACTTAAATTCTTCCCTTGATTCTCTTGCTGCCAAGTACATTCCAGTTGCTTCTCATGGTTAAAAACATGAAGGCACAATTATCAGCTTATACAACTCACACGTTGTTTCTGTTTCCCCATATATTGAAATAAAATTGCTGTGCAGATTCCTGTGGAAAATGGTCATAAGCTGTATGTTATACTTTGTTTTCTTCAATAATGTGCAAGTCTAACAGAGATACAGTTTAGCAAATGCTCATTCAATGACTGTAGCAAGGCTATACATATATGTTGTTGCAGCCTGTTGGATGTTTATTTTTTCCATAGATAAAAAGTACTTTACTTTCAATGATCAGGGCTAAATGAAGAGGAAACATGGAAAAGTGTCACTATATGTGATAGAAAATATAGAATCATCGAATGTTTAGGTTTGGAAGGGACCTTAAAGATGATCTGGTGATAAAAAAAGTCATTAAAATATACATTAGCAGCTATTTATTTTAGAAAACTAGTTTTCTGTATTCAGGAAATATAAACGTGCATTTGCACTGTTTTAATGCACACATGTTTGTTCTGCTGTTTTGAAATTGATTATATCCAAACTGTTTTGCAGTATCGTGTGGAGTCTGTGATGCTGCGTATTGCAAAGCCAATGAATTACATTGCTGTGACACCCAGTGTCCAGCAGCGAGCTCAAATGAAAGCCCCACAGTGTGTTCCCTTAATAATGGAGCCAGAATCCCGCTTCTACAGCAATGCTGTTCTTGTCTTGGATTTCCAGTCATTATATCCTTCCATTGTGATAGCATACAACTACTGTTTTTCAACCTGCCTGGGACATGTTGAAAACTTAGGAAAGTAAGTTGTTCTTCTTTTCTCAAACTTTGATTCCCTAGATACTTTAATGTCTTTTCTAAGATACTGAGAACCCTTGTTTTTTACTGGAAAAAATGGACAGGTATGAATAGCATCATTTTCTGTTATACAATAGGGATGATAAAAATTTACCATATGCGTGTGTGCATAAGCACACATATACATATACACTTCAATATGTATTTTTAATTAAATATAGAATTAGACTGTGTTCTGTTAGCACTTCATTCATTATTGTGGTGATGCTGGTTTTTTATTGCTTCAGAATAAGTTAATGTAAATCCACCACCTATCTTCAAAACTGGACTAGTACTATTCCTTAATAAATTATGGTAGATCTTTTAACAGTTGTAGTTCACTCTAGTCTTAACTATTCAAAATTAAAAGATACGAGTTACTCTCGTGAATAGATGTGTAGCATCTTTTATTGAGCTTAACAATTACTCTGTTAATTGGGAAAAAGTCACATTGCTCCTGATAATTACCTCTATAAAAACAGTATTTTGAAGAATGGGAAGATGCATGCAGTAACTGCCAGGTGTCACCATCAGGCTTTTAAGTTTCTGATTTGAAATTCTGAGTTTGTAGGAAGAAAATTTGTGGAATGTAGTACTTGGTAAACATGTATGGTTTCCATAGGGCATTACTGTATGAATACGTGCCTCCACTAACTCAGCATTTGGAAATAATTTATTAACACTGAACAGACTTGATAAATTATGCATGCATTGGAATTTAACCATTTATTAGTACTTTATTCCTAGAGCCTTTTGCATGTGGCTAAGAAATATGAAATGATGTTATGTTTGTTTATACCTGAGTTTATTCTGTCCTTGCTGGCATTATCAGCATTTCAGTGTGAGCTGGTGCTGTTGCTTGACTGGGCTGTGTATTAATGACTTGTCTTCATATATAAATTTTCTCTTTATTAGATATGATGCATTCAAATTCGGCTGTACATCTCTCAGAGTACCTCCTGATTTACTTTACCAGATTAGGCATGATATCACAGTGTCACCCAGTGGAGTAGCTTTTGTCAAGGTAATTATACTAGTGCTCTTTGACAGGTGTTTTTGCTCCCTGTTGGCTGCCTATCTTAAGGTCAAATTGATATTATAGTTTATATTTTGCTACATTAAGAGCAGACAGAAAGGGGAAGTTCAATCTCCTATTTCCCAATGTTTTTTGATATTTGTCAAAGCGCTGAACTTCTGGCGGTTCAGGAAGTAAAATGTCATCTTTAGTTTTTCCTTTTTACTGAAGGCTTATTTCATCTATAATTAAACTGTGTTTTACATGTGTAGTTTGTAGATCAAACAGTAATTAATCTCTGCGTAACACTTCATTCTTCTCCTGCCTGCAGAATGCTTTGCTAGAAAAAGAGTCATGGTTTGGGGGGATGAAACTCCCTGTCTGTTGTTCTCATTTTGTGTTCTGCTGGCTGATTTGTAATGAGTATGGCCTGGAGTTCTTACAAATAGTTAGCCAATCACCAGCATACATGTATTTAATGGAAAACAAAAACTTCAAGTAAAGAATATTTGCAGAATTTTTAAAAGACAATATTCCTTCAATATTTAATATTTTGAGAATTAACAGTATTGAAGTCCCATTTTAGTTAATAAGATTGTCTGAACATTGCATTAATAGGGCTGATGAAAACAAAGAACAAAAAGCAGTTTACTCTGCCCTTAAGAGCTTTGCCTGTATTCTAGGTTCCTTGTATTATTTGTGGGAAAAGCCAAGCTGTTGGTGGCTAGGGCATCTTACTAATTAATTTGTCTTCCTGACAGAGCTTAACTAACAGTTCTGTGTTTTGATTTTACTGCTACCTGTTTAGGTTAGGCTTTTAAACATTTATTTTTTCTTTATTCCCTTTATGGCAGCCTTCAGTAAGAAAGGGTGTGCTGCCAAGGATGCTGGAAGAAATCTTGAAGACTAGGATAATGGTCAAACAGTCAATGAAGGCTTATAAGCATGACAAGGCTGTGACTCGAATGCTTGAAGCTCGTCAGTTGGGTCTTAAATATATTGCTAATTTTACATTTGGTTATACTGCTGCTAGTTTTTCTGGAAGAATGCCATGCACTGAGGTAAGGGTTACAAATAAAAATGCATAAAAAATGTGGGAAAGGTCCTAGTCAGATAACATAGTATTATTATTATTATTATTATTATTATTTGAAACATACTTAAACTAAATACCTTCAGAAAAGCTGGTTTTGCTTGTAATACTGAAAATCAGCAACTTAGAACTTATTTATTTTATTTATTTTGAAAAGAAATTTCTTATTTTTGCTTCCCATAAAGAGCATTTGAAGTTGACATTTCTGTGGAACTGTCTCTGAAGGAGAATTGGATTACAGTTCCAATAGTGGAAATAAAATAAAACATTGTAGCTGTTTCATAGTTTTCAGAGGAATCATCAGAATCTAAAAACTAGAGAAAATGGTCCAAAGCAGTCTTGTCTTGCTCCTTACACTTTAATATGTCTAAGAAGTTTAAACCAAATTTTTCTTTCTTTTAATTTTGTAGTCATTTTTGGTCATTATTCCTTCAGTTCTTGTTATTTTGGGGTAATTTAAGCAACCTTTTTGTTTCTTATATGCATTTAAACCACGAAATAAAATATATTGTCTCAATATAGTAATTTTCATAAACAGATCCAAGACAGGCTGTGTTTACCATGAGCTAGTGTTTGGTTTAACAGTAGAATAAAGCTTTTCAATCTGTCTTTAACTTTGCAGATCGGAGATAGCATTGTCCACAAAGCCAGAGAAACATTGGAGCGTGCCATTAAGCTGGTGAATGATACAAAAAAATGGGGTGCTCACGTTGTGTATGGTGATACAGACAGGTAATTAGTGGTCTGCTTCTTATAATGCTTTAAAATCATAGTAGTTCTTTGCAGGTAGATTTTTCTTTTGTCTCAAAAAGGGGAATGTATGATGCTGAGAAGAATACGTGGACCCTATTTGAGTGTTGCTTACTGTCTTGCAGAATATGCAAAGTAAATAATATGCAGTTTCCTCAAGTTTCTGTTAGGACTCTTAGAACTTTGAAGGTTTCCTTTCTTTTGAAAATTATGTGGAACAGAAAGAGGGGGGAAAATAATATTTTCTCAGTTGTGAATTAAATATAAATCTAATTTACCAAATTACTGGGTTTGTGCCAATTTCTGATGTTGCTTTTATTTCAGAAAATAGAGTATTTGTAATATAGTAGGCATTTCCCCTTGAGGAAGGCACTATTTTAAGCTTCAAAAGGGGATATAATTCAGAGGCAGCCATCAGAGTGTGCAAAGATATTATTAGGCTGCCTGAAATACATCATATAAATATCTCCCCTTTCCCAGTCAATCTTTCATCTAAATAATAGCCATGCTCTAGGCATATCCATCTCTGTTTTACACTCGGATAATTTTTCAGTCATTGGGAAACAAAGCTTGTCTGACTGTCCTGCTGTAACAATTTGTGAATCCAGTGACTGATTTCAGCTTGATTTGATAAAAGACTTGAAATTTCAACGATATTGAATTCATAGTAGTTTCATTTAAAAAAATTGTTGGAGAAAGGAAGTAAAATCCTGTTGCTGCTAGTGGATGGAAAAAGTGGCATACCCAGAGCTCTTTACAGTTCTCTCCTGGGAATTCAAGTTTTGCAGAGCCTGGGAGTGGTTGTGTTCCCTGCCTCAGCAGCTAGTCACAGCATTCATCAGGCCTTTGGCACTCCCCATTCATACTGAACATTGAAGTTTCTCAGGTTTTTGACTTTTCTAGCTGAAGGAAGGGAATGCAATTGATAACAAAATTCCTGCCTTGCTACCCAGGAAACCATAGCTTATAATTTTCAGGTACCAGGTTGAACAGATCTGCACTTATTTCCTATGTCTGATTTCTTGTAGCATGTTTGTACTCTTGAAAGGAGCCACAAAGGAGCAGTCTTTTAAGATTGGTCAAGAAATTGCTGAAGCTGTAACAGCAACAAACCCCAAACCTGTTAAACTGAAGTTTGAAAAGGTAAAATACTTTTCTTTGAGTATGTTGGGCGAAAACACTGTTATTAAAAAAAAAGTGAAGATAAAAGATCTTTCTGGACCCTAATGTAGGATAAGGATATACAACAGTCATGTACTGTGGTGTTTCTCTGGGTATATATTTCAAGCTCCTTAATGCCTCATGGACCTTGTGAGAGGAGCACTGCATTATCAACAACAAAAAGAAATATTCCTACTTTCACATCAGGATGCATGGTAGCCTGTTGTGCTGGCAGCATCAGGCAGTTTGAAATTTTTGTCTCATCAGTTTTTGGAAACATCTCCCTCGGTTTGGCATTCCTGATTTCCTTTTATGACAAGGTAACCCCTCTAGTTAATCAAGGGAAGCCAGTTGATGTAAACTTTTTGGATTTCAGCAAAGCTTTCAATACTGTCTCTCACAGGATCCTTCTGGACAAAATGTTTAGGCCACAACTTGATAAACTCATCATGTGGTGGGAGAGCAATTGGCTCATGGGTCGAGCACAGAGGGTGATAGTGAATGGGGTGACATCAGATTGGTGACCTGTCACTAGTAGGGTTCCACAGGGCTCCATCTTTGGCCATGTGCTCTTCAATGTCTTCATGATTGACTTGGATGCAGGACTGGAAGGGATACTATGCAAGTTTGCAAATGATACAAAACTCTGAGGAGCTGCTGACTCCCTGGAAGGCAGGGAGGCCCTGCAGAGAGACCTTGACAAATTAGAGGGCTGGCAATCACCAACCATATGAAGTTCAAGAAGGGAAAGTGCTGGATTCTGCACTTGGGGTGGGGCAGTCTCAGATGTTTGTACAGGCTGGGGAATGAGATCCTGGAGAGTGGTGCCATGGAAAGGGACCTGAGCGTCCTGGTCATGTTCAGTGTGAGTCCGCAGTGCCCTGGCAGCCAGGAGGGCCAACCGTGTCCTGGGGGGCATCAGGCAAAGCATCGCCAGCCAGTTGAGGGAGGGGATTGTCCTGCTCTGCTCTGCACTAGTGCAGCCTCACCTTGAATATTGTGAGCAGTTTTGGGCACCACAATGTGAAAAAGACATTAAGCTATTAGAGAGCATTCAGTCAGAATTTGTAAGCAAGTTGCCATTTTCCATGGAAAATACAGTAGAAAAATATTAGCAAGAAAAGTTGGGATTTCTGTAGAAGGCACAACAACTTTTGCTCGCTGAGTGGTGCACAGGGACCCTTTCCACTTTGAGTCCTTTCGGTGTCAATAAGCTTAAGGATTAATTGACCAGAAAATAAATCACTAGGTGCAAGGATACACTTGAGAAGATACCTGAGTGCTTCACTTTTAAGTGCCCTTCTTCACCTGTGGGTCAAAATACTGAATACGCTTTCTAAAGTAGCTTCCTAGCATGGGAACAGGAAAATGCCTCAAAGCTGGAGCATGTGTTCAGGAAGATAGGACACCTGTGTGCAGGACCCTCTTCAGCCTGAGGCAATCTAAACTCACTGCTACCTCTTCAAAGAGAGCCAGGAAGGTGCAGTGTTATCCTAATAACACTGTGAAGAAATCATTCTCCATTCATTGATTTTAAACTGGTCAAGGAATTCTGACACAATCAAGAATGAAATAAGAGGTTGGCGAAAACAAACAAAAGAGACCATTACACTAAAAATCCATTCATGAGAAAACCGTTCTCCAAGCATAGGCATTAAGAAAGCATACTTTCCCCAGATGGAGATTCTAACTGATTTTTGGCACCTCCTAATTGGATAAAGTTTGAAAACAGAAAGTTCTAAGCACTACATTTCCTGGGAACATTTTCTTCTCTGATGTTTAAAATGAAGCTGAAAAGAAAGAAAGATAATGGAGTTACATTAGAAATGGTGACAGGTACAATTCAAAAAAATAAGGGTACTTGCAACAATTTATACTGTCAGTTTTCATCTGAGCTTCAGGTAGATGAAATATAAAGTGATTTAAGAATGGAGTTCCACAGAATCCCGGCTTCCTCAGCTGTCGTTTAACAGGCCTTTTGATCTAGTTTATCAGTTTTAATGATTTAACAAAAAAACACAACAGCAACAAAGCAAAGCATTCCTTAGGAAACCCTCTATGTTCAAAGCCACCTTATATTCACAATACATGCCAGATTGGGCTATCTTCTTTTTAAACCTTTCAGGTCTACTTGCCATGTGTCCTGCAAACTAAAAAGAGGTACGTGGGTTACATGTATGAAACGTTGGACCAGAAGGACCCAGTATTTGATGCAAAAGGCATAGAGACAGTCCGAAGGGACTCCTGTCCTGCTGTTTCCAAGGTAAAATGTTCATAGATTTCTTCCTGAGTGAAATTATAGTATTCTGGGTTTTTATTCTATATTTGTTCTTGCTCAGAGTTCCTAGTCCTTTTGAGTTGTCTGAGACTTCATCTGTTTTTCTAGTATGAGCCATTTGAAAGATAAATTGAAGATCTTTCACACCATTACAAGGACTTGCATTTTACATCTTATATTTCATCCCCTAAAAACCCCATAAAAAGCCCTTGGCCCATGTAAGTTCTTTAAAAGACCATTCTTGATCCAGTTCACTTTAACAGGAAGTTAGTATTAACTCCCAGATGAGTGAGACACACTGATATGTCTGCTAAATAGCTCACTTACATAAATCTAGCTTAGTTAAGAATTCATTTAAAATAAGCTTCTTTACCTGATTATTTTAAGCTGTGTATTGGGAGTCTGTAAAGAAATGGCTCTTGTTATTAGACAAATTAAAACAATTTTATGCCAGTAAGAAAGGTAACCATGTAGGAGGATTTACTGCTCTTTTTTACTTCTCTCTTTTTTTTTTTCCCCCTTTTTGTTTTTTTTTTTTTTAATCCTTATTCTTTTGTTTGCTGAGGTGGTCAGAAAGTCATGGCAAAATGTTTTAGGTGACAGGGAAAAACACCTCTCATACTCTGGAAGACCTCTGTAGTTGCTAAAACAGTCTTAGTGCTGGAGTATGGATGATGTCATGAAAGATATGTCAAACTGAGGAAAAAGTTGTCCAGTAATGTGTTTACGAATGTCCTTGAGTGAAAGGGATTGCAACCTATTGTCATATTAACATTCTGGTTCACCACTGGTACTTTTTCTGAGCAGTGTATTCATATTTCCATATAATTTACTGAATAAATTGGAATTAATTGTTTTTACTTAAACATACATGGTTTTCTCATCTTTCTCATTTGATTAAAAAGATACTTGAGTGTTCTATCAAGCTGCTATTTGAAACACGGGACATAAGTCAGATCAAGCAGTATGTTCAGAATCAATGCATGAAGCTACTGGAAGGAAAAGCCAGCATGCAAGACTTTATCTTTGCAAAAGAGTACAGAGGGAGCTCAGCTTACAGACCTGGAGCCTGTGTACCTGCTCTGGAAATCACCAGGTAATGAGATTAAGAAGTGCTAATCATCAATATTTTTTATCTTGACCTTTGTGCTGACAAGTTATGGGGAGGAGATCATAGGTATTTTTTATCTTGATCTTTGTACTGACACATTATGAGTAGATCACTGGTATTTGTTCCCTTGACCTTTATACTGTCAAGTTATGTGTAGCAGTGAGATCTCTCCTTCAGATACTGTTGCAGCAGTTGTCCCTGATCAGGACATGATCAGGAATGAGATGGTCCTAGAAAGCCATTTCGTAGTCCTGGAAGCAGCCACACATGTTCAAGAGCGAAGTCTTGTCCAGATGTTGTTAACAGTGTGTTCGCTTCTGTTACTTATGTTTTGGGTTTAGTATAAGGGCTTGATCACAGATATTAGATATGATAAAAATTGTAATAGTGATGTCTCTCAGTGCTGTGAAATACATTACCAGGCATAATTTTTCATTTTTAAAAATGTACCTTACTTAAAGTTAGTATTTCATCCCATTGATAGTGTTTATTAGTGATAGTGTGAGTTGGCACATTTTGCCACCTTGCTTAATACAAAAGGTCTTCCAATTAAGCTATGCTTTTTTAGTAAAATAAAATCCAAGTCCAAACTGAATTGTCCTTTGCTTTCTGAGCAAAGGACAATTCAATTTGAAGCAGGTATCAATCTACTGAGCAAGCAGTCTCCGAAAGCAAAGGACAATTTGACCAGGAAGCAAAATCTAGTTGAGCTCTTTTTAGTTCTCTGGCTGCTTTTTATTAAAATATTTCTTTAAGGAAGGGGTAGCTAAAAAGCAACTTGCATACAACTCCAAGTGACGTGAAACAGAACATGTCTTTAGGGCACATGTTCCAATTTCTAAAATTTAGATCCAAAATAAATTAAAAATGAAACAATTTGGTCCTGAGCTTCATAATAGATGTTAGCTTCAGTCATCTCGAGAGCTACTGATAACAATCAGATGGGGAAGCTTGCAACCAAATGGATTAACTATGAATTTGCTTCTGGATGCATTACAAAGGCTGTTATTTAAACAGGAGAATGCTTGCCTATGACCGTCGCTCTGAACCACGAGTCGGGGAGCGAGTGCCCTACGTCATTGTGTACGGCATGCCCGGCCTGCCCCTGATACAGCTGGTGAGGCGGCCCATCGAAGTCCTGCAGGATCCCAACCTGAGGCTGAACGCCACATACTATATCACCAAACAGATCCTGCCCCCGCTGGCCAGGGTGTTCTCACTTATCGGCATAGACGTCTTCAGCTGGTACCATGAGTTGCCACGGGTAAGTGTCTTCAAACAGTTAACGAGTGCAGCGCATCTGTACAGGGTTTGGCCTCACTGTGACTTTTAATGGAATGAGGTTTATATGAGGCAACAGCAAGGAGTATTTTACAAAGCAGTGTTTGATACTCAGACGTGCAGTCCTGATTCTTAGATCTTCTGTGTGGTTTTTTTCACTTAGTAAATCAATTTTTTCAGCCTTCTGTGCAGCGTTGATCACACAGTCACATTCTGGTTTCTGACCCCTTCCATAGTTTGTGAGAATGTTTTGCTGTGACTGCATATTTTTAGCAGTGTGTCTATATGCATCTGTTTAGCATAATAGATGTTGGAAATCCTATTTTCCAAAATGTTCTGAAGATCCTTCCTCTGTATAGAAAAGGTGGTATGCCCCACCAGCAGGAAAACTTCAAAAATTTGTAACACTAGAAATTTTAAAATAATTATATCCAAACCTGATTTTCCTAAAAGTTAGAAAAGTTATGGGATGCAGGAAGAAAAGCGTTAGATGATAGCTGGATTTTAGTTTGTGATACCCCTGACAAAAAAGGGATAGCGAAAAACAGTGTATGTGTGTTACTCTGCTCAGTGTGGACTTCAGCAACATAGTAGTACCTCATGTTTCCCACTGCAGACTTTTAATATAGCCTTGACTGACTTCAATTCTTCTTTTCCAATGGCATTGTGACAGTTACCTTTAGTATCTCCAATAAGCTGCTCTAAAAAGGTAGAAAGAGCCCTGGCTTTCTGCAAGGCCAGGGAGCCCCAAGGAAGTCACAGGGAGCAGAGTAGCAGGAGGGTGAAGGGTAGCACAAAGCTTAAGTCATGCAGCAGCAGGAGCAAGTGCAGAGAACTAACTTCCATTTGTGGCGGGACAGTAGTGGAGCCTTGTTCAAGGAAATCAGAGCATGAGCTATTGCCATGGACCAAAGCACCATGGCAGCTCTGTGACCAGGACTGCACCAGCACAGAAACTCTAAGGCAGGTAGAATATGGAAGGAGGTCACTGGGGCTGCAGCCAGGGTATGTTTGGATGTCAATCAGATCAGCAGCTAAAAAAGGAACAACTGCAGGAGGTGGAGTTTATGTTGAGATCAGGAGTTTAGCATGTGACCGAGGATTTCTTTGGTTGCCCTTTCTCTTCTCTGATGTGATTCTGTGTGAAATAAACGTAGGCGTGGGCTCTATTCACTTCAGGGCCAGTGCTGCACAGTGCTGTACTCTTCAGCGTGATGCAATCCACGTTCATAATTTGTGTATGAACCCGTGCCCTGCGGGCTGTCTTGTACCTTCTTATTCCTTAAAACAAACAACTATGTAATCTAGAAGTAAAGCACGCTGCTCTCTTGGAAGTTCATTACCTCTTAAAATATTTTGCTTAACAGATTCAGAAGGCTGCCTCAGCTACCCACACTGAGCTAGAAGGACGCAAAGGCACCATCTCCCAATATTTCACAACCTTACACTGTCCTGTGTGTGATGAACTGACCCAGTATGGGATCTGTAATAAATGCAGAAGTCAGCCACAGCATGTGGCAGTGATTCTCAACCAAGAAATACGAGAGTTGGAACGTAAGCAAGAACAGCTGGTCAAGGTACGATTAAAGCATTGTCATATGTCTATCAGCAAAAGACAGGGGCTGAAATTTCAAAGCAGGGTGTTACTGAATGCTCACAACAGAAATGGGAAGTACAGTCCGGGTGTTAAATGCACTGCAGCTTGTTTGCTTTTCCCATTGCTGTTACAGGCAGCATAGCAGCTGTTACTCTGCTTAGCTTTGCGTAAAACCGAAGGCAAAGAGGGGCTCAGAAGGCACTTTTCTCGTTTTCTTCTTTCTTTTAAGATCATCTTGTGTGGTTCGTGGGTGCCTTTTTATAATGACAGTGATGGAGAGCTGTGACAATACGGAAGATTCACCTTTTTTGCATTAAAATAACAGATGATGCTCTAGTAACAAAAATGTTTGTGCCAGAAAATTTATTTATATATATGTATAACACGGATGTGTTTTAGCTTGGAGGTTTTCTTGTTACCTTTCCTCTCCATAGGAATTTTCCAAGCTGTTTCTTCTCTTGAGCTAGAAGTCAATTAAGAGGGTAGCTGGTTGTGCTCATGAATATATGATACCAAAGCACAGTGCCTCCTCTTGTGGAAATGTGCATACCCTCACCTAATTTTCATACTGTTGTATTTTATAATTAATAAATATATTGGTTAAAGTTTATTTTTAGCACTAGCACATGAACAATTTTGAAGACTTGTCTGAATTTCAGGGACATAAACATTCCTGCAGTGTAAGCATTGATTTAGTAGGTTCTCATAGGGTTGTTATAAACCCACTCTAATTCATTATACATAAATATTGCATTACTAAGGTGTGGACTTCTTGCTGTATTTTGTAATATTTGCTGTTATCTGCATTGTAAATGGCAGTAAGTAAGAAGATGCATGTTCTGCAGTTTTCCTGTGGTACTCTGAATCTTCTACGTTGCTCTTGTTCTGGAATAAATCAGAACTTGGCAGAGGGGTCCAGCTCCACAGAAGGATCAGTGGGTTTGATTAGAACATTCTCTTGTCCCTGCAACAACTTGGCAAGGCCTAGGATCCTGATCCAGTCAGTGTTTGATGTCTCTGTAAGAATATCTGTCTTATTTTAATATGAGGGCATATATATCCTTCACAACCTAAATTTTTGGCCCTCTGTGATGATAAACATGCTGGAGCTAGCAGAAAATTACTTAAAAATTATGTGCTGTAGGTTAAGACCATAGACTTCTGCCCTCAACACAAACTGAATTTAGAACATGCCTCGAGTACTATTTAGTTTGGTCCCTTGCATTTGAACCGGCCACAGCCTCTTTCGGAAGAACTAGGGCAGGCGTATTGATGAGGTTACAAACCTGGAACAAGCTGTTTAAATCCTGTTCCAGGCCAGAGGACTGGTATCCTCTGAGGTGCCGCATGTGGGACTTGGCCAAGAGGGGCTGCTTTTGTCAGTCTGAGTTTCTGGCCTGCAGGAATTTGGTGCTGATGCAGGTCTGGCTTGAGAGGGTGCTCGTTCCCAAATAATTTTAACGTGAAAAGAAGGAAAAGAATTAGTTTTAAAAGCAAAGTGATATCATCTTGGTTTGTTGTTCGAACTGTGCAAATGGTAGGATAAACTGTGTAACATTTTAATGTTACAAAACACAGGTGTGGTTGGAATGAAACGTCTGAGGTTTTGGAAAAACCACTGGAGGTGACAAATGCTGCAAAAGATAAAAATAAAATAGCAAAGCAGGAGCCTTTAGTTTTCTGAAGGAGTTCCTTGAACAACAAGAGCAGTACAACTTACGTGGCCTGTGTATTCCTGTCTTGGGAGTGATTACCTCTGATAGATAAAACTCTAAGTGAAGCTTACTTTGAAAGAAGAGTAATTTATTTAAAGTCCCTTTTCTCTGCAGAGGATAACTGCAGAGTAAGAGTTTTGTCTTTTTTTCACTAGGAAACTTTTGTGCAGGGTAAGTTTATCATGAATAGAACACACTGTCCCACTTCAATCCACTTAAAGTATTTACCTTGTTTTTTCAAGTACCACCATGTTGAGTAGAATTTAATTAGCAGGATTTGAACCCGAGCTGTACAGTCCTTATGTTGTTCTCTGCCCAGTTCAGAGTGGGTGATGCTTGCCAGCCACCCCACCCGTGGCCAAATGCGCCGTCTGGCAGCAATGGAAGGTGCTGCAGCAGAGAAGGGAGCCCCTCTGCATCCCTCTGTGTTGGGGAAAAGCTCAGTGCAGCAGGGCCATGCCTGTCTTGCTGATAGTCTTGATTTAGTAGTCCCAAATGGTTTATGCCTTGCTTGTGTCATTTAAAATAATCTGGTTTGCTTTTTTTACATGTAATGTAGATATGCAAGAACTGTACAGGCTGCTTTGATCGACAGATCCAGTGCGTCTCCCTCAACTGCCCAATACTTTTCAAGCTCTCCAGAGTAAGCAGAGAACTGTCAAAGGCACCGTATCTTCGCCAGCTACTTGACCAGTTTTAAATGATCTGTGTTACAGGATTCCAGGTGCTATTTTTTTTTTCTTCAGTGTTTACCACACTAAGACTATTGTGCATGGTGCTTTTTCAATTCTCATCTAGTCCAGGATTTCCATTTTACCTGTTGGGTTTATTATCTGAAGAATAATGAACACTTACCATAACTAAATAAAAAAAACCAACCCAACCCATTTGTTGATCTATGAATAGCTCACTTTTTAAGATGTACAAATTTCTTCTTCCTTTCATGTTTCTAACATACTGTTTTATAATGCTGATGTTGAAATAGCTCTGTGTAACATCTTGTAAATCCATTTCAAAGTAGAAGTCAAGTTTACTTCCTGGAGGAAGGAGCACTGAAAACCTCTTGAAACTATAAAACCATTTGTGTGTGTTCTTGAACTGTCAGTATCAAGACGTGTTACTTATATATTATCCATTCACTTTATAATTTTGTCTGCGAAATATTTTGTAAATACACTTTTTTACTTTTCAAACAACTGAGTAAAATAATGTGCAATGACTTTTATACAGATAATTTTAAAGTTGGTTGGTATATCTCCTCCTAAGTTTTGCTTGATTCCAAGTAGATTATTATTTGATCAAACTGTGCAAGCAGTAGTATCATGTGTAGCATTTTGAAACATCATTTTCTAAAAATTGCTGTCTTGCTTTAGCTATTAATGGGGCATTGTGAGGAACTGTGCAAAGACATTTTTGTTACAAACCTGTGGGACTGTTGCAATACTTTAAATATAAAATTTTATTCCATTTTTGCTTGTTTTGTATAGACATTTCTATTGCTTCTAAATATGCTTAAAATATTTTCTTTCCTTACGTACTGTACAGTTAAATCTTATTTGCCACCATCTTGACAAAATGTGTATTTAGAATATTTGTATAACTGTATAAAATGGAAAAGGAATTATGTGGTCAGTGCATTGTTTTCTAAACTGGAAATCATTTTGTTTTAGAAGTTAATAATGGAAACCATATTAAAGTTGAATAAAACAATATGGTAAAAAATTATATGGTTTTTTTTAAATACTTACCCTCAGTTGCAGACACCTTTGTTTCCCTTGTCTGGCACACCCAGTAATATAAACAAGACTGCTCAAAGAAGAGTTAAGAATCCAGCTTAAACTTTAGGATCTAAAACCTCAGTAGCAATTCTTAGAGGCCTTCCCCAAACCAGAAGATAAATATTTCCAGTTTTCCATTAGTCAGAACAGGACTAAGTTTTAAATTTAGAGTCCAGAGCAGCTTTGAAAAACAGAACAAAACTTTATTTACATCAAGGAACCTGAGTGCCTTCTCCAAATAGAAATTTATTACAGTCAAGACACAAGTCAGTCTATTAAATTTCACATTATACAGTACAATGTAAAACCCACACCAAGCAGAATAAAAACTCTTAAATATATATAATGGAACATCCACAGATTGCAATGCACTTGTATGCAAAGTAGCTAAAAAAATAAACCATCAAGGCATAAAACTTGGCCTGCTCTTGCATTCAAGCATTGGTCATGTAAAGAATAAAAGTGCAAATGCAAGGACTGTGAGTGCTTGCAGTACATTCCAGTACTTGGCGGTGCTATGGAGATAAATAAAGTATTAAATAACACTTAACTGCAAGAGGTTACCTTTCACACTGGAGCAGAGTGCTCATCTGCAACCCATTTTTGGTTTTATAAACAAAAATAGGATTCTTATCAAATTCAGATATCTAATCCTTGGATCACAGCTCTCATCCTCAACAGAGGATTACTCTTCTAGCATAAGCAGGGTGATAGTAACATAATACAGTTTGTTTCAAGTAGTTTCAACCCCTAGCATGTAAGTACTTAAACTTCCTGGAGGACCTGTAACTTAAAAGGCACTGTAAATAGATCCACACTGTAAACAGACCCTCACTAATTATATGCCAGGAAGGAACTTGGCAAGAATATTTAAACATGTGAAAACTAACACTCACTGTCTAAAAACAAGCCTTGAGGAACACCAAAATCCAAGAACAGGCAAAGCTAAGCCTTGAACATCAAGGGTGCCTAGAATTGCTGTGAGCTGGACTCATAATTGGAAATGTTCTAGAACTTGTTTTAAATTGCATCAAACATTTAATTTTCATTCAAGGGCAGCTCCTGCTATTAAAAGCAGGCTGGTTAGGGGATAAGGAGAATACTTTCTGTCAGTACATCCCAGTTCAAGTTTGAGACCAGAATTAAGACCTTGAAGGCTCCAAGTCGTGGCTAAGATGACTCTAAATTTAAATGTCATTCAGACAAAGGTCTCCAGGCATCAGCAGGACATGATTCTGCATGGTACCATTCAAGATAATTCTGCAAGTTCCATTTACAGCCACTATTTTTTGGATCCTTTATTTTTGGGAAAAGGCTGCTCTTACCTTGGCATTCCAGCCTGTTGCTCCATTCCTATTACACAGGCCTCCTGCTTTTTTAAGGGGAAGATGGGAATGAATTCAAGTTACACAGGAATTAATACAGGCAGTTTAAAAAAAAATAAATCTTTGTTTTGCACAATATTTTTACATTTGTTGGGAAGACATTGGTCAGAAACACAAATAAGTGTGTGCATATACGTAGTAGATAAGCTTCGAAAAGGTTACAGGGTGTTTCCCAATGAAGTTTTCCTTTAATTTTCTGGGATTTTTAGTACTCAATTATGCAAGACATGTAAACTATCCCTGAGAACAAGCTTACATGGAGGACATTCCAATATGGAAATTCATCAAAAATTAGTGTATGAATTGGGGGTATTTAAAAACTTCCTGGTTGCATCCTATATTTCTTTAAATAATTTTCTTCTGGCAACAAGATCTCGGGTAAGGGGAAACTTTGTTACACTGACATCAATGCAGGTGAAGCCCATGGATTGCAGCTGCAATGGGGAGCTGCCACAGGAAAGTTTCCATATCTTTCATTGTGTGTCCTGCACTTTCTCCCTCCCCACCCACCAGGGGGGATTTGTCCTCTCTGCCAGCAAATACCGCCTACTTTCCACACACACGGCAGTTCCTGCAGTGGGCAGGAGGAAAAAAGGAAAAAGGGAAAATGATGAAATGCAGGCTGGAGCTGCACACATTCCACGTGTGCCTACCACACCATTTGTTACCACAACAAACCAACTGAGCACACAAGGCCACACTGACTCGCTCCTGTCACCTGTACCTGGGACAGGACTTGGCCTGGTATTTAAAAGCATTTACCATCATTGTAAGCCAAGAAGAGAAATCGTGTGCCACAAGTGAAACAAGGCCTCATTTTAAAGTGCAGGTTTATGCATTGCACTGGAAAAATTGCCACAGGAGGAATCTGGCAAAACCACAGTGGCATTTAAGTACCAGTGGCAGAGGGAGGGGGACACCCTGCAACATGGCAAGATGCAAACAAAAAAAAGGCATTTTCATGCAAGTTGATTCCAGCTGCTCACTAACTTCTCAGAAGAAAGGAAAAAAGACATGCAATTCTAGGTTGCACATTTGGAGGACAAGAGAGGGAACAAAAACAAACCTGAAATACAGGGAACATCTAAGGTTCTGTGCTATCACAGAATCAACCCGGTTGGAAGAGACCTCTGAGATCATCAAATCCAACCCTTGATCCAACCACACTGTGATTACTAGACCATGGCACTCAGTGCCACATCCAGCTTCATCTTAAACACCTGCAGAGACAGTGAATCCACCACCTCCCTGGGCAGCCCATTCCAATGTCTGATCATTCTCTCTGTAAAGAATTTCTTCCCAATATCCAACCTAAACCTCCCCTGGCACAGCTTAAGACCATGCTCTCCTGTCTTCCTGCTGGTAGCCTGGGAGAAGAGACTGACTCCCACCTGGCTACAACCTCCTCTCAGGGAGTTATAGAGGTTGATGAGGTCTCCCCTGAACCTCCTCTTCTCCAGGCTAAACAACCCCAGCTCCCTCAGCCTCTCCTCATAGGACTTG
>JAWWES010000115.1:68536633-68566510 GCA_035583135.1 Lophotriccus pileatus
CTCACCAGCGCTGAGTACAGGGGAAGAATCACTTCCCTGCTCCTGCTGGACACACTGTTCCTGATCCAGGCCAGGATCCCATTGGCCTTCTTGGCACCTATGTAACACCTAGAGCTCTTTTGTTAATAAATGAAACCCCTTACCAAGAAAAGTACTAATAAAAGTGCATAGTTTAAAAAAACTGAACATGAACACGCTCTGATCACACAGCCTTAAAAAAAAACACTTAAGAGTAATCTTGGCATTTGTCAACTTGAAACTCCAAAATTTGTTGAGAGGCTGGTTTTGCCATTGGCTACTATTCCTTTTATTTTTTGCCTCTTACCAGGGCTCACTGGTGTGACTGCTCCTGCCCAGGGCTTCCTACTTAGCAGCAATGAACCTACACATATAAGCCATACCTTCTCTGCTGATGTCATCCCCCAAAGACCCAAATGGCACCAATCCAACTGGTCAGGGGCAAGTAGTCACACAGTATACCCGGAAACGTTTGTCTCACTGATAATCCCCTCTCCTAAAATTTTCATTTTAACACATCACTTTGTGAAAGTCTTGGCACAGGAAGCCAGAGAAGTTTGTTATAACCTTAATTTAAACAACTGTCTTAAAAATAACACCTCCCTATGCCAATGCCACATAATAAGTAATCTCTTTTAGCTAAAGGGAGCCAACAAGAAAGATGGAGAGGGACTTTTTACAAGGGCATGTAGTGACAGTTCAAGGGGGAATTGATTCAAACTGAAAGAGAGTAGGTTTAGATTAGATATTAGGAAAAAAATTCTTTGCTGTGAGGGTGGTGAGGGACTGGAGCAGGTTGCCCAGAGAAGCCATGGACGCCCCGACCCTGGAAGTGTTCAAGGCCAGGCTAGAAGGAGCTCTGAGCAAGCTGATCTAGTGGAAGCTGTCCCTGCCCACGGCAGGGAGGTTGGAACTAAGTGATCTTTAAGATCCCTTCTAACCCAAACCATTCTATGATTCTCTGATAATTTTATCATCTTCTACATGTATTTGTTGATTTCAGTGGTAGTGCCATAATTAAAATCACAAATACTTTAGGTTATTTAGATTTGTCACCGCTGTTCAGTAAGTCAAAGTTGTGGATTAGAGCAGATTAACAATGACTCATGCCTCTTCATATACTGAGTTTATGCCTCTACATAAACTGCTTTGAAGTGACCCAAAGGCATGGTTCCACTCCTAAGAAATAATTTCCATTTTTTTCTCAACTTAGTGATAGAACCAAGAATTCATATACTTTGCCAAAAGGTTATTCAATTTACAGCTGCTGGACATTACCTGAAATTTTAACTGATTTCCTGATCACACACAACTTTCAAATGCAATAAAAATATTCCTCTTTCACAAGGTAGGAAAGTTCAGCATCACATATAACAGTTCTCCTCTCTCATGAAAACATTTTGTGACAAAGCACCTCGGACCTTCACCTTTCATCCATCCCAAAAAACTGAGTAGTCTGAGCAGTCCCCTTCTTTCCCAGTTATCACAGCATATCATACTTGGATGCATGCCTCACACTTAGAAAACATCTCTTAACATTTTAACAGTTTTGGCATAGCCTACACATTTATCATGCTACCCCATTCACATCACTGAGGACCTGCCCACTCTGAGATACATCACTGCAGGCTGAATTTCCATTTTAAAAAAAAGAAAGTCAGCTTTGACTTTAATCACTCTTCTCCCAGTCAACATTCCCATTTTGTCTCCCAGGGGAGCCACCAGCAATCACTGGAGAATCGTCCGATACATTGTCCAGATGGGGCTGGAGAGTGACTTGGGCTGGAGAGTCCCCTGGTACCTTATGGGAAGTGTCCATCAGAGAGTTTTTGAACTTGTCATTCATTTCTATTACCTCAAAGTCTGCTTTGTTCCACTCTCTCCCATCCTCATCATCATCCTCATCCTCTTCATCCTCAGTAAGCCTTGAGTTTGACAACAAAGCTTTCTGGGTCTCACTGTCACTCACTTCTTTCAAGTCGTTCTCAAGGGGAGAGGTGGCCAATTTGTACATCACTGGGAAGATTACAACTGTCATCACAGAAGACACGAAGGCAGTGTACATAACCACAGGAACGTGGTGAAACCTGCCTTGGAGATACCCCACCACGCCAGGAATGCACATCTCGCCCAGCGCGGCGCCGATCACAAACAGAGAAGCCGATTTTCCTTCCACAACTGTGTACTGTTCTATCCAGGAAATGCCACTGGGGAAGACGGTGGCCATTGATGCTCCATACACGGCACTTCCCAGCCACAGGGAGGCTCGGTAATGTGCAAAGAAGGCCAAGGCTGAAGAGGAGACAGCAGAGGCTGCGAGACTCAGCGTGATCATGGTGCCAGGGTACAAGAAAGCAGCACCAAATATTGCCACTCCTCTGCAAGCAGCAAACGCACCCCAGAAGACAGAATTCAAAGCAGCTGCTTCACTTTCTTTCATCTCAGCAAAGACAATTGCATAAGTAAATACGTAAGAGCCATAAGTGACCTCTGCTCCCACATAGAAAAGAAAGAATATGAACAGGAGACCGATTAGAGCACAGTGGTATTTAGCAACCTTGCCCTTCTGCTGAGAAGTCTTTGATTTGTCTCGAGCTGAGCTGCCCTTTGAATACAAAGCAAAAAGGAAGAGGGAAACTAAGAGAAGATAGGTCCCTATGACAACATAGGACCACAAAAAGTCTTCCTCAAGGTGGTCTTGCAGTGCTGGTGTAGCTGATGCAGCTGATGCTGTCGGCACAGATTTCGGGACAGATTGGTTTGTCTTTTCAGCCACTGGACGTTCTTCAGATTCGGAACCTCCCAAGGCCATTTTAGCCAGGATCGGAGCCAGAAATGCACCGGCAGCAAAACTAAAGTGTAAGGCCTGCATGTGTGGCCCAGCCTCTGCCCTCCAGGTATTCAGTGCCAGTACATTGCCACCTGCAGATTGGAGAGAGGAGGATTCAGTCATTTTAGTCTGAGACCAGATACTGCTTTAAAGACAAAAAAAAAGACAAAACAAACTATAACCTATATTACTAATGTGCAGTAATGCCAGATTTAGCAAATACAATGTGCAAAACAGTAGTTAACTGAAATTCTGCCTTAAATCCTTGTGATTACTTGAGCTTTAGGAGGGTATTCACAGCAGTCAAACTTAAAAGCCATGCAGCAGCAGTGGACAGCCACAATTGTGCCAGGGGAGGTTTAGATTGGATATTAGGAAAAATTTCTTCATAGAAAGGGTTGTCAAGCATTTGGGACAGGATGCCCAGGGAAGTGGTTGGATCACCATCCCTGGAGGTATTTAAAAGACACACAGATGTGGCATTAGGGACATGGTTTAGTGGTAGACTCAGCAGTGCTGGCTTAACAGTTGGACTCGATGACCTTAAAGGTCTTTTTCAGTCTAAACAACTGATTCTATGGTTCTAATTACCCTACTTGACATTACCAGCATTTTCCAGCCTTTTTTAAATGAATAAATTTAACTGCTGCTCTTTAAGTATTTCTTTAAGTGTTAAAAGCAACAATGTGCAACACTAAGAATCAGAGGCCCCATTAAACAACATCCCAGGAAACAACATCCATCGCTTGCTTCTGACAGGCTGGGACTACCTCAGCTGCATTAAAAGGACTTTCCAGAAGCAGAAAGGTTTACATCAATACCACTGCAAAGATCAAACTACAGTACCCTCAGATCAGCAATAATGCTAGAAAACAAGATCCCAGAGAGATGTTTTTAAGTGGTCCCTCAGACAAATGCAGGAAAATAAGAACAAAAATCAAATTCCTGTGCTGCAGTACAGCAGCCCTCATCACTCAGCACAAAAACCCTTCCAAATTAATTCAGTTACACTTTACTGCCTTGCTCTTACTTTCTTCTACTACTCCTGATCAGGCTGGGAAGACTCCCTGCCTCTCAGATCTGACTTCCTAGTAGTACATCCACTGCCTGAAGGTATTTTTACCATTATCCAACAAGATTTTCCCATTTGAAGAATTTTTAAACCAAGTGCTGTGTATAATGATCCTAGCAGAGACAGCAAATGCACCTCAGCACTTGAGTTATTTACCATGGCCTGTGCCACACAAAACCATGTTTTCACTACTGGATCCCTGTTATCGTCCTCTTTTACATCTTACCAGGGCTCCCTCAAACCCCACAGAATTATGGCAGATGGTTCACATGTGCAGCCATCATTCCTCTGTGTGGCCGGCCAGGCAACCCACAACAACCAGGCCCTGGCTGGGATGCTTCCAGAGCTGTTTGGACAGCTTGGTTAATACATGAGCCAGCTCTTTCTTTCTCAGAAATAAAGCCTTCCCTGAAGCTGGTCAACTGGACCCCAAAGTACCTTGCTGGCTAGTAAGCATCCCCAGGCTGCCTTAGTCAGCACACTGCTGGGACATCACTGGAGAGGTCCTGAGTCAGCCACCACCTGTTGCAGCTGCACCACCACGTTCTGCAGCAGTGCCAGAACACTCCGCTGCTGACGTATTTGTAGTCATTTCCTAATCTCCACATGCAAGTATGACAGCATTTCCCAGGCATCTCTAAGGATGCCCAGGTATCTTGCCATGTCCTTGCCTCCTGATGAAAACTGCCTGCTAAAGCTGGCCATCCCTAACTCATCCTTTCTAAGTTGTGTCCAATGAATTTATGAACTTATTGCTGAGGGAGTTTATTTTTTGTACCTCCAGTATGACTGACCTTTATAACCTGTAGACATTTGCTCTGCAACTTACTAAAAAATTGGTTTTGAACACTTTTCCAGCAGAAGTGTCATTGATTTTTGGTTTTCTTTCCAGGCCATTTGCAGTATGCAAATACCACAGACTTACAATTTGGGGGACGGAATAAATTTGTATTCCCAGTCACCTAAGTAAGGCAGGCCAAGGGTGGAAAATATTCCTTGATTCAGGGAGATAGGTGCCATGGTGCTGTGAGCTATGGCAGTAAGTCCCTACTGTGAATTCCCAACTTCTGCCTAGCCAGCTTTAGGTGGGAAACACTCCAACAAAGCAACTGTGAGAATCTCTCAAACACGAGGGCTTGCTCGTGATTAACTCAGCTCCAGCTAATGTTAATGAACCGTATCCTGATCAGCTCCTGTAATCTAAAGAAAACACTGCTTAAAGAGCACAGGACACTTCCTTTACACCTGTAATGTTCCACTGTAATCCACACTGGTCACTCTACTCTCCAAGCCCCTTAAAGGAAGGCCTGTCACAGACACACAAGCACTGGAAGCCTCAGAACCACATGAATCCAAGAATCCCTGCCAGGTAAAACAGCTCCCCTCTTTGAATTCAAGATGTGTCACAGATAAAAGCAGCAACCATTTTGGTATGCCTGAAGTTTTCAATTATTTTGGTGAAGGAACCTTACCTGTGTCCAGAATTCCCATGGAGCCTCCAATAACTGACATCAAGACAGTTAACAGCAGAGAGTCCTTACACCAGGGTATCCCATAAAGACCAACGGTTGTTGCAACCATGGATAATGCTGGAAAGGTTAAAGAACAAAACAAAACAAAACCCTCACATACCACAGTTTCCATTTAAACTACACAGGAGACTAAGAAATAAAAATACATGCATAGTTATCAAAGTTACAGATAATCCTAATAAGTGATGCAACCTAAATACCTCAACCCATGGTTAGCAGTAACAGATAGAGAGTTCAACAGATCATTTTTCATTTGGAAAAAAAAGAACTTTATGAGGATATAAACACTGAGTGACAAACCTGCTAAAGAAAAGGGAGTAGCAGCTGTTGCTAGGACACTAAGAAGTCTTCTGCAAACTTCTGATCTGGAAATGTTACTTCACCACAAAGCCAGTATCAAGTTTGCCCTCTGAGAACTGCATAGCATTTAATTTGGCTCCGTTTTAAAAGAACACAAATCACTAAACTCTTAAAATCCTTTAAAGTAATTGCACTTTGGCCACCAAGAGACCTCTGTATATGCTGACTTTAATTTATATTCTGTTCCCACATGAGGAATATATTCCAAGGGATTTCTGGAGTTTCAAGAGACAGAGCTACAAAATTTCTTATCGTAAATTTAGCAGCAATTCACTAACTATGTTAGTTTTGCCATTACCGACTACACTTAGAACGTGCCTTTCCAAAAAAATATTTTTTAGATTAAAATTATTTTTATTACCATTTAGGAGGAAATTCAGTAGGCAAATTCTATGCTTATAATTACCTTCATAATAAAATAATCTGCCATTAATATCTTGAATATACAGTATTATGTTTTTAGAAGGCTTGTACCAGTTCAGATATCTCACTTATTTTTCAAATCAATACCTGATCATAGATGGAGCAGATATTAAAAAGATCAGTGGGAACTGATGTAATTAAGAACTTAGGTTAATTCCAAACAAAAACAACAACAGTGGAAAAAATAAATACCCAGAACCCTAAAGTCCTAGCAAGATACTTGGAATACATGCCTCCAAACATTTTTGAAGGCATGCATGCTGAGCTGTAAGAAGAAAATGCTAGAGATGAGACGAATTAAGTACAGCTTCTCAGAGCTGAAAAGTAACTTCTCAGCAGGTGCTCAGTTGCCCACTTCAGCTTCACACCTGAAGATTGGCACTTAAAAGCACCCCTGACAAAGATAGATTATGTCTTCAATTTTTTCTCGGTACAGTAGCAGGGTTCCAGCAGTTGAAAGATAGGAGGTAAAACTACACAAGCCAAAATCTCTTACAGGCAGCCCTCAGATGACAAAAATTGAGAAGGAGGGTCAGTTGCTCAAATTGTTGTCTTGCCATAGCACTACCAAATTGGAAAGGATTAGATCAGTCATTTTCCAAGCATTGTTGACAGAAAGCTATCCTGCATGATACCTCAGAAAAAGAAGTAAATACCAAACTATTTCAAGTTAACATGCACTTCCACGGGTGTATTGATTCCGTTACGGAAGATAAAGTCTTAAATGTGGGACACAGACAACTTTGACCTTGTCAGATGCACAGGGAGGAGGCAAAAGGAAACCCACTTTGCAGGTGTTCTGGAGAAGACAGATAAAGGACAGGGAGAAGACTCTTAAGCATCTTAGAACAAGAGCAAATAAGAACTGCTCCATGAAAATGGAGACGAGGGGAGAATGACATTATATGACATGACTGCTCCTTACAAGAGACACGGGGATACAAAAAGACTTTGTTCAAACACTTAGCAATGGAAAAAGGCATATATATATATATGCTTATATTCTCTGAACTGATCCTGCAATTACAGCATGGCCCTCAAGAAAAGCACAACTCTGCCTGAATTTCCCTGAATAAAGAAGAAAAGAGCGAGCCCTGGTATATGATTTAATCCCTAACTTACAGCATCAAGGCACACACTGACATTACTGGACTGGAAAGAAAAAAAAGCATGGCTTCCACTATTTTAGGTGTACTCTGGGAATCTCTACTGGAATGTGACACTAACACAACTCTAAAAGGAGCCCCTCATTTCTGGGTGCTGAGTGTGGCCCTGGGCACCCTGACAGCTGAGCAGCCTCGCTCTGCCAGGACAAGGCCAGTCCTGTGCTCCTATAGAAGCGAGTTTGCACATGTCCAGAAAACTGTTAAGACCATCAGCTGTGGTTCCTACAGTTTAAATGTTTCCACCATCACAGACAGTATTTAATGTTTTCCATTTTAAATAAGTTCTAATTTGGCTAAGGCCCTCCAGTCAAAATCTCCAGACTTCTGTCCACAGGAAGACGATCATGGCTGATGAGTGTTAAGTAAGGGAACGGTTTTTAGATAACTCTCCCCGCAAAAGTGTGCCTCAGAGTGACTGCTGGAGGTTTCTGGGGTGTGCATGACAGCCAAAAACACAGCTTCCCGTTTTGCTTGTGTGTTTCATGGAGTGGCACTATAGAAGCCTGTATGTTCCAGCGGGATCTATGCCAGGCACATTACGAAATACAAACTAAGAAAAGTCCAACATACTTTTTCAGTCCAAACAGATCTTGCCAGTTCAATTCCAGTTAGCACTGCTGATGTGCCCAGCGGGCCCAGCCTGTTGGCAGTGACGCCGTAATGCCCGAGCACACGCAGTGTCAGGTATCCCACAGGGCAGAATATGGTGACAGAGAGCAGCAGCACAACTGCCGGGATCTACGGGGAGCGGCACCAAGCGCCACGGGGATTTACTGGGAGCTGCAGCACCACGTGCCACGGGCGTCCCTTCCCACGGGTCGGCCCCGCTGCCTAAGGGCGACGCCTCTCCCCTTCGGGCTGCGCACCCTGAGGAGAAGCCCAAGTTGCCCTGAACAGTTTCGGACGGGCCGATTTTCCCCGCGGCCTTGGGGCCGACGGGGCAGCACTCACCGAGCAGGAGACTGGCGTTCATACAGTCGAAGAGCACCCCGCCGATCACCGACCCGCCCAGGTAGCCTAGGGACCGGCCCACGAAGATGTAGTAGATGTCGCTGACGTTCTTGCCGACGTTGGCGGCCAGGTTGGGGAAGGTGGGACCCAGCACCGCGATGCTCATCCCCTGCAGGGCAGATGCGCGGTCACCTCGCCCGACCCTTCCCCCGGCCGGGCCGGGAAGGGGCCGTACGGCCCCCCGCTCTCCCCATTCCCGGGGACGGACTCACTCACCAGCCCCAGGAACGCCGCGCACAGCGCCCCGGTGATGCACCAGCGCAGGGCGGCTCCGGCCCCGCAGCAGCGCCCGCCGCCCGTCGGCCCCGCCGCCGCCTCCTCCTCCTCCGCCGGCTCCTCCGGGCCCACGAACCGCACGTACATCTTCCTCCCGGCATCGGCCATGGCTCCCTCCGCCGGGCCCGGGGAGCGCGGCTCCGCCCCGCGCACGGCGGCAGGAGGAGCTGCCGGAGCGCCGGGCTCGGCAGGGCATGGGGATGGCGGCGCCTCTGCCACCCCCTCGGAACACCGATCTGCCTCCAGGACCGGCATTCCCAGGCCAGTGCACACTCTACTCTGCACCCTGCACTCAGCCGCAGTCTTATGCCACACTGCTGGCACGCTAGGGAGGAGCTCATTAGTTAATAAGCCCCTATAAACCGGCATTTATTTATTTTTTTAATCTATGTTATCACAGAACTCACTTGACCTTTCAGACAATCAAGCATAAAAGGTCTTTATCTCCTGCGGTGACTGTCAGGTTATGTTGATAAACCTTCTCAAGACACAGAGAGCTGCTGGGTCTCCTCAGAACAAGTATTAAAACATTCCTAGTGGTAAAAGTATCATCAAAGTATCATAAAATTATATAAATTCCCACCACTCTCCTGGAGCAGCTCAGACACTGTGCAACGTGTTTTGTTTCATAAGGCTCATAAGAATGCTCTCTGTAAGAAAGGCTCTAATCTTCAGCATACTTGGTATGTTTAAGCCTCACAAACAACCCAAAGATAATACCAAACTGTCTTGTTTTGCAAGTTTTTCATAACAAATATATACTGGAATATAACAGTGCATGGAGAATGTAGCAACCAATTCCTGTTTCTCCTGGCACTGGCAAGTATGTTGCAAGTACACTCCTGTTCCGGGTAGCCTGGGGGAATTTATGCATTAAAATATTTAGCTGCTACAAGTAACAGGGAGAGATAACATTTAAACCTGGATGGTTCATAGCCGTGTCAATACTTTTTCAGGAGTGCAAAGTCTGAACTATGACCTATCTGCAGAACACTGCTGAGCTTCTGTTCATAAGTCCAGCAGCAGAGACAATTCCAGATAAAACAATTTCAAGTATAAAACATCGGTATTTATTTTCTGAAGGTCATATACAAGTCAAACTGCATTTCTAATTTTTAGTATTTTGCCTTCTTATAAAAACAGCTTCCCAGAAAAGATACAGCAGTATTTGAAATGTATTCCCTAGACTTGCTGTTTTAAACACTTAAAAAGAAGCTTTGTACCTCAAGAGTGTACAAATGGAAACAGCACCCAGGCTCTTATTAAGGTTTGGGGCATCTTTTTTCAAATTTAAATTTGAACTACAAGCAGCTTAGAGAATAACCCCAGGTGAAAAGGGGATAATTCCCCCATAACATCAGATATGCTTATTAAAGAAAATTAAGTATTTGGCCCTACTACAAAGAAAAGGTGAGTGAATTCCTGAGATTTACCTAAGTTATCAATGAGGAAACACTCCATGCTTCATACTGCCAAGGTAAATCAAAACGAAATTGGTAGCAGGCCAGTAAATGATCAAAGGTCCTACTGAATGACACTGGCAGATCATGAAGCAAAAATGGAAAAAGAAAAAAAAAATAAAAATCAGAATTCTTTTAAAAGACAATTCAAGCTTATTTCTACCCATTTCTCTCCCTCCCTCAATTTTACTTCTGTGAATGTGTCTCTTTCTGTAAGTTTGATATTAAACCTCAGAATGGAAAGGGAAGATAAATTTTTCAAAGAAGTAACTCAGTAGTTTAGCTTTATAAATAATTAATCTTAAAACAGATTGTCAGTACAATCAGAATTATATGGGTAGCACCATATATTAATTTAGGATCAAGTGGGAACATTTCAGTCAGACTACAGTGGTATTAAAGATGCAAAGTCTTTGAGACAGAAGTCTGCACACTAGATTCAATATTATATTATGATAATATAACAAAATTACTTTTTAGAAATTACAAATTTTACATGAGAATAAGACTAAAAATAATGCATGCAGTAACAAATGGGGCACTTAAAAACTACCATCTTTATTCTGAATAATTTGAGGCTGATCACAGTTATTTTAGCACCATGAAAAACATTACACATTCATTTCTTACTCTCTTAACAAAGCAGAACTTGAAAGAATGTAGTTAAGGCTAGCAAAACATATATCCTTTAATATCAAAAACAACATACAAAATATGAGGTCTATAAAGATACTTAAACGTGTCAGTGTTATCAATATTAGCAAACATTTTGGTATAAAATCACTCTAATCTTAGCATATGCAGTTCCAAAACATTACAAATGTTGACACAATATATATGGACTAAAAAGCATACTGAGCATATGCCAAAGTTTACATGGCTAGAAACTCACTGGCTGGCTGGAACTGTAATGGTGCTGTGCTTGTCAACAGTGAGACACACAATGAAAATAATTAGTCTTTCCTCAGCCATCTCTCACATTCCAGTGCTACATCTCCTCTAGTTAAACACGCCCGGTCAAAATACATTGTATTTATATATACATACACACACACGCTTAATAGCAGAGCGTTGTTTCTGACAAAAGGTTTCAGATGCCAGCTTTTGTAACACTTTCAGCTCCCTGAAGGGGAATCCGGGCCCCAGACAAGGCACCACCTCTGCTCCCTGCTCAGAGGGCACAGCTGAGCCACTCTGTGTGAGCTCCCGAGGCAGGGAACTGCCCCATGCCAGCACAGGGAGAGCCCGGCTGCTTCAGCTAAACTATACAAATGATACTAAGGATAGTAGCACTGATTCCCACCCTGACATACTCCCTTTGGGGCTGCAAGGAAGCATCTCCTGTCCCTTTGGCATGTACTACCTGATGCAAAGAACTGAGCAGGGCATTTTTTCTTTACAGTGGCACTGTCCTTTTTTTTCTTTTCTTTACACCACAAGCCTGCGATCAAAGCATTCACCTGGGATATGCAAGAGCTGCCTTCAGCGCTCCTGGGAGGTGATCCAATCTCACCCCTCTCACTTCACCAAAACTTGGCTGGTCTGCCAGGCTATGGCTACTCAAAGATTTAATGCAGGGAAGGCTGAAAAGTACTATCCATCTCCAATATAGTGTGCATCAGTTTGACAATCCAGTGTCTCTGAAGGGAAGGGGGAAATGCATATGCCCAGACATTGGACGGGAAGGACCAAAGGAGAAAAATGTCAGTTGTCTACCTCTGATACCAAATACACCCTGAGGAATGGCCACAGAACACCTACAACATCTTTGAGGTGAGGGGGCAATTTTTAAGAGCAATAAATGGTCACCGAAAATAAATTTAGAAAAATAATTAAAATGTTAGTGCTGACCAGAAGAAGATCTGGACGAAAGAAATTCCAACTGTGTTATAATTTGGAAGTCTTGGTTTGAGACTTGTATGGGTCTTCTATTGTAGCCAAAGCAAATCCAACAATACTTTACTAATTAATCATTAAATATTGTTGTATAGTACAGATGTAAATAATAAACCTGAAGAGTTTTTATTATTTAGCTCTTTGCTGAACAGCTGTATTAAGATTCACAAGGATCTCATGCACTGAAAAGATGTGTGAGCCAGACATGAAGCCAATCAAACCTTGCTCAAAATTAGCCTTGGTTTTGAGGTCTGGTGTATTAATTATAGCATTAAGTAGGACTGGAAATTTCATACCACCATACTAAGTGAACCTCTCTTGACCCAATTTCTTCTGAAGCTTACCCTGAGAACATTCAATGGAAAAAAGATGATTACTCCGTTTATAGGATGAGAGAGCAATATCTATGAAAAGTACGCTTACAAATTGTTCTCAAGAGAGGGATACATCAGAATAATTTAATAGTCTTCTTGAATTAAGCTACTATTTTAATTTTAGAATCTACCCACCAACAAGATTAAATGTGGAATTGGGTCATCAAAATGCTAGTTCAGCAGGCTTACCATGAACAGGTTTTCACACCTGAAAATAAATTGCTACAAAATTTCTTTACATTTAGATTCAGTTAGAATAAAATTGAATATTCAGTCCTTTTCTCTCCTAGTTTTCAGAAGTGCAACCATTTCAACAATATTTTATCATTTTCATTAATGTAATAAATAGCTATTTGGTTTGAGGTTTTGTGTTTTGGTTTGGATTGGGATTTGTTTGGGTTTTTTAAAGGGAGACAGCTAACCTCATTTTTAAAACCTCAGGGCATACAGAATTCACTATATTGCTCAGTAAGTTTCTCAGTGCTTGGTTGGCCTCACCACTAAAAATCTGAACTTTTTTTTCATTTTTAACTATGAAAAATCTAGCTTTGGGACACAAACTCCTTATGCTTTTGTCCAAAAAAAAAAAAAAAAAAAGGCATTTTCTATCAGACATTCCTCCCATAGATACAAGCTAACAGAAAAGATGCTAACAGAATTCTTCTGTATTAATTTACTTTATCTTCTCTGAGAAGCCTTTCCAATTTTAGCATTTTTGCAAAACAAGCACTGGCATCAGAAATATGTTCATTTTTCCAACATCACCACACCAGCATAGCTTCCTCACCCCTAACTCTGCTTCCCTCTCATCTGATATCCCACTCACTAGCTCGTTTTGACATAGTACTCACTCCTAAATAGCTATTCACTCATTGTACCTCCTCCTGGAGTTGTTTGTTGGTGGTTTTTCGTTTGAGTTTTTGGGGGTTTTTTAATAAATGCTGTCCTTCATATTTGTGAGCAATATAATGTTTTCCATTACTCAAATATGAGAGTTTGGATTTTTATTTTTAAAGGGCATGCCAATAATTAATCCACGTTATTGTTATACCATTTCTGTGTCATTTCTAAAACTTAACAACAATTACTTTATATACTCTCCTAGATAATTTATAGAAATACAGAGCAGCAAGTTGGGACAACGTCACAATTACATCAAGATATCTGGTCACCATCATTTCAAATTGCACCAGTGATAAAGAGCAGCCTTGTTTTTGGTTTAAAACTCAACACTAAAACATATGAAATGCAAGATCTGTGATGAACATTAATTTTTCATAACAAAACAACAGGAAAAAAAGAGGCTTTTACCACACTTACTCAACAACACCTTTTGCATTGCCCAATTGGAAAATAATACTGAATAACATGTTCCACAGAAATACTCCACACAAGAGCAACATCAACTAACATCACTTTTGTAATGAAGGCAGCATTTCATAGTAATTTTAATTAACAATACTATGCATCTTTTAATGAAAATTTTAGAAGTACTTATGACTTGCATAAGCACAAGTCCCAGAGAACCTGAAGAGACCTCTGGTTTCCAGATTGGTTTGGGGATATCTCCAAGTCCCTCCCACCTCTAATATTTTAAGATTCAATTATTCAGAGCTCACTCGTGTAAATTAGGGATTGAAAGTCTGCAATAGAAAAGTGTGAGGTTTGGTGTACAATAATTAGCATGCTCTGTAATATTACATTTAGAGAAGTTCTGTCAGTTGCTAGATGTAAACATTCAATGCAATAGTATTGCTGGTTTGCATCACAAACACATGTGAGTTTTCTGAGCGATTTACTACAACAACACTGGAGAAAGAAGAGTAATGAAAATAGAAAAGGCAATAAAGGCCATAGTTTAAAAAGAACAGTATGCCTCCATGGTTTGTGTAAAGAATGAGTACTGTTACTAATTAAGAAAATGCACTTAAATACACACTTTGTCCAGATCACATTTAGTTTACTCTTCACTATGACAGTTCTAAACAAGGAAAGAAAAATTATTTGTATCAAATGGACCTGAAAAAAAGAATTATTCTATTTCAGTGATTGCTGATCCACATCCACAAATAAGCACTGTGCTTAGAAGTGTTTTATGATAAACTGAAAAACAGTGTTTTCATCTCAAAGTATTATGCTTTTAAATATTTTTCAGAAAAAGAGGTTTTCAAAATACCTGCTTGACAAACAGTGTATAATACTTAAGAATACATAAGCAATGGAGCCATATGTTTAGGATGGTAAGCAAGAAATAGGACATGCAAAGACATTTCTTTATATTTGAATAAAATATGGAGCTATATCCTACAGGTAATTGAACGCAGCTATATAGACCTGTAGTCAACCTGCATGTTAACTTAGTGCAAAAATCCTTAACTGATGAACTTCGTTTTAATAGCTCATGTACATTTCCACGTTAAAAACAACTTGGTATTGCACTTAGAATGTATCTTTTAAAGCTGTCTGGTTTTCAAAAATAATAATAAAAAAAAACAACTAACAAGTATAACAATAATTTGAAATATAGTCTAATTCACAATACTGCTCCAAAGAATTAATCATTACAGTTTCAAAACTACCCACTACTTTGAGGTTTGGCTGAAAAAAAAATTGTACACATGCATCTTAATAGTATTGCCTTCACTAAATAAAAAAAGTGTATCATTCAGCAGCTTTACTTATGAACATGTTCACACTCAGAGCTTGGTTTGCACATATTCAAAACCTGAGTCCAAGAATTTAATCCTGAACATTCTTTGTTTGGGCTACCATGAAAGGTGAATGCAAACACAAGTGAGTGTTTTGGCAAACTAAACAGGCTGGGGTATTTAGAGAAAATAAAACAGATGTTTAATAATTTAGTTTTCTAATGAAAAATCATTTCATCAAGAGTTTAGGGAATCAAAAAATATGCATATTCATCTTCAAGATATAGAATTATAAAAGACTGTAAACAGCATGAGAAACTTCAAAAAACAAATCAGTCATAAGAGCTACTATATTATCCAGTATAAACACCCACAGGTGTGCCTGCATTGGATGGGCCATAGATGTGATTGAGGAATCCTGGGTCAGTGAAACAAAAACAGCTTTCACATTTCCAGAAATTGGTTCTGATGGATTAGAAAAATATTCTCTTCACACACAGAATCACTACACACATACACACTAAAGCTACAAAACTTCAAATACCTTGAAAATGTGGCTTGAGATCAAATTCAACGACTCATCAAAAAAGTTCAATGGTATAAAAGATTCTTATAACAGTTTTGCAATTTGAGCAATAGTTCAAGACTTCTTCAGTGTAGTATAATATCTTCAGCCAAAAAGTAGAAATCAAACTTCAGTAGAGGTCAGGATGGTACAAGGAAAAGAAAGCATCAAATGCCGGATTCCAGTTCTCTGACTGGCTTTTCTGTTGTGTTTGACACCAAAGTGCTTTCGTTTTCCAGCATTTTCTCAGTAGTTTCTCCATCAACAGGTTTTGCTCTTTCTTTTAACTTCTGCCGTTCATGGACCCAGGGGATGCAACATAAAATAGCTCCGCCAATAAGGGGAGGGACTCCAGCCAGGTAAAATGCTACATCATAGGTGCCCAGCTTATCACGCAGCAAGCCTGGAAAGACAGGAAATAACCACTCATAAATAATGGGGCCTCAGGAATCTAGAAAAAACAGGTCTTGGTTTCGGATGCAGAAACCTGAGAGCTGGCACAGCTGACAACCTGATGGCCAAATATAAATGTACATATAAGCAGAAAGGTATTCCAGAGTTGATTTGAAAGTAGTAACAAAGAGCTCAGTATATCATGCCTCAACTGCTTAACTACCACCCATCAAAAACATGTATCATCTTTTCTATTTAGAAGTTGCTCATTTGAGCTTCTCCAGCATTTATATCTTACCATGACTTGCAGAAATTCTCCCTCTTTTAGTTACAGTTGCCTCTGTTAAATGTGCCCCTTCCTCTTATTCTCGACATAATGCATATATTGCATTCCTAGTAGCCTCTTATTAAAAAGCGTGTTTGCCAATAATTCACTCTAATTGCTCTCTCCAAATTTCTCCCATTAGTCAAATTCTATTTAAGTATTAATTGCTGTGACAGTATATCCTGATCAGGAAGCACCTAGTCTATGGTGTTGTAGCTTTAAAATGTTGTCCTTTATAATGCTGCATAGTTCAGTTACAACTAAGTACCTTTCAGTAGCACTTCATCAGACCTCAGAGTAAATTGGCACTGAAAATCATCAGTGGTAAGGAACACAGCTTTAGCTATTTATACCTCCCAAAGAACTTCGAGTATTCAGCTTCAAAAACCTTTACTTTGTCAAACAGTCTCCCATCAAAGAATGAATAAAGCTAATTTTGGAATCCAGTTAATTTGCAGATTCTAATCTGGAGTCCTACTCTAACACAAGCAACCTATAGGCTGTCACTTCAATAGCATGGAAAATGTCAGGTCCTAAATCCAGCTGGAAACTTATCTTTCTTTTGAGAAATGTTTTGTATCTGCATAACTTAATGAAAAAGATTGAGCAAACTTTGAAGAGTGCAGTAAACTAATAACCCACGCACAGTTGTTAAATTCACCACATCTTCTCAAGCACATACCAAGAAAACTTACAATGTCAGTGCATTGCACACAATGTAGGAATGGAAAACATGGCCAAAAAGTCATGCAGACATAGAAACACATTTACAGCTACAGAACATGTCTATACTCACCTGCAATGGGTGGGCCAACTGTCATGGGGACTGACATGAGTCCCAGCAGAAATCCTATGGCCTGGGAGACATCCTGAGCCCCAACAAGCTCAAAGGCAATAGGAGCCATAATGCAAATGAAGCACCCATCAAACAGGCCCATGAAGAGACACACAGCTACGAGAGCTCCAAAGACATGGCACAGTGGAATCATCATAGACATCAAGCCAATAAAGAAGAACGAGGCCACCTAAACATGACCAAGGAAAAGATACAAAAACACATTGCATCAAATTCACAAGTATTAGGGAACAGTCAAGCTTCCTCGCCTTTGTAGTGAATCAAATTGTCTGCCTGTATTTGCTTTAAAATAAATACAATCAGTCTCCATGGATTACCACCATCAAAGGTTACATACCAAGATAAAACAAAGACATAACTCATGGCAGGCGAAGGAATTCCACTACCCATTTCGCAAGTTTTGAAAATGCATCTGTAACCAACTATCCTGCAGTGACTCTATAAGGTCATTTCTCATGCACCAACGTTTTTTGAGAAGTTGTTCCCAGCTCTTGCCACAAATTAAAGTCACAGAAATATCAGAAGTTTAATATAGCTGAAACACTGTAATTAGACTCCTCGCTATTGTAATTTAAGTAAAAATATCAGTATTATGAATGATTACTTCAGGGTGCTTATATTCAACATAAGTGAAACCATCACAAGTTTTCCACCAAAAAAAAAGTGTACTGCTGTAGTAATGCATACTTACAAAGATTTTCTAGTATAATCTTAGACTATTCGTTTGTTTTAGACTAAAGGAATAAAACTGTCATTCAGCAAAATGAAGCAGAATTAAAAAGAAATAAAAGGCAACAAGTTTGCCTGTGGACCATCCATATGTCCGCATAGGAAACAAATGTCCCAAACACATCAAGGGATCTAAGTTTATCTATGGCAACAAATACTCCGGGAAGGTAATTCTTTCCTAAGAATTTTTGTTTTCCATAATGCAGTGCGGACAATACCCACTAGATGTCTCCCTTGTTATTCATTTTAAAAGACCAAACGGCGAACACTTCGTGGTTGCCAACATGCAAGTGTTAGACTAAAGCTTTTCCAAAATCCTACACTAACTCTACTACTGCCTTAAAAACAAATATCCTTTATAAGTGTGGAGGGAAAAAAGTGTATGTCCTCCTTCATCCCCAAGCTTCAGCATTTCTGGAAGCTCTGACTCCTGCAAGAGCTCCTCATCTAAGCACCTCTTAGGTTCCCATGGTCATACCATTGCGTGTTATACTCAGAACATATTTAACAACAGATCAGCATCTGTCAAAGATCAATAAAAGAGATCCAAAAATCTTTCATAGAGGAACACATGGGAAAAAAGTTGACTTTTCTGCAACCATTATGAAATCATGGGATAAAAGAGAAAGAAGAATCTAGAGAATCCCCAGAGGTTCTCACTCACATGTTAATAATTAGTAATTTCTTCCATTCCCAGCTGAAAACAGCAAGCAGGAAATAGACATTTTCTTAGCATTAAAAATAAAAATCAGATGCATAAACTTTGCACCAAAGGCTCCTAGTATCAAACCCCATACATTGAGTTTCCCAAAGTTTTGAAACTTCTCAAATTTGAATTTCCAATCAGTTAGTTCTGCTTACTTAGTAGTAGTACCTGAAACCAAAGCCTTCAGAATACACAGTTCTGAACGAATGTAGAAATAATAAAAACATACCTGTAAATAAATTTTTTTTGCACCAGGAATATAATCTGCAACTCTGCCAAAGATCAACCTGCCAACTCCTGAAGTAATGCCCAGACACAGCAGGAGCACTTCTTCTGGCACACTGTCACCAAATCTGTCTTTTACATGATTCATCTGTTTAAAAAGAAGGTTGAGAAAATAAATTTGCTTTAGATTTAAAAGATAGACCTTGGAAAACTTCGGTTAAATAGAAGTTAATCTGTGAACCTCAGACTTACAAATTCAGCTACAAATGGTCACCTACACTACTCTGCTTTTACAGATTTTAGAATAAGTTTTGCACTGGCTAAGCAGTAGTTAGCGCAATAAAAGAAAAACAGTCTGAAATGTTTTGTTGCTTTATCCACAATTAAGGAACTTAATTCAGGAAAACAAGAAGGCTCTGCCTAATACAATTTAAAAAAAAAAAAAAAAAAGTAAAAAAATTTAAAAAGAGAGAACTTCAAACAGTTCTCCCCAACCACTCTTAATTTGCTAGTCATAAAGTAACACAGAATCCACAAGAACTCACTGAAACTGGCTGCTTCCCTGGCCAGGGCACACTCCAAGGTTGAAGGTACTGAGTGATTAATTGGAATCACTGCAACGCTGCTCTGTGCAGTAAGACAGAGACACAGGCTACCAAACTTGCAACACAGCTCGGGCAGGAGCAAGAAGCAGAGAGCTGGAGAACAGACAACGCAGGTAAGAAACCAGACAATGCAAGCAGAAGAGGCCCTCTAGAATGCCTCATCCTGACATCCACAACCACCACTATGAAGTTCAGGGGCAAGGAGGAAGAGGAGCAGGAACCACTTGCATTGCCAAATACAACAGCAAGCACTTCCCCGGGAGGGTACAGCTACAGCAGCAATGAACAGGGCAGCCTGAAAGAACAACTTATCAGCCACTTCAACCGAAAGACCTAAGACAACTGATCAATGGTCATGGCACCAGTATCAGTCATTACAATTTTAAAGTCAAGATAAAAAAAAAATTAAAAAAAAAAAAAACCACCAGCCTGGCTTGACTGATTAGGATGGTTTTTTATGTTCTCTCTGGTTCCACAGTGGATTGTGTTTGTTTGTGTGTTTGTGGTTTCTGAATCAACCCCAAAGACCAGAAATTACCCATAGGGAAGATTTTTTTGCACTATTACTTTTTGAAACACACTTGCCAATACCAAATATGCCAAAGGGGGCATTAGAAGATGTAGAAGTCATCTGCACAGTCCGGCAATCTCTGTGCTCATAAGTAGTTCTCAACAAGAAAGTAAAAACCCAGAGGTGTGAAAGAGCAAAGAGAAGAAACTGATTTTAAGTAAAAATGTAGTAAAACCACTTGAGAGACAAGGTAACAGGAGGTTGACAGACCCAGACAGAAAAAGCTACACACAAACTTATCAATAATTCTGACTATGTGATATCACTTCAAAACAAGAGAACCCTTTCCCATCTATTAAATTAAAAAGTTCCATTTTAGTAAATACTTCTAAAGCAAAACAGTCAAAATTCTTTTCTGGCAAGAGTGTTAATATACAAGCAGAGCTTTTTTTCCAACATAAACAGGATTTGCTAGTGATAGTAATTTTCTTAAGTATAAAATCTATTGGGCACAGAAAGCCTATTAAATCCAGTATTAATTTGTCCCATATAACTGCTTATGTAAGAAAGGGGAAAAAAAATAAGGGTTAGTGGGTTTGTTTTGGTTTTAAAGAATTCCTTCTAGCTTAAATTGAAGACAGATGCATGTTCTTTCTATTTTTTAAGTTTATTTTTCTCTTTGCTTTTTAAGACACACTTGGGAACAGAAGCTGATGAAATTTTTCATCTGGAATGATATTTAAACACAAAAGATAAGCTGTTCTTTTTATTCCCTCTCCTTCACGGGTGAGAAGAAAAGCTGACAGTTTTCCCACCCCTACCTTCATGTGCCTGCCACACCTGCAGGCTGGCCCAGCTGGCGAGGGAAGCCAAGGTGTTTTATGCTATTCTTGTCACCTGTTCCATTTCCACATGTTTGCAGCCTCTAGCTTGTGTAATTAGCAGGCCTGATTCATCCGCTCCCTAGAGGCTTTTCAAAGAGGCAAGATAAAGCTCTACATCCAGATAACTCTTAACCCTGCACCTGCAACTGAGTTTCTCAAAGCAAAAATCCCAAAAACTGGATTTCTCGAAGCAGCACACGGGGTGAAATTCTGTCCTCTTAGATTAATAGGGAAAAATACTGGATTCAATCAACTCCTTAAGTAGGAAAATAAGGACTACTCATCTCAAACTTCAAATAGTATTTATTTTTTTTAGCTTTCACTGCTTTTAAGTACATCATAACCTTAAAGCCAGCTTCCAACTAGATGTAAGGAGGAACTTTTTCCCCAGGAGGGCAGTGGCCCAGGCTGCCCATAGAGCTTGTTCAGTCTTCTTCCTTGGACGTTTTTCAGGCATAAGTGCACAAAGCCCTGAGCAACCTGGTCTGACCCTCAGATCCTTAACAGCATATTCAGCCTTCAGTGGTGCAGGCACTAAGTCAGCTGTAATCAACAACATTTAAGTATTAACTAATGTATTAACTAAATGTCTGGAAATACAGTGATTCAGGATTAATTCAGTACTGTAAGTGCTAACTCATTGAGGACTTAGAGACACATTAATTATAGGTTAAATATCTTTATGATGAAGCAGCTCAAACAAGATTCGCATTTCCACAGATTTTTGGCTGCTAGAACTACTCAATAATCCCATGATGGGCAATTGCTTGTGAACTTTCTCAGGTAGCATTTCATGCATTACCGTTCTCGTCATTGCAGAATTATACAAGCTGTAATTATACGACTCTTCAGGCAGTATAGATATTGCCTAAAGATACTGCAGTAGATACTTTAGGCAGTATAGATACAGCAGTCAAATGGGGACCCAGGCATACAAGGGATTTCCAAAGCATTTTCCTATGGGTTCTGCCTCTTCTCTGTAATGTGGCTGGCTCTTCACTGCTGAATCCCAGGTCTGATTTTTCCACTTGTTGGCTCAGGCAAAATTACATCCCAGACTAGCACAGCCTCTTTATTTTTAAAACTAGAATTTATCTTCATGCAATCCAATTTTCCAAATCAAGACATAGACAGTAGAGAATATAACTGAAAGAAGTGATGGATTGGTGTGGCTTGGGTGTCAGCAGCAAGACAGATAAGGCACCCATATCTGAGGAAGCTCCCAGTGACTGAGAACAGGAACAAGAAATAAAGCCAGGGATCGGTAAGAACTGAACTGTAACATACACAAGGGATGAGAGTTAAACTCTGTCAACTGTTTTCTTTCCATGTATATCCCATTTTGGGGATTCCCAATGAAGCAAAGCTTTAGTAGGCTAAATAGAGTACAGTCTCATCAAAAGAGATGCCCAAAAACAACACATAACCTAGAAAACTCTGAAGAAAATGGTGGGTTTAACGTGCTCAATTATTGATTCAAGTCTCCTTACGTCTGACACTTTCATTCAAGACAAATGTAAGGAAAAAAGCAAATGCTTATGGAGTACTGCTGGTACCATTCATGTATTGGAGATGCTATTCCTAACTGCTCCAAATTAAGTTTCCTGAAAGACCTGAAAGGTTGTAGAGGCCTAGAAGATAAGGGGGCTAACGTGTATGTCTCAAACACTGATAGCCACATAGCTTTGGAGCCAACCAAGGATTGTTGGTAGTAGCAGCCAAGGATTGTTGGTAATAACATACTGTGAGAAAGAACAGGATGTGGCTGGAGAAGGGGACCATATGGAGGAAGGGCAGCACTTTTCCAGGACAAGCGTCCTTGTTCTAACTCTAAGAGATAAGGATAACAGTGCAGCGCACCGGAATGAGGCTGAGAAGCAGGCATGGACTGTACGGAAAAAGCAAGACTAAAGACACCAGAATCCCTCTAATCCATTTCCAGAAAGGTCTAAAAGAACAGGCTGCACATGATAAGTTTCTCATTTTCTATGCACATTAGTTGTCTCCAGGGCAGAGAGAAGTACCCCTATCAAGTCCATGCAGTGCCCCCAAAACCCTGGACATCCCCATCACCTGGATTGATTGACACTGGAGCCAGGACTACTTGGGGCATAGTTTCTTTCTTCCTTCTTTCCTTCCTCACACTCTTTAATTCATATCTATCTCTCTTCTCTTTCACTCTACCCCTTTATCCAAAACCCACTGCTGTGTGCTTATCTAGGTCAGACACTAACATACCAACTTCCATGCCGAACACATAATTTACTAATAAAACTTCATAAACTTTTGCAGACCCTTTCACTTGTTTTGTTCCTTTTGAACACGAGCATCTACCAATCTTGGGTGCTCTCTTCCCCTTAAGAGTGGAGCCACAACAGACAGCATAAAGAAATGGGCACAAGCACACTGGTGGATTGGTGTGGCGTGGGTGTCAGCAGCAAGACAGGTAAGGTACACACATATCTGAGGAAGCTCACAGTGACTGAGAACAAGAACAAGGAATAAAGCCAGGGATCTGCAAAAACTGAACTGTAACATACACAAGGGATGAGAGTTAAACTGTTGGATAACTTATTCTTTTAAAGCATTTTTTTAAATTATCATTTGTGATTACAATCCATAGTTTAGAGTCTCAGTTCTGTCTGTTTCTTGAGGTCTAAAACAGTGTTTTGAGGTTTATTTTACTCTCAAAACACAATTATCCACTATGTCCAAAATTAGCTACTATCAGCAAGTCCTAGAGAGTAACAGGTCAACCACATTAACTTGGATTTCCAGAATAAGAGCAGAAAAGGAAACAAAACCAGAACTATTTGTAAACATGTAACAGGTAACACCACAATCCAAGGCTCAACATAGATTTGTGGGGGGAAAACCAAACAACCGTAATTTCTCTCTATTACACGGTGGGTAGCAAACCTTGCCTACGAGGGTAAGGGCAGATCTAACAAATCTTGACTTTGGCCAAGATTTAGAAATTCTCTCAAACATAATTCTTATGAGCCAGTTTGGAATACATGTCTTAAAGGAAACAATTGTAAAGATAGTTGTTCAAATGTTTGGAAAGGCTACTTTGAAATAGCAATTCCCTGCAAAATTTACTATGCCAGAGAAGGCACCACCAAAACCTGCCCCAATGTATCACTATTTACCATTTCCATTATTCATATGGACAGTGAAATAGATAATGTGCTTTTAAATCTGCAAATTACACCAAATTATGAATTTGGCAGGCACTGTAAAGAAAAACACTGGAATTCAAAATGATCTTGGCAAACTGGCATCTCAGTCAATAGTGTGAAATTAGTTATTCATTCATAATGTTTTTATGGAAATTAAAACTATATTGAAAAAACATTTTAAGGTAAAAAAATCAGATGCATGAATACAAGATCAAAGAATGCTCTGGCAACACCTCTTTAGAAAGGAAACTAAAGGTTTAGCAGATTAAAACTTCAATAATGTCAAATAAAACTTCCAATATTGTCATATTACAAAAGTAATAAAATACATGAATTCATTACATGATGTGACCTTCACACACTGCTCAGTATCAGTAAGGCCTCAGCTGAATTTTGTATGTCCTGTTTTATTCATTACTCATTATTACAGACATGAACCATGTGTACAGAATACAAAAGACTTGTCAATAAGCAGAAATATGATAAGTATGACTTGTGAAAAAAGAAATGTTTAGAAAGAAATATTAAAAGAGGTCCTACACCAAAGTCTGTACTCAAAAAAAAAAAAAAAAAATTAGGTAAATTGGATGAAGTACTGGCATGCCTCCAGCCTTATTTTCTACAATTGCTGGAGTGATTTGATGGATGTCCTAGAATAGTCACAAATGCATACTCAGTGTTATAAATTAAAAAAGTCTTTGTTTAGCTCTAGCTTGGTAAAACTCTGTTGTACCTTTGACTAAAATAACCTTGTGAGTGGAGGAAGCAATTTCCTGACATCATTACTTACAATGCACTTCTAAATATTTAAGTAATTATTTTCAAATAATTGTGGTACTTACTAACGTGATCTAATGTTATCAGTTTACAATTTATGTTATTAAAAGTTAGCACATTAGATGATGTTCTACGATTATGAAATTACGGAATATCAAAACTATGGATTAAGATACCCTGTAAAACACCCAAAAAATATATTTCATTAACCACTGATGATTAATATCATATGTACTGGACTTATTTAAAAAAGAAAAAAAAATTTTTTAGCTAACTTTTTTAAACACCATTTAAGATGCATTCTCAAAATAGCAATTAAAAGTGAAGGAGTTAAAACCTAATATTGCCACTTCATCCCCTTTATAACATTAAATTAAAAGATTTTGGTAGAAATTAGTTTTATTTAACAAACTTCAGTAAAATTTTAATACCATCTGCTGCTTCACATCCCAGTTTAGTCTTCCTCAACTCTAAAAAAAGAAAAAATATTTCTACTGTACTCTTCTCTTTAGGGATGATAATGCTTTGGCCTTGACTTTCAAACAAATATGGTCAGACTTCAAAAGCCTAGTTTAAAAATAACAATAATAAACCCCGAGAAGACGAATATAGCAGCATATACTATTGGTGCAGAACGAAATGGAAAGACAGGCTAACAAAAGTGGGTTTTTTTAAACCAAGATCTGTCAGTAGTTACAGTTTCATCAGTTAAGTACCCAATTTCTTTCCTTACTTTTGCCTATACGGGACATCACTGGAAAAATGACACAGATTTTCCGGAAAGTATACATTTAGCTTCTGACAGTTCAGTTCAGCAACACACTGAGGGTAAGCTTACAACTGAACATATGGGAAGACAAACGGGACTGACAGTGTTTTGACCAGCTAAATGATATAGTAAGTAGGAGAAGGGAACTGCTAAACACACCATTACAATACAACAAGCAAGACCTTTATTACAACACTGTGTTAGCTACAGCATTTACATTTCACAAAAGCATGTCTTCTCACTGCTTAACTTAAGGTGTTTTCCTTAGACAGCTAGCCTTCCAAACTGATACCAAAAAAAGTTCTTTGAGAGGCAATTCAGAAGCCTGATCCCAATGCTCCAAATTGCTCTCTGGAGAAGCTTCATGGACCACAAGGACTAGTCCGTCAAACTAAACACCTTCAAGTTAAGTGAGAAAAGTATCCCTCAGATTAGAAGATTAAAGACAGTTTTAAAAGAGTTACGAGACTGATTCAAGATCTCTGGATCTGCCAGACTAAAAAATCTGCTGGTAGAGCAGGGTGACAATGGCAAAGAGAAACAATGGAAGCTAAACTAAGATCAGAATGAAAATAAGTATTTATTTCATCAGGAAAGTAATTAGTCAGGAACTAATAGCTTTTATAAAAGGATGGGTTTTCATTTTACAGAAGAGTGCTGTTGCCTCTAGTAAATAAATTCTTCAGTTCACCAGTAGAATTAACAGTAAGATTACCAGAGAAGACTGTCAAAAGGCAGCTTATTAGAGCAGCCCCTTTAAAAATTACAAGTACAAAGATTTTATTTCTTGCCTATCTTGAAGAACAACACAGTAGGAAATTAACTTAGAGTCAACTGGTTAGTAAAATAGAGATTCATTATCTGCCTACGTGTTACAATGCTATTGTCATGTCCTAAGAGAGGTTGACTCTACAACAGCATCTGTGCTACTTTTATCATGTCTCTCAGGACTAGACTCCTTAAACACAGGACTTAGGTGAGTAAGATCAAAACTGATTCTCAAACCTCTATTCAGCCACCAGGGCATCTGTAACACTTCAGTATTAGAGATCTACTTGTGGACATGGTCAGAATCACCTCAGATTTCATAGAGCTCAGTGAAGTACCTGATTCATTCTACTGGGAAACAGAAGAAAGCTTTCACAAGGGTCTCAATTCCACTTGCAAGTCCCAAATACACTGCCAAGTATCTACCAGACCAGGGTCCTGAGAAATTGAATCAAATAGTCAAATTCTTATTTAAAACACAACAAAAAGATGATGATAGCCTTTCCTCCTCATACAGAGGTACAGTCCTTACTTAGGATAAGAACATTTATTTTTCCCTTTTTTTCTCCTGCCTGGAGTAATCCAAAACCACCTCTCTCTTTCCTTACGAAATATTCTGCTAGGAAGTAATGACAAATTTTAACTCAATCATCATCAAAGAACCTGAAAAATAGCTCACAGCCTGACAATTACTGGCAATCAAATAGAAAGAGCTAGGTTCTGAGATTTCCTCAAAGAAGATTCAAAACACATGGTAAAAAGTTCACAAATCTGAACAGCATTTAAAAAGCAAAGAGGGTTTCTATGCAGCTCTTCTTGGAGAAGAAACTGGACACAAAAGTTGATCTGTATATAAGTGAAGGTATTTGGCAATTAGTTTTTGTTACTTTGAGGGAAAAAACATCAGTTGTGATTCTGGACACTTGTGGAGTTTGAAGAGTTTAGTTCAGGTCAAAATGCTTCAAACACCCAAAACCAAGATGTTGAGTTTACCATTAAAATAGCATAAAAAAAAAAAAAAGCACTTTACAGTTTACTCTGACTTTGAACTATAAGCTCTATCTGCTATTAGAATGGTTTATATTATGCCATAGTACAGTAACTAATGTGGGCATTAGGGACTGATACAAAGGAAATCACAATGTAACTCAGACCTTTCAATGTACCAGCATTGCAGACCTGAGGAAGACTACTTTCCTCTTATCCTTCTAATTTCTACATGAGTATACCTGCTACCTATTTTTTAAAAACTTCCATTTACTTTTACTTCTCAAAAAAACCCGGAAAATATCAGTTTTATTCTTTTCCATTTCTATTCTTTCTGAAACTATAATTTTTATTCATCTCCGGCAGTTATTTGAAAACCATAGCTTAAATACACTGTTGTAACAATTACAGATATAAAATAGGAATTCATTTACTTCTTTTTCCCACCCCCACCCCCACTGTCCAAAGTGGGTGATCTAACCAAGAATAAATACTGCCAGGTCAACATTGAGGAATACTGGAAAAGAAATAGGTCCACAGGATAATTACAGAAGTGGATAAAGGGGAAAAATTTCACTAACCTGGGCAGTCAAACTGCAGCAGATGTTGAGATCTGAAGGGAGATAAATGCAAAGATTAGGAAAGCAAGTAAAGCATGGGGAGCCACTGAAGACTTTGGGTCTCAGAGGTATCTGCTTAATAATTACATTGGACCTTTACAAAACCAGAGCCTTGTTAGTCTTCCATTGGAGACAGAAATATGACAGATTAAGTGGATGAGACAAGTAATAGTGCTAAAATTGACAGCTACACCTACAGTACAGAGAAATACCTGTTTGACACACAGTTATCTGTTAGTACTGGACATAATTTAAGAGATACTGTCCTACCATTACAAAACAGACTAGCAGCAGATTCTGGGAAATAAAAGATGTAGTAGACCTCAGACAAATGACTGATGTAGATCTGAAGAAATGAGGTTTCTTGAACACCAGCCCATAAAAGCAAGTGGATGTAGTGATGGAAGCTGAATTTTCCAGTTTGAGGAAAAACAAATTGAGACACATCAATTAGAGATTAAGCTCTACTTTACACAGCATTCTAAAAGTAGCAAATCTGTGACATAACATAGGTGGTTCACAAAACACAGACAGTACTTACCGTACGAGAACTGAATTTTTTTAAGAGCTGCTATGTGTATGCACTTTAACATATAAAATCTGCATATCCACAGTAAAGTTTAGAGATTTTTGGTTACTAGAGTCCATAGAGGCTTTATGCTCTGCATACAGACATAAAGGACAGCATTTATCTCTGTGCTTCTATTTGTCTCCACTGTGGAATCCAGGGACATAGGAATTGAAGGGAGGAGAGAGGTGCAGGCTGAGGACTGTACACAGAATGTACAGCCTGAACAGCTTCACCTATTGCAAGGTAAATAACTCCTTTCTCCTATGGCTCCTTGAGCAACTCTCCCACTGCAAAGGACACAGAGCAACTGCCACTGTCTGCGTAGAGATGACCACTCTCACAAGGACAGCAACTGAAACACCGGTTCTCAAATGAAGAGTCTAATTTAGAGGTGTCACATCTGACAATATTCAGGCAACACAATGTCAGTAGGGGAGGCTTGAAGAGGTACAAATATATTTGCAATCAGTGTTAAAGAAGATGACTAGGGTCTTGTCATGCAGAACTATTCCAGTGAGATTCATCCTGACTATCATAGTTTATCCTGATACAGCAGAGCTCAGATGTGCTTCAAGAGTCTTAAGTGGTTTCTATACCTCCTTCATATTTTCCTGTGTAATTCCTCCTAGTGACTGGATGCTTTTGCTTGGGAAGGGTGCAGTTCACAACTGGAAAATGTCAATTTTTCTGTATTGGCAGAATAGGGGGAATGTTTTGCCCTGAATAAGTAAGGCCTCTCAAACTTCCAGAGTATATGGAAGTGAATACAGATTTCAAATTACATAGCGAAAATTTCAGATAAATTCCTAAGAAAACTGTGGCTACAGAGGATCTTACAAGAACTCAGCTCTTTATTTCTCCCAGTTGACTGCACAAGATGACAGTTTTTATTGGCACATATTCTAAGGGGCCAAGGTTCAAACACTGAATTTGCACAGCAGAATCTGGTCTCTTATTAACAAAAACAAGACACATCACTGATACAGAGTGAGAAATGGGCAAAGACAAGCCAAAACAGCTGGCTCATAAAGAACAGAGTTGAAGGTCAAGTCATCCCAGCTCAATTTAAGAAGGTAGTCCAAGGTGATAAAATAGTTGTAGAACAGTTAAATCACACAAAGGCACAGAACTTACACTACAGACCAGAAACGTGGGGGGATGAAATCTGGCAATAAAAGTCTGTGTCATCTATAATCCATATCAGCAAGTCCTGAATGTTTCTAAAGTGAAAAAGACTACTTTTATCTAAGGAACGTGTTTAAAAAAATGGATTTTCAGCAAAAGATAGGTAACATAGACCAGTACAGAGCACTATCTTTTTGTCCAAGGACAGACACA
>JAWWES010000115.1:68573186-68596453 GCA_035583135.1 Lophotriccus pileatus
TAACCAGGAAAAATAAAAACAGACCTTATAAAATGAAAGGAGGAACATAATACAGTAAGGGCAAAGAACTTGTGCTTCAATCTGTCGATTCATTCAAAGAGTCTGCAGCACAACATACATATGAAAATACTGTCATACTTTAAAAACACTCTTACATCTCAACTTCCTAAGAGATAAAATTTATAGTAAGAAATTAGCAAAAGCAGTAAATCATATTTACATTTGTCTGCTTTACAATACTTGACTTTTAGAACATGGACTTCTATATCTGAACTATGCTCCTTCAATTAACTGATAACATCATAGGCATAAATCATTTTAGTGTAAATAACATAATGAAACACCAAGTATGCACATCAACTTGGCATGTACTCTTAGAATTCGCTTCTCAAAGTGCTCTTCAAAACAAAATTCAATTAAGCTAAAATATTTTTAAAGTCTTTACAAAACAAACTCCTCTCACATGCTTCTTCTTTGCCTTTGTTCCATTGGATATCAGAGAAACACAAGAATGATCCTTTATCAAGAGGTTTAATCTATAATAACGAGACTTGTTTAGTATTCAACACTTAACATACTACTGGAATTAAGGAAGAAGAAACACTTTTCCAAGATGCATCTTTTAGTTTTTACCTCACCTTTAGTAAGCAGCTTCTTAAAACATATCAGGAAGTGTGGGATCTGTTTGTTTGCTTTAATAAAATGAATTAAGCAAAATATTTGCACTTGGATTAACCAAAAAGTAGAATAAAAACTGGAAACTAGCTCAAGTAACAGGAAAACAAGCTTTATTTTTCCCACAAATACAGGTTAATCCAAGAACAAATACAAACACTAGGCTCAGTATTTAAGACACAACTATTTGCCCTCTCTTCCTGTCAATTTGTGGACGTGTTTTCACATTAGGGGATATATGCCCAAGATAGATGTAATAATAGATCAGGCACAGTGCCACATAGCATGGACAGTCATCCACCCACATCACAGCCAGCTCATATCTGTCTGGTTCAGAGTACAAGCATAGAAGAGACATTTTCACAAGCTTGTCTGTACAAGTATATTTTCATCTACGTAGAAAATTCTTCCAAATGTAGCTCTTGATTGTTCCTGTACTTATTCTGCCAAGGGTGGGGGGAAAAATCAGCAGTCTGAGAAGTAGAGATAACTGGCTTATTTTCCTGCTCCTTCTTACCCTATCTTCACTAACCAATTTCTGTTGACGACTAGAATAAGTAAACTTCCTATTTCCTCATCTTCTACTGGGCACATCCAACAAATCTGTCGCTCTTGAATTTCTTAGGATTTATTCCGCAAAAGTTACAGAAACGGACAAAAATTGTAAACTGGAGGAAAAACCCCACTCAAAGTTTTTTTTCCCAGTAATGCAAAAACCCCAGAGATCTTCTTAACGAAGAAAATAAGCTCTAAGTATACATCATTACACTAAGGTTTTTGTTATCTCCGTGTTTGGCAATTGGATCACTAGAAATAGATGAAAACACCAAAATTTACTAGAACATAAACACTTTCCTGGAGGTCCTACTGTGTATTTATCAACATTAAAACTGTTTTAAAAGCAAACTGGGGGGACAGGGCAAGGAGGGAAGACAGCAACAATGCTTATGTACCTGCTAAAACACAGCATGCACTAAGCACACCCATAACAAGTTTATTCAGGACAGTGCTGTTATCTTATAGCAATAGTCTTGCTGTTGACACATTTACACATAGTGGTTCCTGTTAAATAGCAAGTGCTGTTGTGACATTCAATTGTATTTTATAAATTACTTTTGAAGTTGAAAGTTTGCAAGTCATAGTTTGACAGAAAAAAACAAAAAAAGTTTTCTACTTTAACAATTAATATGAAGAAACACTGTTTACTCCTTCATATTCTGTTGATAGAATCACTACTACTTCTACTCTGTAAAACTGATAAAAATACTTTGAAAGTTAAGAATTTAATTTTTTTACCTTACAAAAGAACTTGCAAGGAGTCCAACGAACCCTACTGCAGCTCCAACAACAGCAACTTTTCGACAACCAAATAGGTCTGTGAATATGCTGACTATTGGAGAACAGAAGAAGACCATCCCCATAGAAAGAGAGCTCACCCATGCTGCAAAATTCAAAAACAAGAACACAAAAAAACAATAATATTTTAGAAGACCAAGGGATTTCAGCTTTCAACTAGTATTTGTTGTCATCTGAGATTTCATGTTGCTGAACTAAAGCAGGGTAGCAACTAGGTAACTATTTTAAAAACACTTAAATGCATTTTAAAATATATTTACATAACAGAATAAAACAAGCCTAACAATTTATATAATCAACTAATTTACATTTTATCAGCTCAAAGAATGCATTTAACTTTTGTAGCTACTATTTTACCTTTTTTTAAAAAAAAAAAAACACATTCCTCTAGTAAATAACCTAATATTCAATCTGATGGCTAAGTCATTAAAAATACTTTTGAGGCTTCATATCCATTTTGACATCAATTCACTTGATATAATTCTAGACTTTATTGACTTTAAATAGGTAGGTTTGTTGAAAAAAAATTTTTTTTAATTGCTTACTAGTTCTAGATCATACTGAACATCAATAATGAGTAAAGAACAAATTTTTATACTGTAATATACACATTAGGAATTTGATTTTACTTTATACTAAACAAACCTGTGTAGAAAAACCATTTCCATATATAATGGGACTGTCACCACATCTGATACTTCTCCAGCTTTACAGACCTCGCTAAAACTGTACTTGGTTATAAATGAGTCTTTAGATCATTAAGATTCAATTCAGATGAGTCCACTATAGTTTCAGCTACCAGTGCTTTTTACTTCAAGTATACCCAAAATATCTTCAAATAGCTTAGGTAGAACAGAATTTGTTTAATTTCTAATTAAAAGTCAGGTTTCTGCTTCACTTTATATGGGTGTTCAGGACCACATCACTTACCACTTAACAACTCCTTGAAAAAGGCTTACTGATCTTACACTGAACAGTTCTCCCAGGACATAGAGGTGAATCAGGCTGCCATAGCACAATAGTTACAGCTAATATATTTGGCATATAAGATACCACATATTGCAAATATACCCATCTTTTTGGGGGGGAAAAAATGGTCTGAACAAAAAGTAGAAAAATCTGCTGATGCAAGATACATTGGAAAAAACCTGCTTTAGCTTCGTTTTTTAATTGTACAGAAAACATAAGAACTCTTTCAACCTGGAATTGATATAAATCTGTGTAACTGGAATTTTGTTTACAACATCTTTCCTAAAGACATGGTTAGAGAAACAATTGTGATTCAATGATAAGGGTAAATAAAACTATCTGGATAAACATATATAACCCCAAGACCTGATGAAGAATATTTACAAGTATATCTACCAATAGCAAGGCTTAGAAGATGTGTTGTGTGAGATGGACACGTTGATGAAGACCCCATTGTGCAAGGCACTAAAGACAGAAAAACGAGCCAGCAAACAAAAAACCTATTTTTTCCAAGAGTTTACAATGTAAATGAAAAATGAGAGAACAGATGGCTAGAGAAAACAAGAAGTTAGTACAAGAAACAAAACCTTTATTTTAGGGCAAACAGTGATCTCAGTGAACCATTACATAACCCTTTGGGGTAGGAGGGTGGTGGTGTCAGGCATGTTTTTTTGAGCAGGTGATAAATGTGTTTCAAGGCACAGTCTGGAGAATGAGGTACTTTCATGGGCATTTCCCGTGTTTCCTGGGTAGGACTAACCCATATATAATAGCCCTGCCAGACTTGCACCTCATCTTTTTACTTATCTTTCCCAAAGTGGGCCTGCTGTTTTACTGTACAAAGGAAACTGCAAACACTAGCAATGTCCACGTCTTCTTGTCATGCTCCCAAACAAATGGCAGCTACACCACCATGAACAGTCCTCAACACCTCTGCGTGTTTAGCAGGGCAGCACTAAGAATCAAAGTACCTGTGACACCTGGGGGTATCTGCAAGGTCAAGAGAAAAGGCAGCTAAATTTTGAGAAGTGGGCATCACAAGACTCACTGCCAGCAGTGGTTTGATGTGGTATGAAGGTACCATGAAAGGGCTGAACTTCTTGTCACCCACCCTGCCTAGGTACGGGAAGACACAAAGGCAACTGGCACTAGACAAGCCCACCAGAAATTACTTTCTTTTGAGAATCCCATTGCATATGGACAGGTGGATGCACTCTGTTCATGAAGACAGGCAAAGAAAGTGGGCATCTGAAACTGAGTCTCTTACTTCATGCAAGCTACTTAAACTAAGTTACTTCAGAGCTACAAGTTGTGATTTAATTAGCATTCTCCTTATTGAAATCAAGCTTACAGTGGTTTTAATGGTTTATACAACTAAGAAAATAATTGGAATATAAAAGTTTGAAGTGAAGACATTCAGCTCAAGTTATGCTGAGTTAACTGATTTTGTGCTCATTTTGTCTCTTCATGCTTCCAGGTACTAATGAAAGAAGTATGCCTTTCTTATCCCTTGACTCTTTTTTTTTTTTTTTTTGTTACAACAATGATGTGTCTTGTATGAACAGCTTTATTATTTTTCGGATAGAATGTTCCTGAAGTTAAACTTCACCTGTATCCATAGTTCAAGAAAATGTACTGTATTCATCCTTTATGAAGAAACCTAGCATTAAAAATAATTAAGATAAAAACAGAACAGCACATGCATAAATCTTTAATTTCCTTAAGGCAAATAACTCCTGCTGCATTATCCTCATCTTATGAAGAAATTGATGGCTATAAAATACGTTCAATAGATAAGTAACTTTCAATTTTGCTTAGTAAGAATGCTGGAAAGCTTACTTGAACACTTTCTCATGCAGTATGAAAAATGTACAATGAGTTGTCTTCCACGTTTTTTTAAATAGAAATTACAACTGTCCCAAATAATACAAAAAATTACAAACGCAGCTGGACAGAACACGGAGAGCTCTCTAGAGCAGTTATTACATAATAATTAAAGCATTTCTCCTCCAGGCTATTGGCTGCTTTCCTGGCCACAAACTGGCTATATGCCAGAGCTGCTAATTCAGATACTAATACAGCATTTAATTGCTACGTATAACGGCATTCAGATTCATACAGAAAACATTTTGATTGTCATGAAAGAAAAGCTATTCCTACTTTAAGGATTTAAACATTCCTTGAGGCACTAGAAGCTAAAAATTAGTTCCTCAAATCATGTAATTCTTCCCAGAATAAACAATTCCTGGGCTTCCCTAGAAGATGGAAGAGAAGTTATCCTTAAGACAAAAATACGAGACCATAACATGTTTGTAGCATCTGTACTGAAGAGTCTGTTTGTTTATTCTGTGCCACTGAAACACATAATAGAGTACAAAAACTTTAAGTAAAATTATTTAAAAATGCAAGTTACTTGTTCTTTCCTGATCAACTCAATAACAACCTAAATATATGTTCCCATATTTCTTTATTTCTCTAATCAAGAATCTATAGCTACGAAACTATGCCACATACTCCAAAAATATGCTGCTGTTTTACCATGAGTTTTCAAAAATTACAAATTTTAAATAATATCTTCACTATAAATATAGTATCTAATATCTGAGCACTCACAAAATCATTCCCAGTGTCACAGCTAGATCATGCAATATGTGTTTCAAATTGGTAGATTAACCAAGCTATTACATGTTTTGGTCCATTCTTTAGAGTCAAGCAATAGGATTTACAGGACAACAGAAAATATTAATGCCATATTCCACTGGAATGCTTTATCATGCATAAATTTAAATATAGGCTACTCATCCATAGCATTCCTCTTTGCAGTTAATTTTTACTATGCATTACAATAAGGATCTTATCAGTTTTATCCTCACAAGCATCTTTCAAGTGGTTGGCTCAATGCAGTAGAGTAACACCCTTCGCTCCTTAATGAACTTCAAGAATTTTTTTAATATCTTTCCACAAGATTCTTCTGGTTGAGAAAGGGAACAAAATGTCTGGAAGACAAATGATATGAGGGAAGTGAAATAAAGGCACTTAGTAACTTCTGAAAGCTCAACTTGAATAATATTTAGCAGAGACTTCCTTATATTGTTGTAAAAATACTTGAAGAAAAGGGAAAGACAATATTTGCAATATTGAAGTCTTCATGGTTTCATTAAGTTATTAGTTACCATTTATGCAAGAATAAGGAAGCCTGTATGTACCCTCCCAGTCTCAAACCGTTAACAGCTGAGAGACTTCTTAAGCCAGGATTTTGGAGTTTTTTGTTGGTTTAGTGTTTGGAGTTTTTTTCCTTATAAATAAATTAGGACACTATATTTTTTTTGTGTATTTATCAATATTCTGACAATTTCTCCTCCATGAACATCCTCTCCTGGAACAGTCGTGTGTTTTCAGCATCCACATCATCTTACAGCAAACAACTCTATAACTCAGCTACAGAATGGGTGAAGGACCCCACTCCTATTATGGCCAGTTACATACAAGGATATTCCCTTCAGCAAAGCAGAAGACTGGCCTCCATAAGATCTGTTATGAGTACAGTTTGAGAATTTGAGAGATCCTGTTCTGGAGGAAACAAAAGCGGTTGTTGAAAGCTATTTCTGGAGCCAGTTTGCTCATCTCCAGCTAATATTAATTTCTTGCCCATGTAATCACATTTACATGACATTTATTTGTAAGAACAAAATAACTGCAATACTGTGCAAATCAAAGACTGATTCAGCTCAGTATCCTATTTCTGACCACCACAAAGTACTCAGACAAAGAGCACTGGAAAAAGGGCTAGCAACCTGCAATACTTTTTCCCTGGCTATGTCCTCCCAACATCCAGCAATAAGTTTTAAGAACATTTAGTTCCATTGATTTTACTTTGGCTTTGCTGCTTTTATTGTAATCAGTTACAGAACACACTCAGGCACCAGCAACACATTAAACCCCCTTTGTTTTGAACTTACTCACACTTTAATTCCTCTGCTGTGAGAAATATGAATTAATCATCCCCGCTGAAGTTCCTCTTGCAACCTATGATTTTATATGCCTAAATCAAATCTGTTCATACTAATTTCTTCTCCAAAATGAAGAAGCTTTTTGACTCAGTCTGTCTTTTTATAGAAGATGTACTTTTCCCTCTTGCCTCTTTATATTGACTCTGATTGAGTGTATCATCCTTTTTCTGAGACAGGGTAGCCAGAACTGCGTGCAGCACTTAATATAGGACAAACAATAAATTTCTAAGCTAAAATATTTTTTTTTCCAGTCTCCATGTTATAATTATCCTTCCTTTTCTGTTTTTTTGTTTGTTTGATTGTTTTTTGGTGGTTGTTGTTTTGGTTTTTTGGTTTTTTGGTTTTCTGTTTTTTGGTTGTTTTTTTTGTTTTTTTTTTTTTTTTTAATGTATTGCAGCTGCTTCAGATAAACACATTTAGAAAACTATACATTTAGAAAACTATCCATGATCTTATTTTCCTTCAAATGGTAATGATGTCTAAAGAGGTAGGTGCCTTTTTTTTGCACTTATTTGGATTACATTTCTCCCCATGATACACATGTATAAACTGAATTTAATCTGCCATATTAATCACTCAGCAATTACAGAAGAACTCAGCAGGTCTAGAGGTCAGCAATCAACATGCTCCTATGAAGACAGGCTACAGAGTTTGAATTTGTTCAGCATGCAGAAGACAAGCAGCTTAAAAGAAATCTAATCTGTGCCTCAAGGTATCTAAGAGGTGATCATTACAGAATATAAAGCCAGATTCTTTTCAGTAATGCACAGTGACAGGACAAAAGAAAAACCCAGCTGAAACTGCAATAAAGGACACTCCAGTTAGATGTCATGAAAATTTTCCACAGTGAAAATGGTTGAACACCAGAAGGCATGATCCAAAAAAGTTGTGGAAATTCCATCCTTGCATATATTCAAAACTTGACAGGACAATACCAAACAATCCGATCTAACCCAGAAGCTCAATGTATTTTAGCTTGGCCTGACTTTGAGTGAGGGGTGTCAGACCAGACAACAAGAGAGTCTCCTCCAACTCAAGTTACTGCATATAACTTATGCAAGAATATTGCTCTAAATCCCTTCTTCTTGAAAAACTGGATTCTGAAGATCATGTTAAACATCAGTAGTTCTTCAGAAAAAAAAAAAAAAAAAGTTGGCAATATTAACTTGTTCAGGTAAGAAAAAAAAAGAAAGAAAACTAAGCCATGATATTAAAACCTTTGGGGTTTTCCCCCCCTTCAAAAATAAGGAGTTGAAGGTATCCTTGAATTCTAAGCCAAACCTTATATCCTTATAAGTAGATCTCTTGAAATCTATTATTAGCATCATAGATGTAAACTTTGTTGCTCAGAATTACTGTATCTACCGCCTACTAATGGCAAATTTCTCATCAGTATTGTTTTATTCTCGTTGCCTGTGCCCAGAAGCACTGGTAGACCCTTTGCCTAAGGCACTCCAGACACATCCTCTTTTATCCATTATCTATTTTTCTTTCTCCAGGGAAAGCTAGTTTTCTGGAAGAGGGGAATTGTTCAGCAGATGTTAGGTAATCAACAGATCAACAGAACCATTACACCCAACAAGTATTCCAATATCCTCCCATGTCCTTTGAGAGCCTCTGTAGGTCAGCCTCCTGGAAACTGCCACCCTATTTTTATAGCACCAAATACCTTGTGCTACATGCCTTTCTTACACATGCCTGTGAAAATTGTTTCAGAGCCGCTCAGTAACTTCTCCTGAATTGTGAGGAATTTCATTAGTTGTAGGTGCAAAAGGAAGAGCAGCTGGTTTCCACACAGCCACTCCTATCACTGAGCAATCCACACTCACAGATCAATATGCCAGTAGAAAAGGAAAGCGGACGTTAAAATGCATGCACTGACACATTTAGAATTCCTACTGTCAAAAAAGTGCACTGCAGGTTCTACCCGAAAGAGATCTGCTGATCCCATTAGAGAAACTATGTGTTTAAGGACTAAAAATAAATTTATGACATAATGCTGCCACAGGAAGTATCTTATACTCTGAACTCAGGTTACATGACTACAGCTTTCAGTTTGCTTACTTTCCAGTGTTTAGTTTGCAAATATCTGAGCTAGGCTTCCCTTAAAGTAATACTATCAACACCCTCCCTTCCCCTCCTCCTTCCTCCCCCCCCAAAAAAAAAGAAAATTCTAGAATATTTTGGGCAAAGATAATTTAGCACAAAGAAACACCATCTCTTTTGGACACCAAAGCTACCTGGAACAGGATTTGGAAATCAGAATTGTATGTAAAGGATCTATTCAGATTTCCACAACACACTCAGAGATCATGGTCAATATACAAAGATTTATAAACCAAGCAATAGTGGAAGTACCCAACTGCAATACAAGACATTGGAGTTCTTTCCCTACTCTTTTTTCTTGTTCCTTGGGGAACAAACCTTTTACTGAATAACATTATTACTGAAAGGTACACTAGATATGATTGGAATCAGAAACCAAAAGCTATATATGACCCACTGGATCCCAATAAAGAGACCTTTGAATAGATTCCCTGTTTCCATATCACAAGCATGAAAACATAACCTCTGCTTTCAGCAAACATCAGGTCATTATCACACAGTCTGAATGAGTTTATTCTAATTGAACTCACAGATTTTGCCAATAGCTGTAAGGTTTCCTGTGCTTATGCTTAGCATCTCTTCAGCATACATGCCTTGTGACAGTCCAAAATGCTACTTCAGGTTTGTATATGCCACGCTGAACTCAAAGCAAGAAGGTGGAAAGAAGCATAAACTTGCAAATATGTTGTAAAATTAGTAAAATAAGCTTATAGTAGGAGTAAGCAACGAAACCAAATATTCTACCAAGTCAAAACACAGAACTCTTTCTTTCAAGGCTTTATACATCATTCTCTGACAATGTGTGACAGATGAAAGACCAAGGGCCAGAAGAGATTCACGTATACCCTTAACACAGTGAGCCTCCCCAAGCTTGCCATTTACAAAAATTGGGCAACAGCAGTTTCACCCTCTGCCTTCAAAAGTAATGGCAACACAAGATCAGAATTTCTACTGAGATCAAGTCCTTGTGGACATAAACAGCAGAAAAGTACAATGTGTATTCATGTACTGACAAAACATCCCATACCACCGCAACTGATTACTAAACTAGCATACAATTTATACTCGCTATAATAACACTACCTTTAGGCAGAGTTTTGTGGGCTTTTTTGTGGTTTTTTTTTTTTTTTGCTTGGTAGTTCCCCCTTTAACAAAACACAGTTTTGTAATGGTGAACCCAAAGCAAATATCACAGGAAGCTGACCATGACGTTTTCTTCAAACTGTAAGGCACAAAATAAAAACCTGAAACAGTTAAAGATGTTCTTATAAGCAAACAACTTTTACTACTAGAGAGACTGCAGCTCTTTGTGTATTTTAAAAAGTTAGAGGAAAATAAACAAATGCTTAAGTTAGTAAAAGCTAAAACAAAAGCTAAAAAATGCAGCGTTAGACAAAATATTGCTGCTAGAGATTACAAGTATTAAGCCTTCAGGAACCTTTAAAGGAAGGCAGAAGTAAATCATTAACAGAAAAACACGTGCATTCAGATTTCATAGCAAACTGAGCTTGACCTTTGACACTTAGTAAAGTCTGAAAATGCTGTGGTAGGAAGAATAAACAAGGAACAAATTGATAAGAAATGGCTGTAACCACTTGTTTTTCCTTTTAGGAGTCATACAGGAATGTTTTCTGCTGACTGTCTGAGATGGCTTTCAAAGCACGAGGTAATCACATTTTTAACTAATGGCCTAAAAATTGAATTCCAGAACTGATTTCCAGGCACATTTTTATCTTCCCTTTCCTGCCTCCAAATTAGCACTGGTTTGTTTATTCTTTTTTCTTTTTTTTTCAATTCCAAACAGTTGAAGGCCAAAAATTATGTTCTGTTTTGATTTAGGATAAGTAATGTTCTGCATAAAAAAGTAGTAGCTATTAACTTCAAACATGACAGTCTGATTTACCAGGAAGGCTCCATCCTAACTGCTCTCCCAACCAACAGTTACACACATTCCGAACATATCTGCAGCCTAACATGTCATACAATGGTCTCATGTTTTAGAGCTATAGCATAGATTAGACCTCAAGATCCAAATTCCTAAGTTCTTATCGGACTATCAGTCTTTCTTTACCCTCCCCTCACTTGCACTGCAGCAAGACCTGCAGATCAAGGTTGCCTTTTAAATGACACAGGCACACATTTCACTTTCACAGTATCAGAAGTCCTTGGGAGACCATGAAGATAAAGACAGCTGTGATAAAGCAATCTTACTTCACCAGTACGTTTGGTACACTGTTTCAAGTTCAGGAGGGCAGATTTCCATCAAGCAACTCACAGACTAACTCCAACTTTTCACATGCAAACACCCTTCTGAATCCATCAGAACTGGCTAAAGGACTCCATCACATCTCAGTAACTTCATGCACATCTTCAGGACAGACTGTAACATATATATGTAACAGCATATATTCCCTGAATACACCAACATATTTCTTTTATGCTCTGCAGGTCCCTACAATAATAACGAAACTTAATTTGGGTTTTAAATCCATACCTTCAAGGTTCAAACTGTCATCTAAAAGATTTTCCAGTGTTACAAACTGCCCTTTCCCACTCTCCACCCCAAAAGTCATTAGTCAATAGTCATTGCATGGGACAGACTAGTTACCATAAAGAAAACATTAACCAAACCCAAAATACTATTATACAGACAAAATAAAACATGAGGACAAGTGATTTTAGGGCAAATCATTTAGATGCTGTAACAGGCAAGTATTTTTCAAGGTAAGATCTGGTTGTTTAACTTACACCTGCTTCAGAGAAGAATATGTATTTACATAGAAACAGAAGTGTCTATTTTGAAACACAACACTACAACCCAAAAAACAGACAAATGTTCAGAGGCACATGCCTGCATTTAGCAATATAAGTACAAAACTGAACCATATGGCAAATTTATGTATTTGATATCATAACATTATTTTGTGCTATAAGTTATGTGAAAAGCTGTATTTGACTTTAAAGTAGGAATCTTCAGATAAAGTGAGGTGACAATTAGGCAGTTCAGTATGGGTCTGTTTCATAAAGAATGTTTTCCTGGTTTTCCAATATTTTCATACAATTTTATCAGCCTTATCACAAATACAATGCCAAGTGGACACAGAAATCCAAAACTGCAATATTTTTAAGCAACAATAATATTAGATGTTGTTTTCCCAGGCTGAAGAGAAAAAGGAGATGTTCATGAATCTCATTTTCTTTCACCCCATCATCTAATCTCTCATCTTCAAATACTGAAAGCTTAGTCAAACAACAGAGGCATCTTAAGTTTTTGCACAGCAAACAACTGAATTAGTATTGTCCCTTTTCAAGGACAAATAGGGAGAGGAAATCATCTGCATGGAAATCTGGGTAAGAGCAGATAGAAGACAAAGCATGTATGACAGGGTAAATCTTTATGTCAGCACATGCCCTTTATATCAGTTACACTCACGTGTGACTCAGCTTGTGCACTCTAACCATTGTAACCAAGTGAACCAGCCCCTGTAACTCTTGACCTTGTTCTTCTACCTCATCCCCATATAAAAATAGTCAAGTCTGGCAATATAATTCACTGGGACAATAAACTATTTCTCATTAATTTAGAGCCCAGCTACTCAGGCAATTATCTGATTTCCAGCAATCCAAATGCCCAGGTTGCCATACATCTAGAAAACCGGAACAAATTGCTACTTTGCATACACAGAGTAATTTTATCTTAGATAATCAGCTGATAAACCCTCATGGATGTGACTTAGTGCGTATGTAGTATTTCACATACCCAACTGAGATAAATCAGTCTGACAGATAGAGAGAATGTGAAATACAGCCTCTTGAGATACTTAGCAAATTTGTAGTTCACATCTGTCCCATTCAGTCTAATATACAGTTTGGGGGAAAACAAACAATTAAAAAAAAACCAACAGGTTATACATATTTTTTATTCCATTAATAACAACAAGATTTGACTGGAATCTTGACATTGCAAGTACATACCACAGGTTGCAGTTATAATTTAGATACTTACAGTTAGTAAAGCACAAACCTTTTTTAAACAAAAAGCTTTCCAGTAAGCTGTGGAATCATAGACACACTCTCCCAAGATAAAATATACTGTCCCAAGCCTATTCTCTGAAAGATCCTGGAGTCAAACAAATGGGTAGGAAAGTCTCTTTTGATCAATCTTAAATGTTTTTCCTTCCACAAGGATGTGGAAGAGAAAGGAAAAGAGTCTTTGAATACTCACTGCTGACAAAGACAGCATGGGATGAGCACCTACCACAGAAGTACTTATCCTTATAGTGCCAGCATGCCCTGGGGCTCTGACTTATTTCTGTTTCTAAACATGCCACTTTCCCCTAGTTAAAAACAAGCCAAAACCCAGAAGTGGTTTCCCAGAAGAGTGGTTCCCAAACTTGTCTCCCAGTAGGCAGCAGAAGCAGCTGCAGCAGCAGAAGCAGCCCACACTCCCAGCCCTGATGGTGCTTTACGGGCATCTCAAATAAGAATTTCTGGCTTAAGCAACAGACCCCCTCAAGAGCCATGGGTGGCATCCAGGCATGGCATCAGGGTAGCTGAACTAGATGATACTTAAGGTCCCTTCCATCTCAAGCCTTTCTATGATTTTACGTTTAAAGTGGGTTTGGGGTTTGTTTGTTGGTTGGTTTTGGGGTTTGTTTTTTTTTTTTTTTTTTTTTTTTGGGGGGGGGCAGTCCTTAGGAAACAGTACTGAGTCAAACACAAAAGCAAACACTTCCTCAAAACTATTTTAAAGGAGCACCACACTTAAGTTAATAATCTAGAGCTGAGAATTTAAATTTGTGGTGGATTGTCCTTGGCTGGACACCAGGTGCTTACCAAGCCACTCTCACTGCCCCTCCACAGCCAGACTGGGGGAAAAAAAAAGAAAAAAATCTAAAAGGCTCATGGGGCAAGATCAAAGGACAGTGAGATCATTCACCAATTACTGTCATAAGCAAAACAAACTCAACTCAGGGAAACTAGTTTAATTTATTACCAATCAAATCAGATTAGAGTAATGAGAAATAAAAACCAAATCATAAAACACACCTTCTACCTTTCCTTTCTTCCTGGGCTCAGCTTCATTCCAAAATTTTCTAGCTCCTCCCTCCAGTGGCACAAGAAGATGGGGAGCTGGGGCTGCAGTCAGTTTATCACACACTGTCTCTGCCACTCCTTCCTTCCCAGGGACAGGACTCCTCACTCCCCTGCTCCAGCATGGGGTCCCTCTCACAGGAGACAGTCCTCCATGAACTACTCCAGTGGGGGTCCTTCCCATGGGCTGCAGTTCTTACAAACTGTTCCTATGTGGATCCTTTCCATGGGCTGCAGTCCTTCGGGAACAGACTGCTCCAGCATAGATCCCCCCAGAGGATCACAGCAAACATGCTGCACTGTGGGCTCCCTCAAAAAAACAATTTAAACTCATTTTTTTGTAGCCATTTTCACACAACTTTGGTATTTCACACTCAGCACCAGGTACTTCCATAGCAAAATGGAGCAACTTAAAATACAAATAATGGGCAAGTAATTGAAAATTGGTTTATAATTTTAAAATAACAATATGTCTTTTGAGCTAAAACTCCATTTCCTTGAGATAGGGCACAAATTTGCAACATTTGTCACATCAATAGGTAATCTTTAGCATTACAAGTTGTCTCCCTTATTGTACAACACTATTTTACAAAAATAATATGGTTATGCTTAAGACATCAAATCAGTTCTCAAAACATTGAGTATTCTTCTAAAAATATATTTTGTTATCTATTTATATACATAACTTCCAATCAAAGATAAGAAAGTAACCAAGTCAAGAAACGAGGCGTTCTATTCCAATAATAGTGGTACTACATTACTCACTACTTATTCTTTGACTTTGTATTCACCTATACCTTTACCACAAAGGAATAACAGTTCCTTTACCACAGATACAATACCCGCTCCAAGAACGGGGCAGGGGGGGTTAAATATCAAATTTTGGTTGGGATTACAACCTTCTGAAGGTTCTTCTAAAGAACAAAAATAGTTTTGCTTGATAAAGATCGCGCTATCTCAGTAATAAAACCAATGGGTTTACTGACTATTTTGCTATATTCTGGAAAAATATCAGAAGTCCAAAGCTCTTATTTATAATACAAGTAGGTAAAACCTTACAAAACTGAGCCAATCATACTGCTGGTTCTTTTCCTCCCCTGTTTTTCACCAATGCCTTTAGCTCTTCAAGCTTCTGGGTATCTCTATTAAAAGGACTCTTTGTACCCACCATGAACAAACAAACAGGCACACACTGTCCAATATAAATTTTTTCTCTGAAGTCCTGGATTAAAACATTGTTTATTACTTCCTTAACACATGAAAGTTGGGTTTGGGTTTTTTTAGTTGGGTTTTTTTTTTCCAAGATCCTACTGGAAACATTTTCAGTCTCACTACTGGCTAAACCAGGGACACAAAGCTGTAGCAGCTTCACTCCTCTATGGCTGTCAGATCTGGCCTGAGATTTTCCCAACCCCTTAAAACTAAAAAAAAAAAAAAAAAAAAAAAAAGGAAAATTATAGTCCTATTTAGTAGTCCTATTTAAAATACACTACTTCTTCCCTTCTGGTCCAAGCTTGTATTTTCAGGAAGTTGCACTTTTACAAGAACAATTAGTTCTTTCTTAAACCATGTCTGACGAAAGAGTCGATGAAAAACTAGTGACACAGCAAAGCTTAGTAGATTTGTCCAAACATGACATTTCCAATTTTGAAAGTTCAGTTTCAATTCCACTATCTTAACAAAGGGGTTTTTGTCTATAGTGTCCATTTGGAAACAAGCTTGTCCTCCTGGACAGCTACTGTAGCATTTACTCCCAACTACTACAGAGCTAACTGATCTGGTATCAGGAGCTCTAAATTGTATCAGAGGGGGACAAGAAGGCATCTCTGTTGCACTAAAATAATGCCCTCACCCTAAAGGTCTCCCTGTCATGTAAATTCACGAGTCGCTTTTATATAGAGCAAAAGAGTAATAACAAGTATTACTCTACCATAAAGAAAACCTCTGGGAAGCTCTGCACTTCCTCCCAACAAGCCCCCCAGCATAAGAGTTCATAGCACAGAATGTTCTCCTTGCAGCAACCAGAATACAAGTTAGGGAGCTCAGCAGCTGTTCTAAATTTCCACGAAGCAAGGTCCAAATATCTTTACGGAAAAAACAACAGACTTCCATGACTGATCCCTAAACAGAAACATGGAAATTTGGTGCACGTAGCTTGACCTTGATAGCATAACATAGTGTAAATCAGCACTAGGTAAAAGTAATCCAACAACATGAATAAATAGTGTGCCTGCTCATGAGTTTGGAAGAATTTTCAGGTAAGACTGCAAATAAAAGTATCAGACTAATAGACTGCAAAAGTAATTAACTATTGGGAGTACGGACAGCAAAAGAAGGGTATCTATTTTTTAATTATTCTGAAATTATTAAAAACTAAAGTATACTATGCATGTTTCTTTAGCTGAAGTGCTTCAAAGAAAAGCTGTTGGCAGTCGGCATGCCCCCACAGCCAGCCCAAAGAAAACAAAGAATCAAGAAAGCCTGCTTGCTTTCAATTCACCCTGCAGGCTGGAGTGCAGAAAGCTTGGTGGCTTGTTCTTTATTTAGTAAAAAGCACTGAGCGCCAAAGAAGGATGAAACAAGCAGTAATGGTGACAACCATCCCACCAGTTCTCTAGTAATCCATCTCCAGAAGAAGGTGGCTGCTCTTCAGAGACTTTCTTCAAGGAAAAACAGAGTAGGTTACTATGCAAGGATTGCATACTCAGCTCATGAGGGGAAGTGAATCAGAAGCATGAAACAGAGGAATTGACAAGTGTTGAGCAGGTTAATAGGATCTGAGGATCGATAAATCTGCCAGTATGAACAATACAGGAGTACGCAATATCAAAAACAAGAAAAGCATTAAGTTGATAAGACCCAATACTAAAGCTGGTGTGACAGCAGTGTCTTCTGTTTCATCTGGCACAAGCAAGGTAGAAAAGCAAGAAAAAGGAGAGAAGGAAGACTAGAGAGATTTCTTGGAGGGCAGGATAGGAACAAAAGGATTCTAACAGGAGCACCACACAAGAATGTATAGGTGAAGCAGCAATCCAAACAGAAAGGGAGTAATTTTAATAACAATTCAGACAATAGGTCAAAAAGTATATTTGTAGTTCAACGGTCTTCATCTGCTTACATGTAACAGAGGCATGTGTTCTATCCCTTTTTGTACAAATTAGGGATATTAATCAGAGATGTGGAAACATTAAGACAGGTATGAATAGACAATGAATGAATAAATTAGACAATGAATGGGAATGCCTGGGTGTGGAAACACCAGAAAGAATTGCCTTTAAGAACATCATGTATTAATGACAGATAGATAAGCAGATCAAAGATCACAGTACAGCTCCCAACTCAGTAAAACAGGGACTACATTTACAGTAAAGTGAGGGACAAGCTACAGGTTAAGTCATTAAGAGATAATGGTGGGAAGATAAATGGGGTTGAAGACGAAAGGCAGCCAAGAAAGGTATTCAAAAGACTGAGTAAATCCTAATCTAAGTAATGACTCAGAGGTGGAACAGGATAAAGAAGTTCTCACCACTGTGAGCTCTCATAGGGTACCAAAGTCACATCCAAATTCAGCACAAAAATGCTGACCCAAGAAAAAACCCAGTAGATATGAGGATTTGATAGCAGGAATCTCTCATCACTCATTTCATTGGGAGGATTTCTAGTAAGACCACTTTGACACATTCATCTGTGTGATCTGGTTGCTCAACAATGGGTATTGGGTATGTGGAGACAACTATGTGAATGTGTGAATATTGGTATGGGGGGGAGGCTTTGAGTTTTTGGGTTGGTTTGTTTCATTTAAAAATCACCTCCCATCCTCAAAGGACTCACAATGAGCTTTGCTTCAACATTATTCATTATGCAAATGGAAGAGGATGAATGGGACATGGAAGAAGAGGGGGGAGTGGAAATCATACTACAGCAACATGGGAAACAGTCCATAACTTCCAGACACATATCAGTCAGGCATAAAGGAACCACATCTGTTAGCCTTAGTACAAAGCCATTTTATGTCTGACTCACAACATTTCCCACTATTTGACTGAAGGAAAGACTAGAGGAGAAATTCCTGCTATCCTAAATAGCATATAACACTAGTTTACTGTGGGGAAAAAAAAGGCAACAAACCACTCAAAATTCAACCTTCTTTTAAAGCCCCAGTTTAATTAATTTCTTCCTGGGTATTCCTGGCTTATGAACATCACAATTTAAAGATCAACTCAGGTAATTCCATGCACCAATAAAAATGATGTTGTATTTTAATACTGTCTCAGAATGTAACTTAAGTGTGGAACCTTCCATTTAAGCTAGACAATGCAATGTCCCATGTCACTTGCATCCTTCAGTCATTTCTTAGGATTACCTACTCAACCCAGTGAAATTGGCAAAAAGTAAGAGTTGTTAAAAAAACAAGTGAAAACAAAAACAAAGTAAAGCTTGTTAAAAAACAAAGGGAGACTAATTAGGACAGGAGTTTGATCTAATAAATTATTCTGCATGAATAATGATCAGCTTGTCAAAATTCACAATGTTTGTTCATGAAAATCACAGCTGGAAACAGGAGGGATATTTCAGGTCAAGAATGAGGTTCATTGGCAAAAAAACACAAAGAAGTTTGCACAGCTCCTGCCAACATCATGCTTAGCTTGAGGCAATGCTTTTACTTTTAGGAGCTCTGAAGTGACTCAATTAAAAAAAAAAACCAAAACAACCCACCACTTAATAACATATCCAATAATGAAAACAAAGGATTCTGGTAGTTCTACAACCATTTTACTCTAAAGAATATTACAGACTTCATATGCAAAATTACAGAAACTTGAAAGTAAAAAGACTCAAAATAAAAACGTTATTTTTAGGTATTTATCTTCCTTTGGTAAATACAACTGTGGTCAGATCCTTAGAAGACAGGGGACAAATTCACTCAAGTTGCTAATGCTCAGGATGGCTTCTATCAAACTGTGTCATTCCTATTCTTACAAAGCCTGCAAGGAACAAGACATGAAAGTATCTTACCCCTCTGCCGCAGTCAAAGAATATCTTCACATAATCCTGCCAAGGCACACAGATGATGCCATACACTTCAGTATTACTGACCATAAATAATAGCTTTCCTGACAATCAGAACTAAATATCCTCTAGGTGCAGGCTGGTAGGAGCCTCAAGAAGAACACTTATCCTTTTCATAGCTTTAATATATCCAGACACAATAAAAGAACTATGAAAAAAAGTGGGGATAGGAAAAAATTTTTTTGTTCTTGTTTGAGGGGAAAAAACCCAACATTTCCACATGGCAAAGATATAACTAGGAATTATTTTTAAAACTACTCCTCAAGAAGAACAAAGGCTCTTCAGTATATGACTAGCAAATTTGTATTTTTCAGTATGTTTTCTGCATTTTTTTAAAAAAAAACTAGAATAAAACTTAGAACAAGAATTGGAAATTACCTTATTCTTTTATAAGGTTTATTTTTTTAAGGAGTATTGTTCTCCCTCATCTAATTTTTATTCTAGAAAGCACTAAAACAAAACAGAAATAGTTCTTCACCACAATGAGGAGGTCACCACCTCTGATAGAAGGCCTCTTCAAAAGGGTTGAATATCATAATATCTGCTTTTGCACATCTAAAAGCAGCTTTAAATACTTATCAGTCACCAAGCAATCATGAATCATGCAACTAAACATCTTTTGAATAAAAAGATTTAAGAAAAACAGTGTTTAGATATAATCACTTACTGAGAATTATCTGGATGTGCTAAAGCAACATGCCATTCAAAGTACCGCTTAATGTTCTAGCAGCTTTCAACAAAGCGTTCATCCACCACAAAAGATTCTTAGAAAAACAAAGTTTCCATTGGATACAAGAAAAGCCCTCGGAGGTATGAATAAACTGGGTGAAAGAAACAGGGAGAGGTCAAATTAGCATACAGAGAGTAGTTACCAGCAACATCCAGAAAGAATCCATGTTTAGTCTCTGCTGTTTGGCAATATTAACAATTCACCTGAAAAAGGGAGATGGGCTGAGAGACAAAACTCCTTATCTTAAAACGATTTGGGCGACTGCAGCTGAAAGGTATTTTTTGTTTAGTTGGCTTTGTGTGTTTTGGGATTTTTTCTTTTTTAGAGAGGATACATATGGATGATCTAATAAAGTAATTTTTTTTTTTTTTACTTCTCAGCAAACATAAATGGGACTCCTAAGGTTATGAGAAAGCACATTTAGAACACAAGGAAGAGTGAATTATGTTACGAAAAAATATTTAACTGTGCATCCTCTACAACTGAGTGTTCTGAAGTCCACAGGTATTAAGTGCCCTTTGAAAGAGGAATTGATATAAATTGTACTTCTGTCTCTCCAAGTTCAAAAATCACTGACTGGCCAAAGGGGAGAAGGTATATGGCAGGATGGATTACTTTTTAATCTTTGAAAGCATCAGTTACTAGTATGGGATACAGAACACTGTCTTAAAATAATTTCAAGTGTGAAAGTCTCTTATTAAGCATTAAAGACATACAGCTGGTTTTACAAGAGGTAACAGGTATGAAAGGAAACACTTCACATGCACCAGGTACAACATTGGAAGGAATGACTAATCTGCTGAAAGACAGGGCTGCTGTGCAGGGACCTCAACGCTGAGAAACAAGACAATAGCAAACAGAAGGAACTCAGAGGCAGATGTAAAGTCTTGCACCTGGGATGAAAGCCAGTACAGACCACAGGTCGACTGCTTAGAAAGCAGATTTGTGGAAAGGGACACGTGGGAGCCCACAGACACAGTTTGAATCTGAGTCAGCAGAGTGCCCTTCAGCAGTAAAAACTGTGTTCCAAGTTACACTAGCAGGAGCATTAGCAGCAGGCTGAGGGACACGGGCACTCCACTTTCATGAGTCTGCATCTGGGCTGCACTGAGTTTCTGCTCCCCAGAACAAGAAGCAGACATTGATGTATTGGACTGAATGCAGGAGAAGACCACCAAGGTGACTGAGGGTTGGACCACCTGACATAGGAGGAAAGGCTGGGAGAGCTGGGTTTTTTCAGCCTGAAGAAAAGGATTGGGAGGCACGAGCAGTGCAGACCTTATTGACATCTCCAACTACCTAAAAGACAATGAAAGTGCTCAAAGGCGCACAGCTCTTACACAAGAGGTGGAAGATGGAATAATGGATCTCTATTTGAACCCAGCTGAACAAGGGCCCAAATAACCTGATCTGACTGAACTTGTTCTGAACAGGGGGTTTAACAAGACTGTCTCCAGAGATCCTACCCAGCCTACCATTATTCTTCAATTCTACAAATACAGACACCACAGCTGGAAGAGTTTTCACAAGCACGGCTATTTCCTCTGAAAGCCAACGTACCTGAAAGGAAAGGTCATAGATCTGTCTTGCAAATTAATAGGAGTGTCCATGCACTACAAATTGAGATTTTGGAACTTTTTTATCTGATGAGTTTCTCATCTCCATAGCTACCAAACACAGACAGAAGATACAACAAAAATAACAAGCATATATTTTGATAAATTAAACATCCCTTAGTTTACCCTACAGGTTTGTTCCCAAGTAGCTCAAGTTGACAATCGTAAATATAATCTCAATTTTAACACTGAAATTTCTGCCAGAAAATTACAGAATCTATTACATGTTTCTTTCAGCAGCTCCTGACTCTTCTTGGAAGAGAGTTATCATACCACTGAAGAGTCTACTTTAAAAAACACAAGTTGAATTCAATTATTCAAAAAATATTTATAAGCAGGTTTAGCACCAAGTTAGTTTATTTTCTCAACCGCAGTCATGCCACTGAGCACACTGACACAACTTAACCACTCATTAGTCCCAACAACTCAAATCTCACTTTAAAAAGAAAAATAAAAAAAATCAGTAAATCACACACCCAGGGATGTAGGCACTTATTTGTGTGCAACATAAAAGCTACGATTGCTTATTGTGTCATGGTCTCCATTTGCATTCAAAAGTTAAAATCTGCAAGAAACTTGTATTGAGGTGGGAGTTGGTCTCCTCTCCCAGGTGGGAAGTCACAGGACAGAAGGAAATGGCCTCAAGTTGTACCAGGAGAGGATATTGGGAACTCGACAGTAGGAAAAAATATCTTCCCCAAAAAGATGGTCAGGCATTTGGAAAAGGCTGCCCAGAGAACTGGTGGAATCACCATCCCTGTAAAATGTTCAAAAAACATTTGGATGTGGACTTACAGACATGGTTTAGTAGTGGACTTGGCAGTGTTGTGTTAATGGTTCGACTCAATCCTAGGTCTTTTCCAACCTTGACAATTCTGTGACTCTACAATATATGCATAGATTCTTTTGCAGAACTTTTGAAGAACTAATTTATTCATAAAACTCAATATTTGAGTCATCTTGGTTTAAAACAAACTTTCAAGTGTTTGAGAAAGATATAAAGCAGTTCTAATTACTCAAAATCAGCATTAAAAAGACACTGGGAAATACCAAATCAAGGAAGTCTCTACTACAGTAGTTGAGGAAAGCAAAATACTAGAGTACTTACAAACTCCAAGACAACAGTGGGAACAAAGTAACACAGTTCAATTTGTTCTGCTTCTGATAAGCTGTGCACAGTGTGATGCCCCTAACTTGAAGAGTGCCAAGAATAATCCATTTTCTTGTTTGCACAACAAATGTATGTGCATGGTACAGAAGACCCATAAATATGAAGTCACTTCTGCATTTTGTATCAGTCTACTAAAGAATTTAATAAATCTAATTTTAATTACTCTAATATTTTAAATAACAAAATTCAGATCTGCAATGACAAATATGTACATTATTGGCTTTTTTCCCTAAATGAATGTATTTCTGTGTACAGCTTAAAAAAAACAAACAAACAAAAAAAAAAAAAAGGCAGCACTGGGGCTGTGCTGTGGCAAAAACAAATCTGCAAACAGCAGGCTGGGTTTCATTCTGCTTTTGTACTTTCCTAAAAGTATGTGTGTGCATTCAGCAACAGAAGTCACTGTGTGCAAAAGGAAATGATGTTTTCTGCTTGTGTCAGATCTAAAACATCAGGTATTTGAAGCAAGT
>JAWWES010000115.1:68596553-68609253 GCA_035583135.1 Lophotriccus pileatus
CAGAAGTCACTGTGTGCAAAAGGAAATGATGTTTTCTGCTTGTGTCAGATCTAAAACATCAGGTATTTGAAGCAAGTGCCTGTGGCACTATGTGGCTTTTACACTTCTGCTGTTATCAACCCATGGATGACATCTGAACATTAAGCCTCCATGCCCCCTCTAAATAAAAATCAGACACAACTTACTGAGATCACTTTATACTTAAAGAATATTAATAATTGTGTCCTTATATGGAAAGTCTGCTACATCCTGATATTTCGACAGTAGTTAAAATAAATGGAAGGAGAATAAGTGAAGCCTACTTCTTTAAACTGAGGAAGTTTCAAGCAGAGATTCCACAATGAAAAGACTGTCTACAGGCAAAAAAACCCGCAGTTCTCATTGACAGGCAAAAACATATTGCATGAGACAATTACTTCCAATCAGAGTACTTAATCCAAGTTAACCCAGGGTATTGTCATCACTTTGCCAGAATCCCTGTGGAATTTTGATCAAAGATGTAACCTAGTAAACATTATAATAAACAGTGTAAGAGAATCAGAATGAACATATACTGTTATTTGTAAAGACCAGATACAGAATAGGAATTTGACAGAGGCAAATGCAGACTTTTATAGCCTCAAAAAAACCCAAAAACTGCCCATAGCAACAAGCTACAGGGATAGAAAATACCCGTCATGCCAGAAAGATCCAGGAAGCACTTCAATTATTCCTTAGTTATCCTGCAAATAGAAGGTGTTGAAAATATGTTAAGCATTTTATTCTACAGGAAAAAAATCTAGGTGTATTTGAGGCTTGTTTATCTAACTATTTGTGGGCTCTGAATACTTATAGATATATATGTGTAGGGAAGGAAGTCTGCTGCCAGGCAAAGTAGAAGATTCCAGTGAGGTCAATGCAGCAAGTGTGGCTGCTGAGCAGGAGATATGAATGATGACTCCTAAAAGCCCCTTTTTCAAGCTGCTCTCCAAAGACAAAGAAGTAAGGACCACCAGCAACAAGGGGCATGACTTTCAAATACCAATACCCTAAGGACATAAATCACAAGGCCATGCAGTTATTTTAGAACAAAAAAAAAAAAGGACTTTGAATATTGACCTGCCTAAGTCATGTCAAAGGAGAATAAGGAAAATTCATGTAATGTCTAGAGTTAAAGAGCACATGCCTTCCTCTATGTCCAAATTAGAGTACCAACCCAAAATAAGTTACTTCAAACTCAGAAAGGTTTAATCATTCAAAACAGCAGTACCTACTGTATATTACTGCACATATGTCCTAACTCTACACTGCCAGAAACACCGACATAAATTTTAGTCTCCAGCTTAAACTTCAGCTGATAAATTCAGTAAAACTCAGAGGTGTCCTAGTTTTGGCTGTGATTAAACCACAGCATAGGGGAAAAGATAATATCAATCTTCACTGCATATATTTGTATGCTGCAGAGTTCAACTGCTATAGTTACAAATAAAAGACTGAAAGCTCAGCTTCTGTTCATTTGTGGTTAACCTTTTTTAATAGTTCACTAGTTCTGACAGCTCCATAAACTTACAAAACTAATTTCTTTAAGAGCTAAGATCTCCTGCTCAGCAAGCAATTATCCCAAGATTAGTGTCTGGTAATTTATTTATTCCCTTCAATGAGCAGAAATAATGGGAATTGGGTTTCTGTGACTTTAAGCAGCTCATGCTCAGTTACCACCAGATGCTCTAAGTCATCACAATGAATCAGAGCAGGAAAATACATTAATTGGATTAAGTGTTACTTTTACATTTCCCTCTTTTCAATCGAAAGTGGAGAACATCTTACCTCATTTAATGTAAGAAATGTAAAAGTAAATGTAATAAGGTAATAAAACTATTAAAATAACAGAAGAGCATTTCCATTTTCCTGCATTTCTTCTCTGGTTTGAAAGCTCAGAAAAGCAGACAGTTGCAAACAGAAACTGCAGAAACCAGTGCTTCATCTTGGCAATTCGCATCAGTAAAATATTGAGAGCTGATACATACAGGAACTCAGAGACCTTACATCTTGATGCTGAAGATCAACAACACAGTAAAATCTTGAGATAAGTAAGAATGTTATCTAGACAACTAAAGAAAAAAAATCTAAAACAGCCTTGGAGCCATTTTCTAATAGTATAGCACTGATCTTTCCAGATGCTGCCCATATACAGATAATAACTGTTAAGAAAAAAAGGCAGTGGCCTTTCATTAACAGGCAGAACCTCAGGAGTGCCACTGGTTGCCTATGCCTGTTTAAGCCAAAACAAGGCAGCATGCTATTCCAACAACCTTTTTTTGCATAGCAATGGTCTATTTTCAGAGAAACTGAAACATTACAGAACAAAAATAAAAGGCAGAATGTTCAAGTTAAGTGGAAAAAAAATTATTTTCATATATAATATATATTTAGCATATATAAGAGTGAGTACCAATGTGATCATAATCAGGGCTTTTTACATCAAGAGATCAGCATAAATAATGTCTAAGCCTCCAGATTCAATTTTTCTGTTGTTGTTCTAACCTGTAACACCAATATAACCTAAAAGTAACTACAATTTTCATGTTATAGCTAATACTTTCAAGTTTTAATTGCTACAATGTTTTAAGTGTTTTCCTTAGAATCAGAAAACATTACCAGAATGATTCCACTTGTATTTGGTAACATCCAGTTAAATCCTAGTCAGATTATTTACGTATTAGACAGTTTCCTCCTAAAAACCAACCAAATACTTGGAAATGAAATTTGGAGATCTTGATGAGATATAACTAACATATGACCAAAAGTCTCAAATAGCATATTAGCCCAGCCAACATTTTAAATTAAAAAAAAAAAAAAAAGTTGAATGGCAGGTGCCAACTGGCATGTCTCAGATACTTTGGCAAAGCATTAGGTCCTGCCACAACAAATTTCAGGGAAGCAATGCACTGCTTCAGAGAGGAAGCAATTTACAGCTTCCAACTTCAACCAAATGTGGGGCTCAGCATGAACTCCCTTTCCCAGAGACAGGACGTAACTGACTGGCACTGTCTGGCCTCTATGTATGCCAGGGGCTCTGTAATCCTGCCCAGACCAAGACAAAAACTGGAAACAAAAAGGTTCCGAGTGGGGGGGGTGGGGGTGGGTGGAGGTGGGGGAGAAGGGGGGAATTCACACCAAGCAGCTATAATTTGTCCCCAAGAACATGCTTTAAAGGTCTACTACTGCTGGCTGCTAAGCTTCAACTTTCTTGATGTCCTCACATTGATTTTTTTTTTTCTTCTTCTGTATAGCCTAACTTTGCTCATCAACAAACCACTGGCCACAATCGTGCCTGGAAAAGCTGCCTATAGCTGCCTCATATTTGGAAATGACTCAAAAGATTACAGCACCCACAATTACAGTCCAACTGCTGAGAGCTATATAAACAAATTTAAGCACTCCAAATACAAGATGAATTTACCTTTGCTTTGAGGAATCGAATCGTACAAAAGTGTCGACCACAGAAAGTCAGCATCCGCCTGTTTTCTATATGCCATGAAGTAAATTCTAGAGCAATTAGAAGCTGAAGCTCATACAACATCACATGGAAGACAGTTCGGCAAACAGAGCTAAATTCCTAACTACATACTGCATCAAGAGCGTCAAAGAGTTCTACGGGGCATTGCTTTGTGTATCAATCTTATCAGGCTCTGATAAACCTTCAAAAGGAAAGAAAACTTTGACAATAAACCTCCTAAAGATTGAACTAACTGGTTGGTAAATGTGGGCTCTAGCTAGCATGCACTGGACTGCACATCAGAGTGGATATTGTTAGTCAAAGACCATACAGGTATAGGACACAGTCACAAGTGTATGACAGTCTCTTTTTTTGTGCCCAGGGTCACTACAGGACACGTGGAATTGGATTCAACTTCCATGTTAAAGCATATTAAAGGACCCAACTATAGATGCCCATGTGAATACAGAGCCAAAGCTCCCACTAGAGCCAGTGGAGACCCAGTCAGCAAAGCTAGGGTAAACTGCAGAGTTTCATCCCACCCTAAGGTTAAAGCCTACATCTGGCCAGCTGAGTAACTCTCCACAAACCACTGAATGAACTGAATAGATCTCCATCTACTATAATCTGACAGTTGAAATTCCACCCCTTGCCAGCTCTCTTCCAGGTGTAACATTACCCTTGCATGTTTTACATCACTGTCTGAAAATGTCACCCCACATTCCAGTGCAGCAAAACAGACAGGCAGAGCAAGGTAAAAGAAGAAAAAACACCAATGAACGCAAAATGCATATTACTGGTACAGTGTGATGCAAAGTGACCCAGATAAAAACAGGGAAAAAAGGTAAAGAGGAGAACGACTATATATAGTTTGCCCATTTAATATTTTAACACATGCCACATATAACTGCTGAGGGCAAAAATGTAACTATAATACTTCAAAGTGATACTCCTTAAACTGAGTCAAGCATATGAACAGATCAGCTCTAAAAGCCTATGGTACTGTTTTCTATCACAAAACATTTGTCATATCCTTGTCTTACACTAAACTGAAATTCATGCTTAGAATTTCAGAGGAACTGTGCCCATCTAAGCTAAACCAACAGCACATAGGAAAAGGCTTTTCTATTATGAAGTTGCTTCATAAAAAATGGAGACAGTAGCTAAAGACAAAAAGTAACTGCTACAGCAAATAATGTCGACAGAAAGGCATAGCTGTAATCAGAAGAAGTACAGTAAATTTAAAAGGCAAGTCCTTACACAAACAAACAAATAAACCTGTGTGGATGCAGTACTGGCACAAAGCTTAAAAAGATGTCCCACTTTTAAAAATAAGCAGATTGATTTTACCTTTGATCTCTTTCACCAGGCCTAACAATAGGTGGAGGCTCCTTCTTCCTTCCTCTGCATTTACACTAGTCCCAAACTCCCCTCATTTCAACTACCTTTACGTAAACACCGCTAAACCATTCTTTAACCATCTCTTAGATTCCCACTGTACATTCATGTACTCCCCCAATCACAAACCCTTAATCACACAACTCAATTGATGTTTTACACAAAGCTACACTCAACATTTCACTAAAACATTGGCCACTACCGGCACTTATTCAAGAAAAAAAAGGATTTTATTCATTATACAACTTTACACTTGGTGGCAAGATTACCTTAAAATTAATTCATCACACTCCCAAGCTGCGAGTTTTCCACAAAGATATGTGGTAATTCTGGTGGTAATAGCCAGAGAGAAAAACAATTAGTTTATGGCCCTTGCGAGTCTTCTGTCAGGAAATTTAAAGTTAAAAAAAAAGCAGAGCTTACAAACTGAAGGGCAAATCATATTCTGGGGTGCATCAAGCACAACACTGCCAGGAAGTCAAGGGAGGTGATTGTCCTGCTTTGCCATGCACTGGTGCAGCCTCACCTCAAGTTCTGTATGCAGTTTTGGTTGTCACAATATAAGATGAGTGTAAAGCTATTAGAGCACAGCCAAAGGAGGGCTACAAAGGTGATGGAGAGTCTAGAGAATCATAGAGCATGTGACTCTAGGAGGAGCAGCTGAGGTTATTTGGCTTGTTCAGCCTGGAGAAGAAAAGATAGAGGGGAGACCTCATAGCAGTCTACAACTTCCTCATGAGAGGAAGAGGGGGGCAGGCACTGACCTCTTCTCTGTGGTGACCAGTGACAGGACTTGAGGGAATGCCATGAAGCTGCCTCAGGGGAGATTTAGGTTGGATATTGGAAAAATGGTCTTCACCCAGAGGGTGTTTGGGCATTGGAACAGGCTCCCCAGGCAAGTGGTCACAGCACCAAACCTGGCAGAGTTCAAGAAGTGTTTGGACAGTGCTCTCAGGCACATGGTGTGATTCTTGGGGCTGTCCTGTGCAAGGCCAGGAACCAGACTGCAATAATCCTTGTAGATCCCTTCAAACTCAGGATATCCTTATGATTCTGTGATGGAGAGCTCTGCATTACAGAGCAAATCCACTGCCTTTGGCAAAAATCGAGTATGTAGTCAGGGTCTCTATCTTGTTAGGAAACAGGTAAGATATAGACAAGATAGTGGTTGTTAAGGCACAACCTCTTCCCCTACTCTAGTTGAAAGGTTTATGGACTTTTATGACATATAGGTCAAATATGTATAAAATCAACACGTTACTTATCTACTCAGCAAGATGCAGAGTAAAATTAAAAAATGAATCTTAAGCTTCAGAACAGGAAATAGCTATATAGTTAAGAATCAATCATGATAGCACGTATTTTATCAGAATCATCAATGGTTCATAGCACAGGAAACAGTATTAAAAACTGTGTGGTCAAAGTAGCATTTAATGTCTTAAAATGCAAAAAAAAAAAAAAAAAGGAAAAAAAAAAAGTATTATTTACTTAATTTCTGATAAGACCCAATAAATCCACTGATCAGCTACAATTACACCAGCCAGAGAGTCACAAGCCTAGTATCCTTGTTCACATTACTGATACTACTCATTCCTAAACTGTTAATACACATTTCTAAATATGACCACTCCTAATTATTTGCTAGAGTCCACTGAGCCTCCTGTACTTCAGATTTTAGTTTAACACACAAAAGAAAAGCAGTAACCAGGTTCTAAGGCAATGTGACCAAGCTGTGCTATTGTAGTCACAGAAATTGTTCTCTTCCAAAAAATGAAAAAAGTATGTTAAAGAGGAATTCCAGAACAGTTCATGCAGTACTCTACAGAGCTCTGCAAAAGCTCAAGAAAAGCAGGGATCTAACACTTTTTTGTAAAGCAACATCTTGATAAAAATAATGGAAATCCTTTCATTCTAAGAATACTGTTTGTAATACCCACATCTTCTGCACAGTAAACACTGAGCAGCAACCTCAGGCAGAGATCCTATCCCAAAGAACTGGCTGTCAAAGTTTCCACAGAATCCAAGCTGATTATAAACAAGAAATTGTGAGATGTGCTAAGATTGATCACCTTCAGAAGACAATATAAAACTTGCAACAAATTTTCATACTGAAATGAAGTTTTTATCCTTTTCATTCTAACCCTTGATTTGAAGCCTGGAGGAACGTTCTCACATTAAGAATCCATATCCCTTTTGTTTGAAACTCCAGAACAACCACATAGGTCCAGATGCGGGTGGTTGCAAAGAATGATACGATTTTTCACCTGGCTTTTAAACTTACTGTTTATAGCACCTCATTTACCTACCCTGATGAGGAAAATACATACCTAGAGAGTACTGATAGGTGGGACACCACATAAACCAGAAAAAAAAAAAATCTCAGTTGATCAGAGCTAGCATTGAAAATGTCCCAAAGAACAAGCAGCAGAGTAGTTTGTAAGATATCCACCTTTCCCTATCTGTATTTTCCCAATTATCCTTAATAAACATAGTTAAATTATTTTAAAAATATTTTTAAATTGACCAATTGCTGAAATAATATATGTTCATCTAAAAAATTATTAATACAGTATACAGTTGTCACAGACCTTGATGCTGAGACTGAACCTGTATCACGTAACGTTAAGTTAAATGCCTTATGTCACATACACAAAAGACCAATAATGCAGCATGATGGAGCATAAATTGCATACAACATACTATTTTTCTTTGCCTAATATCAGAATAAGCAATAAAAATTCAAAACACCAGAGCTGGGTCATTCTGACTAAACTTCTGATTATGCAAAGACTAATACTGTCCATACTGATTTTGTGCAGTTCTACTCCAGCCATCCCAGTAATCTACCCAATTCTATCCCAGTCCCCCAACACACATATTCAAGGGTCAGTGATTTCACTGCATGAAACTAAATGTTCATTAAACTGCTGCACCATTAACAAAATGCTTTGATACATACAGGGATGTAAAAAGCTGTTAATGCTTCTTGCTTCGATCCATAAAAAATGGGGTTACTCTGATAGGATTAGAAAATATATCCCAGGCTTGCACATTTTATTTAAGCTTCCAGAAAACTCCCTAGTATTGATTTAATTTTCTAGATCACTGCCAGAACCCAGCTGTGTCAGAAACTATAAGTTGAGAGTTCTAATTTCTTTCAAGTCTGGAATGCAATGTTGGGTTTTGAAGAGCCTAAGCTACATAAATATTTCAAAGGTAGGAAATTACTTTAAGTTACAAAAGAACAAAGGGCAATTTCAAATTCCCTTTTGTGTGCCAAACCCATAAAGGCTTTCTTTAAAGTATGTACCTTCAGTTTTGTCACACATATGACAACTTATGCCAATGAACTCAAGGGGCCACAGGCAGTATTTTCACAAATGAATTGAATGAGAACCCAAAAGTCATCATATAAATAGCACATTCAAGATTTGAAAAAATATTATCTAGCAACACTACATCAACTTTCTAATAGGACTGCTACTCTGAACCATGACACATACAACTGACATGTCCAAATTATGCACCACACTTTAGGCTCTCGATTTCAATCTCACACGCTTTGAGGTTAAGAGCATCTTTAGGTAAAGCACCATTACCACACCTTCTTCCCTGTCATAAAAACAAGCACCATTATACAGAAGCTGACAGCAAACCACTTTGAAACTACCACATGTGCTAAACATGGAGGAAACCCACAAGTAGGCTTTCAGTCTCACCTGTGTAACCCATTGAGATTGTTCCAAACTAGCATGTTCTCCAGCACGTTTAATTATAACATAGGATCAGGTTACTGTCCAAGTAAGCCCTGGCTGTGTAGGCCAAGCACACTTAGTGTTTCTGGCTCTTCTGACAAGAGATACGGGCCTGCTTGGACAAACCAAATTGGTTTCTGTTTTATACCAATGTCTTTGTTGTTCAGCTGTTCATTTTGTATGTGCCTTAGCTGCCATCCAGATTCCAGTCTAGAGCAGACTGAGTAGTTAGTTAAGAGGAGCATGGCTGGTACATGCCTGGGTGTAGAAAATTAATGAGACAAAGCCACAAAAGTCAGCCCGAGGACAACAGCGGGTTCCAGAGTGCTCCTACCGGAGACAGCACGAAAGGCTACAAAGATACAGCCCATCTCAACACTCACTCAAGATTATTTTAATGAATACTAACCTTCTCTTTTCTTCTTGAATTGAGCTCTTAAGCATTCAGTGCAATATAGTAAGTGATAAAGCTAGGACTTGTCTACTTAGAGCAATTTCTTTTTGCTGCTGTAGTTAAGTGATGTGTTTGGGTTTGGTTTTTTTGTTTGTTTGTTTTTTCAAAACAGAAGCTTTCCTACCTTACACACAAGAACACCGTTCCTGGTCTCACATAATAAACTTGCAACTACAAAAGCTGTGTTTTGTTCCAAAAGAAAGGATTGTTCGTTCATTCTAGACTGCAAAAGCCTAAAGATCACAATTTGTTTAGAGCATTATACCACAGTGTATTATCCTTGCTCAGAGTTAGAGCATTGATAAAATACAGCTAAAATTATGTGGTATCAAGATACTTCTTTACAATGAAGTAGGAAGACTTCTCTTATTTACCCAATGCCTTTCCTATTTGCAACATTTTTATTTAAGTATCTTGAAAAAATGGCTAAAACCCAGAGCAGGAACCAAAAGACAATCCTTACTGTCACTTTTACAAATGATTTCCCAGAGGACAATAGCTAGAAACTAAGAGAATTAAATTAATAGCTAATATGTTTTAAATTACTGATTAGTCTTCCTATCTGTGTTCTTAAAAATGCAAAAGAAAAAAAAAACTATTGAGGTACTTTGGACATATATGTGAAGTACAGCTCTACTGAACAAAGTACACTAAAGAAGAATATAAACAGCCAAAGAATTCACTACTTCTGCTTATTCAGTAAAAGGGCAAGAAAAAAGTTGCTTTGCAACTTCCAGTCTAAGTGAGACTGTGTTCCATGGGATTACAGACATGCTGCTGATAGCAAAAGGCTGGGTTCAACTTCCCAGTAATCCCTTCCTCTGTGTGGGAACTAACACTGATGATTTTTAAATTGGTCCCATCCTTACTAAAGGACTGCTACACTAACTTAGCTATTAAAACCAGTCATTCCTATCCAGTTCCCATGAAAATTAACGGCAAGATACAAACCAGAGCTGCTGTTATTGTAATAAACTAGATCTCTGGAACTAAAACAGATAGTGTACGATCACAAGAGAATGTTTTCTCAAAGAATTATCCTTTCTGTACATGTTTGCTGAAGATTGAACTGCAGTAGTTTAAGCCTGCATTGTTTGTTTGTTCACAAAATTAAAGAGTTAAAAAAAAAAATCTGTGGAATATATAAGAAACAATCTATATAATTCCTTCACATAATGAAGGAATTGATTATTCTAATGTCAAGCAGCTGTATGTTCTGCATTAGCTTGGATGCAAGTAATCAGTGCATCTCCTTCCGTGAATTTCACAGAGCAGAAGCAATTTCAAATTGGGTAATTATTTGCTGAGCATTATAAATCAATATTTATTGAAAATGTTTATGTGACTGATCAAATACTAACTCCCAAATGTTTTATAAGTATTAATAAATTAATCTACAAATTTAGAAATGAGGAAGTGAAACACAGATTAAGATAATCTCTAAGCAACAACAATGCTAGAGCTAAATCTGAACTGCCACTGAGTTCCTCAGCTAAGATTATCTATATGTGGCTCTTCAGACAGTAGGTAATATGTATATAAAATTCAGAAAACATTAAATATTAAGTTTCATATGACTGCTGAGCCCTCACATCACGAAGGGGCTGACCTAGAGCACAGCTCTGACAGCAGAGCCAAGGCAGCTGGCCAACAACAAGGCACAGCAAAGGGGACCAACTGCTCTTCTCAGAGCAGCCAACACTCACTCGCCTGTGGTGCTGCCACAGGGCACAGTCCCCAGCACACATGGCAGTGACTGTCCCTCTGACACCATAGGTCCCAGCTCAGGCCATGCTCCTCAGGAAGGATGCATGGAGCAGGTCTGGGGCCCCTAAGGAGGCGTGTACTTGCATTACCAGGTGAAGGGAACGTGGGAGAACAGAACACTGCACAGCACTGGAGATGGCAAGAGACTGAATTTACCTTCTCTGAGATCCTCAAGCTTCAAGAGTCTGAACTCCCGACTATGCCAAAGGAGGAGCAGGTAGTCTTCTTATTACTGTGAATCCAGCAAAGGACTGCAGAAATGAGAAGGGAACTGAAGCATCTGACACACTGTGAGAGGCTGAGTGAGGTGGAGTTAGGTTCAAGAAAACACTGGGGGGAGGGATGGCAACCTTACCAGCATGCATAAATACTTGATGAGAGGAAATTAAAAAAGACTGAGCCAAACTGAGCTTCTCAGGAAGAGCCAAAGGGCACAAATTGAAGTACAGAAATTTCCATTTAAATGTAAGAAAAATCTTTACTGTAAGGGTGGTCAAACACTTGCACAGATAACCCACAGAGGCTATGGAATCTCCATCCTTGCAGATGGTCAAAACCTCCCTAGGCAAGGTCCTCAGCAGCCTGTTCTAGTAGACATTGCTCCAAGAAGAAAGGCTACAGTCTTAATCATTTTGTTCTTATTTCTAATTGCTGAATTAACTCAAACTTGCTAAAAGAATAAATAGACAAATTGCTCTATAATAGTTTAAAAACAGTCTACTATGTTTCTTCACATAAAAAAAAAAAAAGAGCAATTAAATTTAAACTTCAAGATGGCTTTTAACAGCACTCATATCAGGAGGCTAAAGAAATCATGATAAGAGAGATAGAACATTATCAAGAAACTTAAAGTGCCTGGACACAAAGCAGACTGCGTTGAAAATTGAAATCATCTTTATGATAGGCAAACCCTAAGCCCTGGTACATCTAGCTAAGTCCAAGAAGAAGGTCTATTAATAAACACACGCATTTCACTAACTTCCCCTTTAGGTGGCAGCTATTTAGGCCAACTCAAAAATGAGGAAGGGAGTTGAGAAACCTCAAAGAATGGTGGCCAAAATGGATGAATAAGATGACACTGAACAGATTACAGGGATCAATTAAAAAAAACAAGGTTAAAGAGCAAGGAGCAATGCACACTGGAAAACTTCAAAGTCAGCTAAGATTCACTGACTGCAGGTACTAATAATAAGCAGCAAGAAAAATATTAGGTTATGTAAATAATGCAAACTAGACCGCACAGTGTTATCATAGTACATCATTCATGCCAGAAAACAGCAAAGCCTCGTTTTGTAATGTGACACAGTACCTTTCTTCTCTACATTACAAAAGCTTATAGGAGCAGAGACGATGACAAAGAAGTAACATTAATTGAGAGTATGAAAAGTATTTCACATGGAACAAAACTGTTATGCATAAAGTACGGTAAAAACTTAGCATTTCAGTGGATTTGTATGAAGTTGATTTTAGAGGATACAGTTTTGTCTGACAGGCAGCACACCAAAGCTAATAATTTGAGGCATGTGAATTTAATGCAGTGGCAGCAATAGCCATCCATCTTTAGAGTTTTTTAGGGATGTTTCATCCCTGTGAAATTAAAGTACTGCCCCTTCAGATACTCACAAAAATAACTAGCTGGTAACTAGCTTTCAGACACATTAGGAAGAATATTCTCCCTAACTAAGCAACTTGTTGCAGGTTAACCTGTAGCTGGAACAAAAAGATCTAACCAATGTGAATTCCAGTATGAGGAAAAAAAAAAAAAAACAAAAAACAAAAAAACAAAAAAAAAAAAAAAAAAAAAAAAAAAAAAAAAAAAAAAAAAAAAAAAAAAAAAAAAAAAAAACA
>JAWWES010000115.1:68609353-68630561 GCA_035583135.1 Lophotriccus pileatus
AAAAAAAAAAAAAAAAAAAAAAAAAAAAAAAAAAAAAAAAAAAAAAAAAAAAAAAAAAAAAAAAAAACAAAACAAAACAAAACAAAACAAAACAAAACCAACCTAACTAGCAGACACAAGGCTAATCAGTCTGCAGACAGCTTATCAAGAGTAAAAGAGAAGCGCTCCAGAGCTGGAAGCATGAAGATACATGTGCATGTGTGCATGCACAAACAGTAGTGATATTAACTATTCTGCTCTAAATAAAGACAGCATACTAAAGACACTACCTTCAACTTCCCAGTTTGGAGTAGCTGATAGGACGACTGGGTCAGTCTTCATTTACATACACATTTATAATCACAAAGCCACGTCAAAAGAGTACAAATTCATGACTGCAACTGAACAAAATTAATCATTACTTTTACATCAGGTTGGCTTTCAGAATCTATTGCTGGTTCCCTGCACTGGTTTTAATAGCTACACAAACTTGGGAAAGAAAGGAGACTAAAACAGTACTGAAATATATCAGTGCAGCATTTTGTGGAACTATGTCCTCCCTTGCAATGTAATCCTTATTGACCAAGATGTCACATAGTAGCGTGCTTTCTTGTACCTCACACAAATTACACTTCTGTATTCTGAGGGCTTCTAATCAAATCCAAATCCAAATTTGATTTATTTCTTCTTAAAAAGAGAAATAAAAGTCAACTGCTCTCTCATAATCCACGTGACAGTTCCAGCTTGCCAAGATTCCCAATTTACTGGAAACAATATCCCTTAGATTTAGATATGAAAGTGTGGCTCTGAGGGACAGTTACAGAACAAGGGCATTATAACAGAATTGTTATAACGTTGATGATGATGTTTTTATCTCTGAAGGAAAACTCAGGAAGATACCAAAAGATTCAAGAAAAGAGTAAAAGAAAACTTCAAACTGTCCTGTGAAACAAAAAAGCCAGCCCTGCCCAGCAAAATTTAGATACCATGCATGGCAGCATTCACTTGCTCAACCCTTGTAGATCTTTGTAGTCATTCAACATTATTTTCTCAGTATCTGAATTATAGCCTGGATATGACAGCAAAGGCAGAATTCTCCTCGCTGCCCTACTGGACCCACAGCAGCCCCTAGTCCAAGAGTCACAAAGGTGCTGACAGTGCTCTAAAGCCAGCAGAGTGAACTACCAACCATTCTGATGGCCAGATACATCACCAAAGGCTGCACCTCACAGAGCCAAACAAAGGTAGGGGCATACGAGCACACAAGATAACCAGTTCAGGCCAGCTGATGCACTGTCTTCCAATAACACTGGCTAACACAAAAACACAAGCATGCAGATCACTAATAAGAAAACATACTCCCTGTGCAAGGCTGTTTGTACAAATGAGGATGAACAGACACATGAGAGAATAATCGAGCAGAATTACAGAACCAGCATTGTAAATCATAGAACAAGGAGCAATTAAAATAGTTTTATCTAAGTTTTTTTCAATTTTTCAAAAAGTTGAAACCTAGCCATTTTATCTCTGTTGCCACTAGGATCATGGTATCTATTTGCCTTTTGAAAACGGGTATTTGCACATACACACACAAAACCCTGTACAGTAGAGGCATCTATGAAGACAGCACAACCCAGGACTAGATGAGACACACACACAGAACCCTAACTGAGATAACAATGGGACCGGCTCAGTGCTCCTCATCCCCATGTGGCAACTCCAATAGGGAAAGGAACAAAGTGCTCTTCCTGCCAGAGACTGGAATGGTCCCAGAACCCGATCCTTTCGCTTCAAGGATGATCAGACGACAATTGCACTTGAGCACTAGAAGCCCACTAGGTCTGCCCTATTTCCAAGGGCCAAGAGCCTCCTATATTTCATTTACATGTTTTTTTTCCACCCAACTTGTTCCTCAAACACAATGAACTATAAACAATGAACAGAGTAGTTTCCTGAGACTTCAGGCACACCTTTCTAGAAGTTTTATACTTACACTGGGTGCTTTTCCTCTCCTGCAGCTGTACGTCAATTAGCTTTTGAACAAAAAAGTAGGCACCCAAGAAAACAATGGAATTGCTTATATAGTGAACTACATGAGCAAGGAAATGAGCTTTTTACTAATACGAATACCAAAATATTGTACAGTAGTTATGTTCAAATTTTTACATAAAAAATAATTATAACGAGGTGCCCCTTGAAGACATTTGGGAACCCTGTATTACACACAGCACAAATTTTTCCATTACTGCTCCTAAATCCTGAAACAATGTTAATTATAATTATTTGCCTTACATACCCAGTGCTGATACTGCATTCTGGAAATGGCCCTGCTGCCTTGCCTGTACTTTTGGTTCCTTCCACTTCTCATCTGTAAGGCAGAGTCACTTCTTGACTACATCATACTCCATTCTGCCTCCTCCTTTTTTGCCTTTCATACTGATAAATACCCATCCATCTACTAAAACTAATAAAAATAGCACAGACTATGATCCTTAATGTCCTCTCATTTTGCCTTACACCAAGAAATAGGCATACATTTTCAAGATATTACAAAATGCTATTAAGAGATAACAAAAACAGCATGTACTATAACCTACTTAATTCCAATTTTTGAGAAAAACAACTGGCAAGAGACAACCACTGACTAGTCCCAAAACAGCAGGCACACAGAAACCTCTGGCAACACATGTGCTTATGGCAGTAGCTGAGTAATCCTGGAGTTTAAAAAAGAGAGACCTGAATTCTGTGGTAATCTGGATCAAAAGTGAGGTTCCACCGACACCTGGGATCCCTGGAGAAATTACCTGGAATATTCACACCTCTCAAAAATCAGCATTTCAGATTTTAAAGAATTTTTTTTTTCAGAAGGATTAGACTATTAAAAAAAGCAAAACCACACAGCAAAAAAACCCTTTCATTACAAATTCCAGTTTTCCAACTCAATAAACCTGACTCAAACACAGTTTCCACTCCCAGATTTGGGTTGCAATCAGTCCTAGCACAAAAAACAACAAACTAGATTAAGTACTATAATCAATATCATGGAAACAATCAGGTTAGAGTTTTCTCCAACACTAAAATCATGGTGACTTTTTCCATTAGTCGTACTTTTTCTTTCTACAGCAATGCCAGCTTATCCATCAGTGTTCAACAAGAGCTGCACTAAGTGCAACTGACCATTCCTGATCTTAGCTCCCCCTTTCAGCAAACTAAATATTCTATCAGGATTTATTTAGTTCAGTTCATCTTTGGTCCTATCTTCACAAAATTAAAGAATATAGCAGACAAACAGTTTCTAGGCAATTAAGAAACAAAAAGTTCTTTTTGACAGGTGCTGCTTAGCTCTTACAGTGTTCCCGACTCATCAAGGTAATTTTAGGCATTGAAAGGAAGGACACTTTTTCATCTGCTGATCACAGGAGACACTTTTTTTTTTTTTAATTTGCAGTCCTCCTTCACATGCACACAAGTTGTCTAGCCGAGGTAGCTATCTCATATGGTATGTCCCCCAACTTAAACCAACTTGAGTTTAAAAAAAAGGGCAAAAACAGTGTTTTCTGCATTGGCCAAACCAGAGCACATCTGATAGAGCAAAACAAACTGCAGCTGCAGCTGGTTGTTTTTTCGTTGGGTTTTTTTTTTTTTTTCAGATCACTTAAAAAGCAATGCAGGAGGTGCTGGCTCCATCCAGGACTCTTTCTGCTCTTCTAAGCAGGATGCAAAAGATCTAAGCTTTAAAGACAGTTCCCATTTTCCCCCTACACTCTTTTCTTCAGTTGGGCAAACTTTCAAAAACATGGGTGGAGCACACCCACAATCTCACCTCACTCCAGCACCAGTGGTGCAATTACTCTTCTGGAAGGTAAGAGATAATAATTTCAATCTTTCCCTTGTTGATTATTTTGACTACTGCACTAGTACCTAAAGACTTTTTTTTTTTTTTTAAAGTACATGATGACAGTTTTGAGAGGTTGTTACTACAGAACGAGAAAAAGCAATTACACCTCTGCATCGTGAACAGACAGAGTATCAGCTACCCATCTGCTTCTGAATTTCTGACTGGCCAGGGACTCAGGTCAGTATGCAAATGTTCACAGCACCTTCTTTGAACCTCTTTCTTCTCCTGTGCAGACTCAAGAGCCCAGGCACCTACTTCTGGATATGCATTTGCCAGCTGCAAAGCAGACACTGCCATACCTGATGTGTAGATGTAGCTTCCCATTTTTATAGCTCAGGGACACCAAGGAATACACCTTGTATATCACCATAAACAGTTCAAACGCTGAAGAACACATCACTTAATGCTTCACCACAGTTTCCAGCTTTCCTACTTCAGTAAAAACACCTGCCTTGGTTTTCTACTTCAGACAAAAACATTCTTATTAGGCTGGGGGAGGAAAATTAGCCTCTTTGTTTCCTACACCTCGACTTTAGGCCCACTTATCCCAGTATTAAGGAAGACAGATTTCAAAACTCTCTTAAAGATCTGTATCACCTATTATGTACCGAGAAAGTTTCCTCGAAGGCTTCCACCTCTGCAAGGCTACATAGCTGGAACACCTCTTTTTTTTTTTTTTAGAAAGGAACAAAAACATAAAAGACAATGTTTGCTCTTTTAATATTTAATTTTAATAGTTTAAATGGCACTATCTTTTAAATAAGCCAATTTTATTATTATTTACTATAATAAATTATTATAGCTATTAACTTGTTGTTATTATTGCGAGAGCCAAAAACAGCATTTCCTCAGCTTGGAAAGTCAAAGCACAAGACACAGTCCAAAGAAAACTTACTTAAAATAAAATAGAATTTATGCTCATCTTTGAACTAATTGGTACTTATGTGTCTAGAGTGATTTACACCAGTAATGGTAGCATGGATATTTGATTGTGATAGTACTGTTAAAGGTCTTTAAAGTCGAACAAACACCATTAATTGTACTTGTCAGTTTTATGATATTGGTTACAGCAGTAAATCTGCACATTGACGTGCTCTTTTTAGCAACTGTTAAGACCATTCTTGACATATTTTAAGTGCCACTGTACCCCAATATGAATTAGTCATTTAGACTAACTATTAGGCTCACGAAGGCGGTGGAATAAAGATTTCTGAGACCGGGAGCTTGCATTATTCCCCATAATGCTCGATGACAGACGCCTGAAGATAGAGCTGCGGAAGAAGCCGGAGTACACCTGATTCTCTCCCTGCAGCTTCTACCCCGATATCCCCGGATCTTGCTGCCCCCGGCGCTGCCTCGGGAGCACAGCTGCGAGCGCGCACCCTCGCCGGGAGGCGAGAGAAACCTTCTTCCCCCCGATGAAAGGAGTGTTTCCGAGAGACTCAAGGCCAGCCCCACGTGCTTGCGGCGGGGCACGGGCAGGCTCCGCCCGGCCCTCACGCCCCTACCGAGGGGTCTCGCTGCCCGCGGCCGGCCCCGAGAGTCCCGAGGGGCTTGGACACCGACCGCCGGCAGCGAAAGCCCCGGCCGGGACACCTCCTGCGCCCGGGCTGGGGACGGAGAAGGCCCGAGGCGGAACGGGCTGTAAGCGTCGCCGACCCCTCCCCCGGCCGCCCCTCACCTGTTTTGAAGGCCATCTGCTTGTCCTCGCTGCCGCCGAAGAGCTCGAGCATGGAGACGAAGAGGACCCCGCACGAGTTCTGGATGCCGAAGACGGCGCCGTTGCACCACATGGCGGCCAGCATCACCACCCAGCCCCAGCCGCCCTCGGGGGGCTCCGGCGCCGCCGCGCTCCCGGGGCAGCCCGCGCCCCCGGGGGCCTCCGCCGCCGCCCGGGGTTGGGCCCCGCTCTCGCTGCTCCCGGGGCACCACTCGCCGCCGTTCTCCCTCCGCGGCTCCTCGGCCGCCGACGGGCCGGGCAGGGGGGGCGCGGCAGCGGGGTCCCCCTCCGCACCCTGCGGCTCCAGCTGCTCGCTCACCGGCGCCATCCTCGGAGCGGGCGAGAGACCCTCAGGCGCGCCGCTCCCGCCTTCCTCCTTCTCCTCCTCCTCCTCCTCGCGACCTTTCGTCCCCTGCCCGCCTCAGCTCCTCGCCGCGGGAGCTGCTGGCATCCTGCGGCGCCCCGCCTGTGTGTGTGCCCCCGTCCGTCGATGTGCGGGAGCCAACGAGGCCGCCCCGCACAACACACACCCCCTCTTCCCGCCGCGCCGCGGCCGCTTTATTTTAAAAGGGGGCTCCCTCGGGGGCGTCAGCGGCACGAGCGCTTCCCTCCGCGCCGATTGGCCGCGGGACGGGAGGCGGGAGAGGCGGGACGGGAGGGGGGCAAGGGGAAGGGAGGCGAAGCCACGCTCCTCTCCAACTCCCCTTCCCCGCCCGCCCTCCAGCTCTGCCTCTCCGGCGGAGGGGGTGGAGCGGGGCGGGACCGCGCCGTGTCAGCGGCGGCGGCGGCGGCGATAAGCGCTCCAGTCGCGGCCGCTCGGGAAGGGGAATCAGGGAAGAGGGGGTCGAGACTGGAAGTCAGCGGTTAACAGCCGCCGCGGGCGCTGGGCGGGAGGTGGGCGAGCGAGCGCCCCGAGCCCGCACACAGGTACCGCGCACTGCCCTCGGCGGGCCGGGCGGTAAACAAGCCCCTGGCCCCGCTCCCAGGCCGAGCCCGCTCCCCACGAGGCAGGGCAGCAGCACCCAGCGCTGTCCCGCTGCGGCCGACAGAGGTGAGGGAGGGGGGAAAGTCTGAAACTCCCGCCGCGGCTGTTTGCAAACAACAACTGAGCAAAGAGAAACCGCCCCAAAATACGCACACCCCGCCACACGCGCAGCCACACACGCACCCACACGCGGTGACAGCCGGCACTCGGCCCTGCCCGGCGCCCTCGGGCCTCCGGGGAGCTCCATCGCCCGCCCTCCTTCCTGAGAGGAAGGCTGCCAGCCCCGGCAGGGGGATCGGGGCCCTCGGGGCACCCGCTGTCCTCCGGGACAGCTGTCCACCTCTCCTTGGGCCACCCTGTGCCAGAGGGGACCGTGGGGGAACCGCATCTCCCCGGTTGTCTTCTCTGTGTAAAACCAGAGAAAATACTCTCTGTATACAAAGGAAGAGAAAATACTGCTCTTGCACACCTCATAGCATGTTTCCCACTTGCACAGAGGCATCAGCTCTTGACCTTTCCTCCCCACAGCCAGCGAAGTAAGAGGATAGGGAAAGGAGAGGTCAGGAGTGTTAAATGACAAGCTTTTTGACCCATGATCCTTCTTCCAAGCTCTCAGCTGCACATCTGTTCCGGCGTTTGGCAGCTACTTACTTTTTAAGCAGTTTGGGCTTGATGGGGAAGAACAGCTTCTTCAAAGAAAATCAGCAGATTAAATCTGGATGGTTCGTCCTTCCCTATGAAACCTGGAGTGCTCAAAGCAGCCTCTTGCACTTGTACACCTTCCCGATTTTTTCTCTCAGAGCCTGGGCTGTTACTGCCGTATCATCTGCACCATCCAACTCCTTTGACTGCCTGTTAAAACCTCTTCCTCCTTTTTTTTGACCCTGAATCACCTTCTCCGTCCTATACCTACCAGTTGCCACACGAGTAAACAAAACTTAGTCCAAAATAAAGCATAGATCCGTAAGACCATGTCTTCTTATTCTGCTCACATTACTCAGTCACTCTCCACATGAAAAGTAGCAGCTGGAGAAGGAAAACCTTGTAACAATGTAACGAAAGCCTGTGTAATGTCCATTGAGCAGGTGGTTAGCTTTTAGAACTAATTGACCTTTGGATTTTTAATTTTGCATGATTAGTGTGTTCACATTTGTTTGAAAATGCTATTTTTTAAAAAGTTTACAAATACATTTCTAATTACAATGAAGTGCATTTTATAAGTGCACTAATCTTGCTGCATACTCCATTTGTCTTATTGCCCATGTGCATCTGAATTAAACATAAAAATATTACATGTACACATACAACAGCAGTAGAATACGGAAAACATAAAAGCCCATAACAAAACACAATCTAGCTGTGTGAAATACATAACAATTGTCAAAGCAAAGAGAGAACACTTGGCCGACCATTGAAAAACACATCTGTTCTCCCCAAGGAACAAGTTTCGGTGCTGATGAAAAACCCCAAGCTTATCATAAGCTTAACTATGCTCAATCTATTTCATAAGCAATTTAACACGCAAAAGTTAACGCTTCACATTCTCCAGTAAGTCCTTGTACAGAGGCTGTTTTCCAAATCTGTAGAGCTCTCTTACAACAATTTTCCCCATCCCAGTATAACATTTTTTGAACAGTTGTGACAGAGAAAACCTTTTTTTGAATCAATCTTCATTATGTTTGCCAGCAGTCATTAACTTAATTAAACTTTCAGTTGCATAAGAATAGACAAAGGCAAAATCCAAGATTGCATCTTAGATATGACTGATACAAAGGAGCAGAGTTCTGAAAGTGCAACATTATATATTATGTTTCTAACTTTTAGTTAGACTCCTCAGATTACTTCACCTACCTTCCCGAATGGGGGCTGCAAACTGTATGATAGATCGTCAAATCCGCTGGAGGGAAGAACCAGACATTTTTCCAGTTTTGGACAGTATTCAATTAAACACAAAAGTAATTCCTTCTCTGCATGTTTTTCAATGTAATATTTAGGTACTGCAGTTTCGTTTCCCTGTTTCCTATAAACACTATAAAAATTCCCCCACTCTTTAAGATAAAGGATGTGTATATATATATTAAAAATTAGGGCACATGGGGCCTTCCTTTATGGGCCTCAAGTAGATACCTAGGGAAACTTTGCTACACTCTGCTCCTATCAAGAACTAAGCCTCTTCCATTTTGAGAGAGGTCTCTTGAGATCTCAGCTACTTCCCTGGTAGTTCCCAAGAACAAGAACAATAAAAGCTCACTCCTCATAGCCAGATGATTTTCAATCACCACCTTCCATGGAAAATGTACTTTGCAAACAGAAAATGGGCAGGTTTGTCTTCGGTTTGCTAAAGGTTTTGTAACCCAAATCATTCACAATAAAAACATTGGTGTTTAAATTATTACTAACAAAGAATTTAAAAAAGATTAGTTGCAAAAAATAGTACTATGGAAAGGAAAGCCACCTTTGTGGCTCTACTCTTTGAGCCCTGTATGCTCACAAGAAAAACAGCTGAAAAGGAAAAAGAATGGAGATGAATATGAGATAACTGTCATAAAACCCAGTGAAAACAAAGAGGTTAGAGTTATAAAAGATATACCTTGTATACAGGTAACAGTATCTGTTTTAGTTAAATTGTTGTTATGAGCAAGGAAAAAAGAATCATAAAACCAACGGCAAAACAGAGAGAGAAAAGTGGAAAAAAATCGAGAGAGAATGGATAAGCTGAGAAATATGATGTAAGAAAAACCTTGGGTTTGTCTAAGGTGTGTTCCTGTTTATAGTAATGTACTTATTTTACATGTTTTATTAATACCCTACAGCTCATAACAGACAGCAACTGTGCATGCCAAAGACATAATGCTTTGCGACAGACATCTGCTATGGTGGTACTCAGGTTGTGCCTCTTTTAGGATCAACTCATAAAGGCCAGTGCCAAAGGAGGAATTTGCCCTGTCACCTGTGGGCTCTCAAAAGCCCCAGAGAACAGGAAATGGCATCTTCTGCAACCCTATCTGGACTTGTAGACGGTTTCCCACTAAACATTAATGTGCTTTCTCTCAAGCTACTGAAAATAGACCACTACTTCAGTAGCTCTCACATGCAACATTTTCTTCGACCGAAAGGAGTATTTCAATTGCCAATGACTTCAAAAAAATTACCTTTACTGTTGAAGTATGCTGTTAGTGACACACCAAGACAGCTTTTCCATAAACCATTATATTTGTAGAGTTTTTCAAAATTATGTAGTATTCTGCAAAGGTAAAGTGGACAGGATGCAAAGGCTGAAGAGTACATGTTCAGAGAGTTTAATTCTTCCTTATTCCATTAATCTGATTAGAATTTGTACTGTAATCAATGAAAAGGGTATACCTACATCATCCAGGGGAAAAAAAAAAAAAAGATCTTCAATAAAATGCCTGACTTTACCACAATTTGCTACAAGCAAGACAATAGATACAAACCCAAGAAATTGAGGAACTATACAGAGGACATGAAGTTGATGCAAAATTTTGTGACCTCTTAGACTAATGCATGCTCTTAATGATGAAGTCTTTTTGGTTTAGAATTTTCTGTTAGTACTAGTAAGGCACCTATTCAGCAGAAGGATTTGGACTTAAGTCAGAAAGATGAGATAAACAGGATAACCATTAAAACACAAAAGCATATGGTATCGCCAACTCTGTGAAGATCAACATTAGATTAAGTCCCATTCAGTAAGCAGTGTTTATGCATCTCTCAGCCAAACAGGATGTTCTACTGATGTTTCAGACTGGGCTCCAGCTGAGTAGTATGAAGTACAAGAGCTGCATCTGACTGCTGAGAAAATGAGTCACATTCTCAAAGATAAAACCCACAGATTTTATTTGTTTACTGTGGGGAGTGTTGGGAGCATCTAGAGTTAATTTGATAACATCTACAGTAGAAGTTTCCTAAACCACTATTAGTTGTCAAGATATAGTTTCCCTCCTAATTCAGTAATAGCTCTTTTCTTATTCATGCTTTAGAAACAGAAATACCAAGCAGAATGAGGGAGGGAAAGGAAGTAGCCTAAATGTCTAACTAGGGAAGCAAAGGAAAAGCAACATGTCCAATTCCCATTTCCATATTTATTTAAAAGAGCAGTTCCAGACTTAACATTTTTCTTTTTTAGGTTCACCTAAAGTATGGGTTATGACTCAAGTCTGTCTCCAGTACAAATTAATTTCAAGTTTAGTTCATTATTCAATGAAGCATGGATGGGACTAGACAGACCATTGTCTGGAACACGGTCAACGCAGAGGTGCTATTATTAAAGGTAGGCAAGTCAAAGAAAGTGGCAGGCATTACCTGTAAAAGCCCTCTGCCCCTGTAAATATCCAGTTGCACAAAGCTAAGTTTTTGATGGCAGACTTTTGGTGTACTATTCTTGTCACTGTACCAGGATGGGGGCACAAATTACTTTAAACATTAACATTTATGATAACTGATATTGAAGGAGCCCAGATGACTAGCTTAGATGTACAAGTGAGAACTCTAGATGCCTAAAATTTGGTGAAATTATTCCCACCCTTGTATATTAAGTTGAAGAACATCTTAAGGTAATTTTTATTCTGATCTCAAACATGGAATTTGTTTTGATCCTATTGCTAAATGAGGAAGCATTAAGAATACATTGTCCTAGCATGATCATTTACCTCTGTCTTGGCAGTGAAATAACTAACACTTTTGGCAACATTCTCATTCATCTTCAAAGTTAACATCTCTTTCAAATGAGCAGGAACTGCTTCAAGCCATTGTTTTAGGCTATCTTCAGGTTTGGTTTAATACCATAATCCAGGTCAAGTATTTCATATTACGTGCATTATCATAGGATTTAAGAAACGCAGAGTTCCTTCCCTTTTTTATGTAGAATTAATATCTTCCAAACCACCTTTGCAATCTCAAGAACTCAATTTTGTTTTCAACAAAAGTTTGGAGCACCATGGAAGCAAATGTTTTATCAAATAAACCCAATCCAGTTGTTGTCTAGAAGCAGATTTTGGTTATTTACTCAGTCATCAGTCAATTGACTTTTTGGGTTGCAAAAAGTCCAAAAAGCAAAAAGCTGCTACCTCTGCCAGTACTACCTGGAGTAACAAAATGCAAGGAATACAAGCGACACTACTCCTGCTCAACTGATCTTTAAGGATTCTAGTTTCTATGGGAGTTAAATAAACTTTGTTTATCGTAACTTTCTATTTGTCACTTCAAAATTGCTTCTGCATTAAAGGCTGTAGCAAGGGTTAGCAGGTGTTGGTAGCCCCATTTCAAGGTACGATTTACAACAGCATCAGCATTTTACTTGGTAGGTAAGCAAAACTGTGTATCTAAGTGAGTCAATTCAAATATTAAGGCATATGAAAACTGTTAACAAAGTCTTCCATGTAGAAAGTCTACTTGCCTTTGCAGATTAAACAGATTTGTATTGAGAAATACAACATTAAAAAAATCTGACATTTTAAGAGTAGTATAAGGGTACTAAATATAGCAAAGAATAGTTTGGGGTTGTACATATTTGGATTTGAATACTTAACTGTATAGGACATTAAATATATTATAAATAACTTCATGCAGCTACCCTGTAGCTGGCTCAAAAAGAGTTAATTTCATTCTACTTTTCTACTCACAAATAGTTGCTTTAATATATGAAAAATTAACAGAAAAGCAATCTTTTTTCATTTTTTCACCTAAATTATTGTCTTGAGTGTACATTTACCTCTTAACTACTATCTGAAATCCTGAATTTGAAGTTGAGTATCCCACAAGAAGAAATCCAGTCTGTTGCAGGTCAGTTCAGAAAAAAATTTACGTACCATCTCTCATTCACTTTTCTCCAACTGGTAGTTTATTTAATCCACAATTCATCCCATATATGATAATATGGGTAAAACAGATTTAAAAAAAAAAAGAAAGAAAAGGCGCATGGAAATGTCTCATTCAGTTTGCAATAACTGTATTTCATGAAATGAACATAACAATTCTTGCTAACACCATCACATATCTCCTCTCTTTCAAAAGCAGAACTAAATTAATCTTTGTACTGTCAGGCTATATTTTTTTTAAGTTAAATAAATTCTATATCAGTGGCCTTCCTCTAAACATGTATTTACTTTGTGGCTAAGTAAAAATATATCAGTTGTTGAAAAGTAACCACGCACATAGGCCCTGCACTTTCTCTTTATACTCTGATACAATTCACCCCTACCAGATTAATGGGATAATCCTTACTTTACACACAGAAATCAAATAAATTAATAGAGAAAGAAGGATTTTATAGTATAGCATATATTCACACAAATAAATTTCATTAAGGAATCCTAAATTGCTTTCCATATTGCTTAGGCTGAGAGAGACAATGCACTATCCCTGGCTAGCCTCACCCATAAGGACTACTATGCTACCTTATAGCTGGTCATTCATCATGCAGCATTTACTTCAAAGCCAGATTTATATCACTCAGATCCAGTAGCTCCCAGTGTGATTTGTATTAACTCTGAAATAGCATTTTTGGTAACTCAAGGGATGCAAATAGACTAAGATTTCTCTCTGGGAAACCTAAATGCATTCACTAAGACAGATAAAATTAATGATCAATTTGATTTGTCATCATAATTATCCTCCCAATTATTTAAAAGAAAGACCATGGGAAGATTTTGCATTACAGAAACTTCTGATCACAGCAATGTGGCATAACAGATGCAGTATCAGTTTTCAGGCAGAATTATTCAGCATATAAAATGTCTAAGTGCCTAAGTGGCTGTATGTATCTTACATTTCAGTTAGAAACACTTAAAAGGAAAAGGTGAGTCTTCCCTCCTTCCCTCACCAGGGTGAAATCAAGGTCATCTTATTTAAGCTTCCTGGCGTAGTAATATTTAAAATTAAATGACACTTCACCTAATTATTTTACTAAAAGCTCTCAACTCTTCTAAGCTCTTCAAGTGGCATCTTCTACACCTTTAAGAAGTTGCCAACTGTTTGAATAATAGAGCACACAGAGTACCACCCTTTAAGGGAAAGATCATGTACTCAAATTGGGCCAAATAAGCAATAAGACGATATAAACTCAAGCCATTTAAACCACATGAATGATTCCCAGACACTTAGAAAAGTGATTTATAACCACACACAAGCAGTGGTATCACAGTTTCAGAATTCACTTTACTGGAATTTACTGGAGGATACTTCTGTGTACTAACAGGATTTTACAATTGATAAGACCTATAATGCTACTGAATGGGCATGAAAACTGTGTACACAACTATGCACAATTCTTCTATTTGAGGTAAATTTGCTATGGAGAATAGCATTATTAATCATTAAATCATCTCAGCTTTCTGTGTTATCCAAACATACCTAGTATTCTCACTAAGAAAGGCACCACTGACGTAAGGATGTGATCTTACAAATAACCCGGAACCCTTATTTTTACAGAAAGAATGTTTTCTGACCTTTTATGACCCACTTTGTTCCCAGACACTGTAATTTTGTAGTTCCTTTGATCTTAAGGCATTTTGCTAATTGTATTTCTGCAGGATATTTGATGTACTGCCACCAGCCAGTACAAAAGCAGAAGCTAAAGGACTATCAGTCTTTTCTTATTCATGCCAATACATATCCACATACAGAAGAGGGCTCATTTTTTCATGAGTTATTTTAATATATCATAGGCATGTGAAAAAAGTTGAACAAGAAGAAAAGAAATTATTCTCATGTAAGACTGTTCACGTTTGAACTATTGTGGAGTAACCACACGGCTTTAACTTCAGACTGTCTTTTACTTTATACAATGTAATAACTTGCACCAGCCTAGGGAATAGGAATAGTTAACACTGTGTCAAAGTTTGGTGTGGAAACACTTGTTAAAACCCTGCTCACCTGTATATATCCACTCTCCCATCTGCTTTCCTCCTGGGGGAAAATAAAGCTGTCCTTTATTTGGTATTGGATGGGTTTATTCACTCCAATTTAAATACAATTAGCAAGATTGTTACACAAGCTGCAATTGCCAGATCTTTATGGCTGGTAATACCTCAGCCAAAGCACACAGTATTTTCTGTTTTCATTACGACTTTGCAAGGCTATTGGTTGGAAAAAGCAGTCTTTTTGGTTATGCAATGAATACAAGCATAGCCAGGAATTACAAACACTAACAGAAAACCCCAACCTTGTGTTTGACTTCAGCTTTCACAGTAGCACTGATATCTTAGGGTAACCTCCAAGGGGATTTGAGTGGCACCTTTTTCCACCTGGATTTTCCTGATATGCAGGAGCAATGTGAGAAAGACAGACTTCTGACTGTCTCTAGTCAAGATGTGTGCTTCTTGTAAAGGTGAAATGTCACTCTCCTTTTGGAAAGCAGTATATGTATGAGATATTAGCTGGAAGCACTAGTTGTCACCGGAGGGTTGATGTATGTTCTCTGGTTAGACATCAGCTTATCATGGCTGTATCCAAACACAATCTCTCACATTTCAAGGCTTTGCTGATATAGATAGATCCAGCATTCTAACTCTGGATTTCTCAAGCAAATCTCCAGATGCAGAGTTAATGTTTAATTCCATTCGCACCACCATGAGCCTCTTCTGTCTCTTACCCCCAAACCAACCCTCCTAATTACTTGGATAAATTCCTCCTGATTCTATCTTGCTCCTTCCTAATGACATGGTTTCCTAACAGTTTTCAGAAACAATTTTGGTGTTAAAGCAAGGGGCATAGGCTTAGTATAAGAATTTCTTACCCATGAACATGTAAAAGTTACAGGTTTGCTTGTTTTTAAACAAATTTTTGAGCATAGTCCCTGCAGTCTGCCTAAACTATTCATCACCAGCAAATCCTGGCCTTCCTTTGAAGCCCAAGGCCAGACAGCCCCTCCAGACTTCTTCTTCAACTGTCTTGTTTGTGGTGGTACAGACTCTCTTGCTGAAGGAAACTCTTTTATGAGAATGAGAAGATTTGTAACTCAGGGTGCCACAGAGCACAGGCCACTAATGATAGAAACACAAGGGCAGACTTTGCATGCTTCTGGTATGCTTCTGCAATAGCTCAGGAAAGGTCCTTGAGTTAAAAACTCAAGTGTTTTGTTACACTCAAGTAAGTGTTACTCACACTCTCAGACTAGGAATGAATTCTCCCATTATAATTGGATCATATCAGTTTGACTGGAAAGTAAAACAGGTTTTGAGCAATCTTCTGATCAGTCTTAAATATTCAGTGTTTAAAAGCAAACCAGGCCTTTTTGGCAGGACCCCTAGTAGTACCTCTTCCAATAATTTTCCTTTTTGTCTCCCTTCAGGCCTCAGTCTCACATCAGGGCAACTAAACTTTGAACCACACAAAGGTAGAAAAAGCTTGCTTCATATCCTATTTATGCTTCTCCAGGCAAAAAGGTCACCAGGAAATTATTTAAGGAATGTTTTCCCCAACACTTACTGAGAACTTCTGTACCCCTTTCTCATGCAGTCATGATAGTCAGGAACCAAACTGTGTTGCCAGCTTGGACCCCCTTCCTCCTCCCTACATTGGGAGTTACCACTCCTGAGACAAAAAAACTCACAGCATTCCCTAAATAACAAATGTATCACATTGTAGTTAGCTCTGCAGAGCCACTTCACCGTGAAAATGAAAGAGAAATTCAGGCTGGGAAAGGAAAATGTCAGTTTATTTGTCCATTAACCGCTGTTCTGCCTTGCCAGCTTTTTACACCATTCCTGAAACTTTCTCCTTATGCAGCAAAAAACCTAATGCAAGTTTACATTGATTTCTCTGCTAACCTGTTTCAGGAGTTTGTAATTTAATACATATGCTGCAGAGCATGCTGTACCTGCATGCTCTGCTATTTTTTCTTCTGAAATCAAACAGATTGTTTCCCATAGATCTGTAACAACAGTAGCAAACACCCACTTACATTAACTTTAGTTTCAAATTCCCATGTCAGTGCATGTCACGACCATTTGATGTGACAGGACACATCTGCAAAACAGTGTAGTTTCTGCCATACCTTTAAAACAGGACCAAAATTCCTGTGCTGCATGCTATGGCAGTGAAACAGAGTTAACTGCTGAGTGAACAAAACAATGTAAAGTTCTTTTCTCCTTAATATCTGACTACTTATTTCACACACTGAATAGCTTTGGCATCTGATCTGTTAGCAGCTGTCAGGAAACCTGAACTCAATTTCCAGAGGTGTTTTTATGCTCAATATAAACTACGGAGACTCAACTATGGCAAAGTCCTGTTTCTGTATGCCTTGAAGGCCGCCTAAGGATATCTTGCAGAGCAGGAATTGCCATCTACCGGCCAAGCCGGGAATGGGCTTTGTCCACAATTTATTACTGCATTTCTCTGGCTAAATTTGGAAATGGATTTGAGCAAAGGAGACAGTGCAACTGGCAGGCGAGTCTGCCCACTGGGACAGAAGTGTGTGCATACTTCTCCTTGTCTTACCAGAAAAGGAGGAGAAAAACTGTAGAGAAGATGAGTCCGGGGGAACCATGACATTACTATGGTTTGTTGAGGTGTTGATTTGAAAATATATATAGCTGGTAAAACTATTTTAATCTTCTCATCTGGAAACTACCCTTTAATTTTTATACTTTTGAGTGGCAAAAAGAGACTGTAGGGGTGACAAAAAAACCCTTGCTGCTGGGAGAGGAAGGTCAGGTCTCTGCAAATGTCCATCTCCAGATCAGAGCTGGTTAGAGGGAGTAGGGAGGCACCACAAGGTTCCCTGCCCATTCTCACCCAAAATCCTATATAGCACAGCGTGCTCATCCACTGACTCTTCTCTCTCATCTGCTTTTTCACACCTCTGATTTTTTTATCTCCCAAGCCCTTCCATCTCCAAACTCCTTTCATAAGCCACACCAGCTCTCAGAGTCAAACCATTTCTCCTCATCCTTTCAGTTCAGAACCTCTGACATTTTCCATCTTCTTCCCCATCCTTCCTTAAAGTTTCTTTCATACTCATAGCTATACTAACTCTCACACTCTTCTACATGCCCAGCCTTCTTACTCCAAAAAACTCCAGCCCATTAGGAACACATCCTTGCCCTCAGTTCAGGCTCTCATATTTGTCCCAGCTGCTTGACTTCTCCTGCTTAAAACAATTCTACCTCTCTGAAGTCAAGACAGGACAGGGCAGGTGGAAAGCCATGACAAATCTTGGGAAATACAGATGCAAGGAAGACTTATTTTTCCTCAACCTGCTAATGCAGATCAGTTGGTCCTCCTTGCTGCAAGAGAAACTGCAGATGCCTAATTATCTGACTGCTCACCAGCACTTTTCTGCAAAGCTAATTTTTATCCTCTGTATTCCAACCATGCACTGGTGCATGGGATTATGACATCCCAGGTGTGGGATCTTGCCTCTACCTGTATTGAACTCCATGAAGTTTTGTTGGTCATTTTGAAGGAACTTACTAAAATGGAGGAATGATCTATCCTGCCCTCCAGCAGAGTGTCTGCTTTCTCCAATTCAGTGTTATCCATAAGCTGCACGCAGGTATAGACCATCCCACTGCACAGGTGGTTGGCAAAGAAGTAAAGCAGTAACTTCCTCTTAGTATTCCCCAGCCTTAGTGGAATTATGATAAATGGACCTTTTTTTCCTGTCACTCATATTTTCTAGCAGGAGTTCCATAGCTTAACTGCCTGTGTTAAAAAATTGCATCCCTTTATGTGTCATCTATTTTTTCATTAGTTAGTCCCAAATTAATTGTTTTTTCCCATATAAGAACATATAAGAAAAGAAGAAATGGCCTCAAGTTGCACCAGGGGAAGTTTATATTGGGTATTGGGAACAACTTCTTCACAAAAAGGTTGTCAAGCTTTGGAAGAGGCTGCTGAAGGAAGTGGTTGAATCACCATCACTGGAGGTATTTAATGGAAGTGTGGATGGTGCACTTGGGACATGGCTTAGTGTCGGGTGCAGCAGTGCTGGGTTAATAGTTGGGCTTGATGCTCTTCAAGGTCTTTTCCAGCCTAAATGATTCTATGATCTCCAGGTCATCCATGAATATACATATTTTTGCAATACTCCCCTTCAGTTATATCTTTTCCAGGCAGAAGAGATTATTCATTCATTCTTCCTGTAGAAGCCATTCCGTATTTGAAGATCATCTTTGGCTTTCTCTGAACTAGTTCTGTTACAATCCTTCTCAAGGTGGAGGACAGGCATACCTGAACTGCACTCAGCAGTCAGAATATGGGCACATTTTGAATTTATACAGCATCAAATTTTTATACTTGATTTCATTTTCTTGCTACTCATTCTTATTTTCCCATACTAATTCTTAGCATTTGATTTCCTTTTTTGACTGTGAGATCAGGGTGACTCTTTTCCCCTCTACTGCAATTGCAAGGTCTCATTCCCTTTTTTTTTAAGGCAGTGTAAGCTTTGTTCATCATTTGTACATGCCAACACATAATTTGAGTGGCACTAGAATGCACCCTCACAAGAGTCTTCTGGATACTTTTGCATGTGGCACTCATCCACAACACCAGTTTATCCAACATCATCATCAAGCTTTGTCATGTCATGTTATAAAACTACAAGCTATGGAAGAATTTGAATATAGCCAGTAACTGGGAAGAAAAATATCAGGTTAAATTCGATATTGAGAAACACCAATGTGAAAAAACCATTCTCCAGGTACATAAAATAATGGTCCCTAGTATATTATTGTAATTTGAAAGTTCATTTGAGAAGAAAGATCTTGGTTTTATTTTGGGTATTTCTGTGGCTCCCTAAACAATGTCTAACAGGTACATAAAATCATAGAATCATTTAGGTTGGAAAAGACCTTTAAGATCATTGAGTGCAATACACTATACATCACATATCCAAGTCTGAAGATCAGCAAATGCTCCAGCTGCAGTTTTCTTGGAAGGGTCCTCCTGTTTCTGCAGCACTTTCATTGTCTGTTAGTGGCATTGCCAAGACCATGCTGCATGTCAATGTTCAGCCTCCAGCTGAACATTAATCATTACTAAGAAGAGAAAATTAAAAACAAAATGCTGAACACGTCAGAATTAGTCATACAACAATACCTTTTATATTACATACAATTCTTTTCTCAGAAAGCGTATAACAGAACTTGAAAGAGTACAAAGAGGACAAATAAGCAACATGGTACAGTTTCTGCGTGAAAAGCATTTAAATTGATCAAGATTCTTCAGTTTGGGAAAGAAATCAGTAAGTTGCAGTAACAGCAAAACACAGCAAACTGGAGATTACTTCCAGCTCAGGAACTTTATAAACTACAGGTTTCTTTATACTAGAAAATAGCAAGAAAGGCATTAAAATAAAGCTCTGTCCAGCTTTACTGTTGTCACACTCTTTCCCAAAGGACAAGGAACAGCACAGTTAATGGTCATTTTAAGCTTCCAGGGTGAAGCACAAATGCCATTCCCTGCTAACACAGACACTGCAGTGTATTTTCCTGTATTTGAGGAAGTCACATGGACAACCCATCCAGCATGTAGGGGGTAAGTTTTACCTTTGGGAAAGGAAGTGTCTAATTCGTGTTCACTCAGCTGAAAAGAACCCTTCATGCGAATTTAGTGTGGTTGTTCTTTGTCTTGTGACAAAGGTGAAAATTCAATGTCAAAGTAAAGCAATGTGCTTCCACTTAACTGAATTTTCTTTTCTTCAACTTACAAAACAGTAGAATTGATATTTGCATTATTGGCATGTTGTACTGAATATAAAGGTATGAACGATGACATGGTGACAAATCAAATTCCTCCTATCCCCAGAGTTTTCATACAGTGGGAAGTTTTGGCTTGTTGGAATTCCCAGAAATTCCATTTTTCTAGCAGCTTTTTCTTTGTCATAGACTGACTAGGAACCATCAGTGTATTTATTTGGAAAAGGAAGGTTTGTGTCACTTAAAAACATTCATCCTGTAGATATATTTATTCATGTAACTGCTAATCCTTAGTGATCCTGTTGAGGTCTCTCCCTCAGCAGGAAGCTAGAGTGGGAGTGAACTCAGATTTTGGAGTCCATGGAAGCTGGATGTATCCCACATCCAAATTATCGATCTAAAACAACAAAGCATTTTAATCACACAAGTACTTAGAATCACAGAATCATAGAATCACTGGGTTGGAAAAGACCTCCGAGATCATCAAGTCTAACCCTGGACCCAACATTGCTGTGGTTACTAGATCATGGCACTAAGTGCCACATCCAGTCTCATCTTAAAAACCTCCAGAGACAGAGAATCCACCACCTCCCTGGGCAGTCCATTCCAATGTCTGACTACTCTGTCTGTAAAGAATTTCTTCCTAATATCCAACCTAGACCTCCCCTGGCACAGCTTAAGACCATGCCCTCCTGTCCTCCTGATGGTTGCCTGGGAGAAGAGACCAACCCCCACCTGGCTACAACCTCCTTTCTGGTAGTTGTAGAGAGCGATGAGGTCTCTCCTGAGCCTTCTCTTCTCCAGGCTAAACAATCCCAGCTCCCTCAGCCTCTCCTCATAGGACTTGTGCTCGAGTCCCTTCACCAGCCTCGTTGTTCTTCTCTGGATCTGCTCCAGCACCTCAATATCCTTCCTGAACTGAGGGGCCCAGAACTGGACACAGAACTCCAGGTGTGGCCTCACCA
>JAWWES010000115.1:68630661-68664024 GCA_035583135.1 Lophotriccus pileatus
CCAGGAGTATGCTGTGGGAGACGGTGTCAAAGGCTTTGCTGAAGTCCAGATAGACACATCCACAGCCTTCCCCTCATCCACCAGGGGGGTCACCTGATCATAAAAAGAGATCAGTTTGGTCAGACAGGACCTGCCCTTCCTAAACCCCTGCTGGCTGGATCTGATCCCTTGTCCATCCTGTAGGTGCTGTGTGATTGCACCCAGGATGATCTGCTCCATGACCTTGCCAGGCACTGAGGTCAGGCTGACAGGTCTGTAGTTTCCTGGGTCCTCCCTGCAGCCCTTTCTGTGGATTGATGTGACATTCACCAACTTCCAATCATCTGAGATCTCTCCAGTGAGCCAGGACTGTTGGTAAATGATGGAGAGCAGCTTAGTGAGCTCTTCCACTTCTTTGGCAAGTACAAAATACAAAGGAGGAGTAATGATTCCCAAACAAACAGGAATGCTTGTTCTCATTAAGGGTTTCCCTCAATGCAGGGAAAATAAGAAGCAGGGCTCTCCAGGACAGACAGTGTTCAACACTCTTCTGCAGTGTGTGGTTGCAAGTAAACAAGAGATCTTGAAGGATAAGATTATAAGGCCTGTTTGTTTGTTTCATAAGGAGGAGCTACCACAATTCAGAAAAGCCATTTTCAGTCTCTGAAGACCCTGTGCTACTTCACTGTCTTAGCAAGGATTTTTTCTTTACAGTGTATTTTTTACTGTGCCTGACATCCTTCTGGGAGGAACCTGGGTATTATAGTCCTACAGTAAATAAATAAATAAATAAAAGCAGTTAAAACTTGTTCTTCTTAAATGTTGGACTGTGTTTTGGATAAGAATAGAATAAGATTTAAGACAAACCTCTCCAGCAAGTCCGCCATAAAACACCCTGTGTCAAGTAAAATTTATATTTTGGGAAGACGTGTTATTTTTGTGTGTGAGAGTTTTTTGTTTGTTTGTTTGTTTTTTATAAGTCTCAAGGACCTAAGACCTTTTATAAATGGAACATGATTCATGATCCTTAGGTAGGAATGATAAGTCACTTCACACTGCGATGTACTTATGGAAACCCACACAGTTATGGAAGGGTGAGGCAGAACACAGCCTTGTCTTTGTGACAAATGGGAAAAGGTCTTAAAGGTGTTGCTCCAACTTCCTTTTTGTAATTGATGATTTTTTCTCTTCTGCAAGAAAAAACACTTTTCATACAAGTTTCAAAATTATTTTTGCAGACATGATTATGTATCATGTAACTTTTTATGCTCCTTTTCCTATCTTCCAAGTCATGTGTCTAGTTCAATGTCCAAAAGGGGACATAGAAGACCAGAAAGTTTCTGATTTCAGTCATCTGGCCTTTGCTGTGAGAAAACACCTCTGCTACTGCCTTGTCTTAATAGTTTGTCTGTTCTTTCTTAGCATTCATTTGTTTTGCTGACAGAGCTAGGCCCATGGAAACTAGCTCTTTACCTACTAAGTTGAAAAGTTCATCCTGTTCTACTTTTTAATAGAACAACAAAACTTTCCTGTAAACTCAGCTCCCAGAATCGATTACAAGTTTAATGTAGCTGTCTCTGACCAAATGTTGGCACCATTTTAATAAACCACAAGTTTTAACAATTTTTTTACTTCTCTGCTAGTATTTAAAACATCTTTTTCTCCAGACATACCAATCAGGTGGCATAAATCTCCTGCCACAAGCATGAGTCTCTAAAGGAACAAGAATTGCCTTTGACAGAATCTCATGCATGAGCCCATCTTTTGGGTAGGTTTATTATGTCCTATGCAGCCTGAATGCTGAGAAAGCATTTCACCTTTAATTTTTCCATAATATTCCTATAACTATACTTTTCCTTAACAGGGATAGCTTTGTCTATACACACTTAAACTCTTCAGTCACTTTACCACAAAAGCCACAGAATAGATTTCCTTCCAGGAATTAAAAGTAACTGAGAACCTAATCAGTTATTGCATCCTGAAAACAGCAACATGGGACTAATGGAATTTAAATGAAGTTTAAAATACTTTTCATAACTGGAGAAAATAACTAAATCTGCCTTCAAAAGATCTGAGGCTCATGCTAGGACGTTGTGTTAGCTTTCCGGGCATAATATACCATGCAGTATTTCTGATCATGCTCGGATTAGAGTAAACCCAACTTAATCTTTTATTCAAGTTCATTTAACACAGCTCAGACAGTCTTGTTCATGGCTGTGGCTCCGTAGCATAGGAGGGAAAAGAAGTATGTTGAAAAATCTTTATAGCATAGAAAACTTCTTCATCTAAACCAGAGACCACATACGGAGCTTTGTCACAAGGTTACTCCTGATGGAAAGGAGAAGTTTCCTGAATATTATTTTGAAGGTTGCCTTGAAACCAGTCTGTAGAGATTTCTTTGTGTTTTGCTAAAAGGCACACAGAATGACCCAACATCTCTCTTATGACTGACCTAGGGCAGGGTGGTGTTGATCTTTGTTGAAAAACCTCAGCATTTCTGAGAGATTTTCTTTGCAAAGAAAATCAAAAATTCTAAGTGGTTCCACTTAGGTCAACTTCTTCCTGACCAAGTGCTGCTCACAGCTGTGCCAGCTCCACCACAGCACAGACAGCACAGGCTTCACCCACAGGAAGGTACATGAAAGCCACCAACAGAGCCCACACCAATAAGGAATTCACAACTTTCACATTTTACCTCTGTTCCCAAAACAAATCCATTTGGAAAAAGTCAGTTAACTTCTGCTGTCACATCTGTAAAACGGTGTTAAAAGTGAACTTCACCAGGAAAATTGTGATGAAGCTTACTGGCAAATGTAGGGCCCAACTCCCCCCGTTTGGTTTCCTGAAGAACAAACTCAGAACCACGGTAATTCTCAAAACCTGGGCAACATCTTACAGATATTACTCTGCAGCAAAACAAGGCAGCAGTTCCCTCATGTCTCCTGTCCCACCCCAAGCCTTTTACTTCCTCTCTAGTGCAACAGTCCACCACCTAATTGTGCTGTGAGTCAGATCAGGGAGTTGATGTAGGCTTCAAAACAAAGCAAACCCCTTTTCCCTCCTCCCCTCTCCACCTTTTCAAGCGAATTCAATTCCCTGACCTGGTTGCCAGTCCCACAAACAGCTGTACTTTCCAAACTCCTGAAGTCAGCATTGCTGCTGAACTCCACACATGGTTTTATCTAGAAAGTGTTTGGTTTGTGGCTTTGGGGTTTTTTTTAAAGAAATATCATTATGTATGAGCTACTGCCTCTAAGAGACTGGTGAAGGCTAATGGCAGGAAGGGTGGGTATCCCTCTCTCTCTGGAAGCAAAGCAAGAAGGAAATGCTCAGCAGTTACCAAGTCTCTGAATCTTTCTTTGAGTGTGCCTTTCTGCTCAGCTCTCAGAGACAAGCATCTGAAACACATCAACTCATCAACTACAGAGTGCACTTGAGTTGTACAGTTGTTTGCCTACAATACCCTAGAAGTCCTTAGGTATCTCAGGTATGTTCAGAGAAGGAAGAAGAAGAAAGAAGAAAAAAAAAAAAACAAAACACAAACAAACCCTACAAACTTCTTTTCACAACATAAAATATAAAGCCTGTCTAACTTTTCTTTTAAATAACCCTATTGAGCAAGGAATTATTTCTGTGTGCAGAGTAAGCCAACAGGAGCTGAAATTTATCACCTCTTATGAATTAAAAGCTCATTACTGTTCATTGGCATGCTGCATGTGCACTTTGGAGAGCCTCATTAATTCTTCATAGTAATGTTTTTATTGGAAAAAAAAAAAAAGGCAGTTATGGGAGGAGAATGCAAGTTCTTCATCAAACTTTTTGCAGCAAACTGTCCCAATACAAACTCCCTGATACAGCAGCTGTGACTGCCCATCTTTGGCAGTGACTCGTGCCAAACAGATCTTTGCTCATGAGAATCAGGAGAGCTCAACTTCACTTACAGATGTTTGGGGTGAATTTGTACTGCTAAATATTTTACATTTCTTTGTTGCAATGGGAGACTGGTTCCTGTCACACGCAAGAGGATGATACACCAGGAGAAAGAGGAGATATTTTCCCTGAATTTTTTTTCCACCTCACTTCTGCATTCCCTTCCTCACCTTTCTCCAGAAGAGAATGCAACTTCTGAGCCCAGGAGCTCAGTTGCCACTGGAAAAAAACATTAGCAACTTGCGCTTAAAACTGAAAAGATGTAACTACTCATGCACTTCTTTGGATTAGAAAAAGAGAAACCGTGACTTAGAACGAGGAATATGCCTTTATCTGAAAAAAAAGCAGAGGGGGAAGAGGCTTTTAAACTATCTTTCGGCAAAAGATGATGTTAGGCCCCAGCATGCCTCTCTACAGCTAATGTAGATAGCCACTGTTGCAGCAATAATTCCAGAGCATAAAGCAGCACCAGTAATTCTCCTGCCTAGAGGCCAGCAGCAGTGATCAGTGGTTTAATTTTGCAGATTTAAAAGGAGGAGAAATAACTTCAGCTCCTAAAGCAGCCTTAGAATTGATGACACAAAGCTTGGTTTTAGGTGAAGGCCCTTTCACTGCATGCCTGCTGAGCACTGCCTTCTCCACAGAGTACATGCTAATGTCAGGAAAGAGGGAGATAAACATAGATTTTGAAGCTCTTCTTACTTTACATTGCAGCACTGTATATGTGAAAAATAGAGTTTATTGTGCATAAACACTAAAGAACAAGAAACTCAGGTTCTTGCCAGCACAAAGAGATGGTCTGGACAAACAATAGGAAATGGGTCACTGCAGTTGTGTCTGGTTTGTTTTTGGAGACTGTGAAAGAGGTCAAGAGGAGAAATTTGCAGCAATTAAAACTGGAGGCTGGCCCCACATGGGTGTACTTCAGGATCATGGAACGGAGTGAGAAACTCAGATTTCATAGGTGTTTTGTTGCATTACAGGAAGAATTATGGGATTACCAAGGTGGAAAGAGGGAATAAAATGAGATTTTGGGGGAATGTCATTAACAATGCATACTCTCTGCTAAGTTCTACTCAAAATTTTACATTTACTTCCCCTGAATTACTTTGTTCTTACGTTACAGAAGTAGGGGGCAGGATGGGAGAGATAAGTAGACAGAATATGACTGAAAGTCAGAGAAAAGAAGAACAAATAAGGAACTTGAGATGTCTCGGAACTTTGCTGATCAGTGAATATCTACTGTGTTCCCCAATTGCTCTGAGTAGATGATTCCTGTGTTATTTAGGATAAGCCTTAATCTCAGATTACCGATAAATTTTTCCTCTCCCAATGCCCACCTTCATTTCTTTGCCCACACAGCACTTAGATCCCTCCTGCCTACCACGTTCTCCAAGATAATTGATTCCCAACCTCATCAGGTAGGTCTCTCAGAAACCACGTCCTCCCAAAGTTTTGGAGTTTTTGAGAACCTCTCCTTACTGTGTTCTACACAGATGTGTGACAGCAAAGCTGTTCTTCCTTTACAGTGTTAGCCATATTGTTAACTTTGAACAGTCACAGGTTTAGGAAGGCAATCCTACAGACACTTCACATTCAGGAGCCTCGTGTCTCTTTTCCTTGTACAGTTTTAGGAGACCTGACTTCTCATGCAACTGACCTATTTCTCAGCTATGTCTTTGGGTTGCATCTGGGATGTGTCAGCACCGCTAGAAGCACTTCAGCAGAGTTCAAAAGAAGACAAATTGCCCTTGGGGACAGTGGAGAACTCTCTGCACCATGTGTAATACACATGTTAACATGTATTATGTATGGCTATGTTATATATATTATGCATAGCTAACATTTTCCACTTTCCTCTCTTTAATAATAAAAATGTCTCTAACAGTTCTGCTCTAGTCTCCTTACCCTGCTCCCCTGCTCTCTTATATTTGATAGTATCTAGAATAAGCAATGCTCAGCCTTATTTCCCCTGGCTGGAGGATGCAGCACCCAGTGTGTCTGCCATGTCCTCTTTTTACACTCTTTTCTAACCCTTCCCATCTGCAACCAGGCCAGTGGGGGAGGGAAACTCTTACAATCAAACCCAGAAAGCACTTACTGAAAACAAATAAGGTTGCTAAGGAACTGTAAAGATAAACTCAAACCTACAAAATCCAGGAAGGAGAAGGGAGTTCATATGCTCTTTTCAAACACACACCACTCTTTGCTCTCATTGCTCAGTCTGTCACATTACACTAGCACAGAGCTAAGGCTGTGATGGTGTGCACCCAGGATGGACTCCCAAAAATGTGTGAATCCCAAGAACCTAGAGGCTTTTGACACTCAGTGTCTACCTCCTTTGCTACTTTTTGTAATTCCACCACACACAAAAAAAGAACCAAGTAAACTTACAGTGCAGATAGACTATAAATTATATGTACATCATTAGGTATCTATAATGACACAATAGGCCTAGTTAACAGTAGCAATGAAGACACCAGCACAGCTGGGCAACATCAGCACATGGACCGAGGGTACACAGAAGGCTCAAATAATACCTTCCTTGCCTTTGCCATCCTGCAAGCTAGACTAAAGAGAGCACAGGCTTGACTGCTGATTTGCAACTCTACCTCTGTTTTACCACACAGGTACAGCCTCAGGAGCCATGCTTTGCCCACAGGGATTTTCTTAAAACCAAAGCAATTACTACGTTCAACCCATAAATAAAGTTATCTCCAGTGCATTGGGAGGTAAGATGAAAGCCAGAGGAGAGGGATGAACATGTTCAGTTCTGTCTTGCCCATGCCATGTTTATATGTTTTCAGAGCCTGGTGAGCTCTGAAAGCAAGGGCAGTTGAAGCAAGGCAAGCCTCTTTCATCAGCTGCCCTTTGAGCACTGCACGTTCTGTTCTCCATGCACACAGCTACAGACAAATTTCCTGTGCCTAGAGAGTCTCTGGGAAATAAGATCATGTCACTGGAAAGGTTATTTTTAGCCTTCCCATTGCTACTCACCTTGAGTTAAATCAGATATTTGGAACGTGGCAATTGCCTACCATGCAGAGGTGCTGTTATACATGCCATAGGCATTAGCCACCTGCCTTGTGGCTCTATCAGTGTTTCACAGCAAGGTTGAAACTTCTCCAAAAGACATGAGATGATCTCTTTTGTTAATTTGGCTTCATCCTATCTTGCCATAGAGAGATACGAGTGGCTTATTTCTGCCACGAGAAATAAGAGAGCTTTTCCACTTCCCACACAAGAATTTGCACCAAAATGGCACCACTTTGACAAAAGCTAGGAATAAAAGGTTGTTCACACAAACAGCTACAGGTGTGGGACATCAGGCACTTCAAGTTCCACCTCTAGTTAAGCGAGACAAAAGACCCTGCAAAGGGTGAATAAATGCACCTGGGTTCTCCCCACTGACTGGTTTCCCATGCCCAAGGATTGATCATCTCCCTGAAGCTGCACAGTAACCACACTCAGGTGCTGGAAGGTACAGTAGCCCTCACCTGTCCCCAACTCCTCTTCATACAAGGAGCAAACCAGGAGCAGCGTTTTTAACAAAACCCACATCAAGATGCAACAGCTTATCTCTGAGGGCTTCTACTGAACAACTGTCTCTCTTTTTACATTAAGAGGTAGCAGGATGTTAGATAGTCTACACTACTGCTAAGAAATGAAGTTTTTAAACACCAAATTAAGCACCAAAATTAGCTTCCAAATTAAGAAAATACAACTTACAGTCTTTTAAGCTATGGGCATGCTGTCTTTTATGAACTTACAGTATTTTACTATTACTTTTACAAGTCTAAGGTTGTAAAAGACAGCATGCCCGTTAGTACAGCACTTCTACAGCTATTACCAAACATGGCTTTCTGAAAAAAGCCTAGTGATTTGTCCTTCAGAAAGATGCAGTGGGAAATACAAATCTGAAGTACCTTATGAAATCATCAATTTCTCAATCACATGGTTTAAGAACAGAGAAAAGGATTTAGAGAGAGCCATGCAAATATATTGATGATAAATATGTCTGCACCTCCACAGTAATCCCAAACTTTTTAAGCCCCTCCTGTTTCACACTACAAATTTTATCAAATGAGCACAGCAAGGACATTCTGTGTGGCATTTGCACAGCCAGTTATGGCTCAGCTCCCTTTCCCATAAGGAAAGCAAAGCTGCCCAGCAGCTTCCATCCAGGATGCAGAAGACAATTGAAAATAACAAACCGCCTATTTCTGATGTGACATTTCAGCTGATTAGAAAACTAGAAAGACAAGATAAAGCATTAAAAACATAACTAGGATGAGCAAGCTTGCTGTGTTCATGATAAAGTGTGTGTACACTTTCATCATAATTATGCTTAATTATGCTTTTATCATAATTATGCTTAAGGTCTTCCAAAGAGACAAGCAGAAATAAAATAGCCAGGTTTTTTAATATGTTCCAAAACAGAACACCACACCAAAGTCTCACTGAACTCTTAAACTCTCATCCCCTTCACCCAAGTCTTTAGCTTAGTCTTCACTAATTCATAAGCACAAACTTGGGAGGAAAGAAGAATGGTAAGAACTAAAAAGATCTAAAAAAAAAAATGTACCTTTCATGGTTGCTTCACATACTTCCATTCTGGGCACAAATCAAGCGGCAAAGATTGAAATTCAAACTGTAAAGGTTTCATTCATGCCTAAAGTAAATACCAGGTACTTTGTTACCATGGTGACGAACACAGTAAAAACACCTTAATCATTCCTGATTCTGCCAGTGTAAAGCAGGGCTTGGAGCAATAGTTAAAAGCATAGCATGGCATCAGACACATATTGAATTCACACTTTAGAAAATGGTTTCTACTTTATTGAGTGTTGCAGTTGTGGAAAATCTGAAATACATAAACAATAAATGAACTAAGAAGTGTATATTATGCACATGCACTGCTCTGGTCCTGCGCAGAATTTACAAGAACTGATTGATGAAGGGTTCCCAACATAATAGCAGTAAAACTGAAGTTAGTGGCAGAAGGGAAACTCAATATATCCAACTCCGATCAGTTTGATGCCAGCAAGACATGCCCAAAGCCTGGAGAGGGATTGCAGGTCAACAGGAGAGCACCTGAGGGGCAGCACAGAGGAATTTCAGCCACTGCTACCAGTAAGTTGCATCATTGGAGACCCAATTTAAATGCCTCTATGATAACACATAGAGAGCATGGAGGATAAATAAGAGGAATCCAAGATGTGCACACACCAGCAGGGCTATGATATCATTTTCACCACTAAGACCTAGTGGGATGGCTCCTACAACTGCAGACTTGGAATGGAAGGATACAGGCTCTTTAAGAAGGACAGACAGGGGGGACGAGGAGGGAGCATAGCCCTCTGTGTCAGTGATCAGGGAGGACAGGAAACTCTGCCCAGGGATAGATGAGGAGCCAACAAAAAGCTTATGGGTAAGGATTAAAGAGAGGGCAGGGACAGGTGACATTATACTGGGAGTCTGCTACAGGTTGCCTGACCAGGAACACCAAGTGTATGGGTCCCTCTATAGAAAGTTGGAGCAACCTCACCTTCACAAGCCCTGGTCATCATAGGGGACTTCAACCATCCTGATATTGGTTGGAGGGACAACACAGCAGGACATAAGCAATCCACAAGGTTCCTGGAGTGCACTGATGACAACTTCCAAGAGATAGAGCAGCCAACAAGGACAGGTGCTGTGATGGACCTTGTTCTCAACAAGGAGGGGATGGTGTTCCAGGTGAAGATGCCCCTCAGGGGTCAATACTGGGGCTGCTGCTGTTTAACATCTTTGTCAGCAACGTGGACAGTGCATCCTCAGCAAGTTTGCCAGTGACACCAAGCTGTGTGGTGAGTCTGACATGCTGGAGGGAAGGGATGCCATCCAGAGGGATCCTGACAGGCTTGAGAGGTGGGAGTGTGCAAACCTCATGAAGTTCAACAAGGCCAAGTGCAAGGTGCTGCTCCTGCGTTGGAGCAATCCCAAGCACAAATACAGGCTGAGGGATGAAAGGATTGACAAGGACTTGGGGCTGTTGGTGGACAAGAAGCTCAACATGAGCCAGCAGTGCGCGCTCACAGCCCAGGAACACCACCATATCCTGGGCTGCATCAATAGCAGTGGGACCAGCAGGTTGAGGGAGGGGATTCTGCACCTCTACTCCATGCTCCTGAGATTACAGCTCTGGAGCCTCCAAAATAAGAAGGATGAGGACCTCTTGAAGCAAGCCCAGAGAAAGGCCACAAAGATGATCAAGGAGCTGGAGCATCTCTCCTACAGCAATAGGCTGTTTAGCTTGGAGAAGGCTCCAGGGAAACTTTATAGCACCTTCCAGTACTAGTGGCAGCCTGCAAGAGATCTGGAGAGGGATTTCTTATAAGAGCATGTGGTGACAGGACAAGGGGGGATGGATTTAAACTGAGAGTAGGTTTGAATTAGGTATTAGAAAGAAATTCTTCTGTGTGACGGTGAGGCACTGGAACTTTGTTACCCAGAGAACCTGAGAATGTCCCATCCCTGGAAGTGTTCAAGGCCAGGTTGGATAGGGCCTTGAGTAGCCTGGTCTGGTGGAAAGTGTCCCTGCCCATGGCAGGGGGGTTGCAACTGGATGGTCTTTAAGGTCCCTTCCAAATCAAACCATTCCATGAAAACTGTTTGGGAAATGTTCCACTAGCATATAGTTGTTAATACCAAGAGAACAAATACTCAGCATTGGAAAACTACGAAAGTCATATGACATTTTTTATTTTAAATAACCAAGTTCCATGTTAAAGCTGAATACCCCAATGTTGCCTTTAAAATGACAAATAATTCAAAAACGTTTTTTAAAAAACCAATGCTAACAGCAGCTAAATCTTTTATGTCTGACAACTTATATTACAATATATATATATACTAAATTTGAAGGTACAGTGAGTTTTCAAAGCTGTTCCAGGCTATCAAGCTGATTTTGACTTTTTGGGAGTAGTCCCACCATCTTCAGCCAACTTCTCTGCTGGCCTCTTTTTTAACCCTTTCATTTTCCGTGTCTGCAGTTTACTGAGGTCTTGCTTCTGCATGTGGATTCGACCATAAGTTGTACCAAACACATCATGGGAGATATTCTTCTTCTTCTTAGGCTGTAAGGGAAGAACAATGTTAGTATTTCTGAGTAGAGTCCCAGGAGCTCTGGCAAGAATCAAGTGCCTGAAAGCAAGGCCTCATACATTGTTTGGAGCTTAGAGATGAAGAATTGTGCTGTATGTTCTAAGTGCTTCCAGAGGAGAGTTTGGATGCCAGCTGATCACCACGGAAAGTGCTGTGGCCCTAGAAATCTCAGCTGGTCTAAACAGAAGTAAGCTTTGGTCAAACATACAATAACTAATACCTCAGGTTTTCTTCTTCTTTATGGGTAGAGCTGAAAGTAATGCACTTTGCAAGGTACGTACCTTCAGGGCTTTTGGTTGTTTTAAAGACAGCTTATAAAGGTCATCTGAAGCTAAATGTGTCCTCCTCATAACCAGATCTAATGAAGGTCCCATCTCTTCCAGTTCAATTCTGGGTATTTTACAGCCAGATTTCTTCAGAAGCACTCTAGAAGGGGAAAAACAACCAAAATAAATATTGTCCCCAGTGGTAAAGAATTATCCATCTTCCTGAAGGGCAGGTTCAATCTTGCAGTTCAAAATAGAAATCAACTGCTACCACTAACTCTATTATCGAGAAAGACATCTGTCAATAACAATTCATAAAATACAAAATATGTCCCATTACTATTTCAACATACCCAAAATATAACCTGGCTAATGTTGGTTGTTTGGCTGTTTTTCTTTAATGAGACCAGTATAATCACTATTACTGTTAAAACTCAGTCCCAGTACCCTGAAGGCCATATTACTCCTCAAATTCAATACAGCACCCTTGGTATTAACAGACATGAAAAATATTTATTATCATATACAGCAAAATAACCTGAGCACTATCTGAGGAAACGTTTTGGTTTTTTTGTTTTCAGAATGAGACTAATTGATTTTGTAATAAGAGAAATCAAAATCGCATGGAACACAAGCTATGAATGTTCACAGCCTCCTAAGGCAGGTCACGAACCTGATGGTGAACACCAATGCAGCAAGAAAGATTGCCAAGTCCTGCCTTTTTCTGTTTTTCATTGTGTTCTCTGGCAAACATCTAAGTGAGGAAAGTCCTAGAAATCAACCTGAGAACAGGCTAAGTCTATGAAGTCTTACACAGTACTCAGAATTCACCAAGCTAATTCACACCACCTTCCTAATCCAAGCTAGAAAGAGGAGCTCAACAAGGAAGGAACCAGCAGATTTAGGGCTTAAGCGTTTTCCTTCTGCAGTACAAGTTACTCCGTGTTACTCTGGAGCACCTCTACACACTGCATGTTTTAAACACAGCTCAAGCCAGTTCAATTACACAACTGTGGGTTAAATTTGGGGAAAAGCTGACAAGTGTACCAAACCCAAAATAAATAAAACACATACTCACTTATAGCTTCGCATGTAAATTTTGCCATCTACAGCTGTGAAATGCAGAACGTACTCTAAACCAGCCAGACGAATACTGGGCACAGTAGGACCCCTGAAGAAATCTGAAAGAGTATTTAAAAAGAGTAAGTGTCAGGTTTCTTGGCTGAGAATAAAACCAACAGATGGCTATAACAAATTGGTTTATTTCAAAACGGACCCACATCACTGATGGGAACTCCATTCCTATAAAGATATTTTTCCTGCATCTAACTAAGCACGACTATACAAGGGACGGCCTAGAAAAGATGAATATTCAATGGGAATTTCGCAAAATAGCCGATGCTTAAAACTGCAGCCTGGCCAAAACACAAGACAGAAACTTCACTGCACGTGTTAAGTGTGCACTGGTGAATCCAAACATGTGTAGAAATCCTGACAGGAACACAGTGACTTCCCAGAGATAATGGGGTAGCAATATACACACTACCTAAAAGTAAGTACCTGCAAAAGAGCAAAGATACTTCCAGAGCAGTGACTTCACATTATTAAGCTAACTGGAATAACTGCATTGTCTATTCTTTTAAATATTCAGTTCTAAAGTCAGAAAAAAATTATTTTATCTTGTGTTTAGGCTAGTTAATACTCAGCTAAACACAGATCAGTACGAAGAAGCCATTTGCTCAGGTGTCTGTTTAAAGACATCATTCAAACCTGATAACTTGATTCTTAATTGTAGCCAGATTTGGAAGAACAAAAAGAGGGATCAAAATCACTACACGGCAGATTGAAACTGTATCTTGTCTACTCTTACCTACATTCTCTCTCTCTGACTTGGGAAAAACATTTAGATGTATAGTTTCTCTCACACCTCCCTCACAACAAGGCACTTTTGTCCTCTAGGTAGAACAATATTTGTCATTAAATCTAGTGTTTTCTCTATTTAATAAGCAACACATCTATAAAATTAAGGCGCTTGAAATACTTGCTTAGTTTGCAAAGAGAACACTGAAACACATAGATTAAATAATAAGCTGCCTGTAGCGAGGTTCTTATATCAAGCTACGAAAATATACTGTACAATCAGAGAGCTTGCAAGGAGCACAGAAATCCGTCCAACATATGCAGAGGGTGGAGAAAGAATGTGACCTTGACCAAGGGAACAAGGTGTGCTCATAAACACGACAGGGCAATGCTGAAACCTAGGAGAACTGCTAACAGATGCAAAACACATTAGTCTTTCCTGCTCTGCCCCATTTTCAGATCCCTTGGCTAGTTGTCCTTTCCTCCACTACCTTTTTTCAAGAGAATCAGCACTGGAGTGACATCCAAAACAAAGTCTTGCTGGCAAATACCAGCTGGAGTCAGGCCAGGAAATTTCCTTGGTCAATTAAATACTCTCTTTCCTCTTGAATCGAGCTTGTAGCTAAAGTTGCAAATAAAACATCTTGTTTGCTTGTGGCATATTTTTTTCCCTTCGTCTAGCTCTCTGCAGGTACACAAGCGTACATTTGCAGTGGTTTTATTGGCAAACAAATCCCCTTCATATTTTCCTGTGGCATCATACATCCTTTTACCCACAGGATGATCTCTTCCAATAAACACAGGTGGTCAGGAATTTCTGTTTCCTGGCAACACTGAAGAGCTGCAGAAACCTTACACTTCAGTATACCCAGAGAGTTGAAGGTTTTTAAAATGTACTCTTAATTTACAACTCTTGCTTTGGTTGGATTACAGACTTGTTTTATCCTTTCTTTCCATTCCTAGTTCTCTCTCCCCCTTGTCCTCAAACATGCTTCCAGAACTTCCAATTTACTCTTTCCTGCAGAGAGCTTCACAGGATCTTTCCATTTCCAGATTAAATTTCTAAATTGTTTTGGAATGTAAGTCTATGCAGCTTTTTTCTGTATCAATTTGTATCCAAGAGCTGGTAACATCGTATTCTATGTAGCTATAGTTAGCATTAAGGCAGTTAAACTGTATCCCAGACATTTCCCAGCCATGCCCTTTATCGGCCAGAAGGAGCACTTGAAACACTCAAAAAAAGTCTGTGTGAGGAAGGCTGTGTGCAGAACAAGGTGACAGTCAATCTAAACTTGCTTAAGTCTGCTGCAAACCAATGTTTTAGAAAGCGTATAAGCAAGCCCTATAGTGCCCAGCCATTTTTAGGATAAAATGAATGTGCAATAACAGAACTGGCAAGCAGGCAGTGTTCTAAGAGTTAAAACATTTTATAGATACAAGTATAAAAAGTTATCAGAATTTCATAAACTGCATTCAAAAGATTCATATTGCAAATAACTCTTACACTACCACATCAGAGGGCAACGAAAACCAAAAGAGAAAGAATGGGATGTCTTCGTCTTCCAGGTCTCTAAGGAAAATGCAGCTGTCATTTATTTCTCCTAAATAAATTCTTCCACTTCACAGTTTTACCAGACTATAGGGTTTGGTTACCATGAAGACAATAACTCACCCTTGCCTTTATTTTTACAAAGAAACTGCTGTTAAGATGATACTCCAAACATGCATTAGCCCTTTTGGTATCACAAAAGCCAATGAAAGCTTGGTTGCTCACCAGCATCACTGGCATCACACCTCTTTGGCAACAAGAAGCTGCCAGATATCTGATATTCCCTCTGGGATCCCAACAATACTGGAACAGCAACAAAATATTTGCTGCTGTTGTTACAAAGACATTTTTCTATCTTTCTTAGCAATAGCTTAAAGGCACCATCTTTTGCAGAAACAGAATGAATCCATTCTTCCCTATCAGTTAAGGGCAGTTTTGAAGCAGGCCAAATTATTACCCTAACGATTTTAATTGGTTAGTAATACCTTCAAGCCTTTAATCTCCTTAACCTTTTCCTTTGTCTATTGTTTTGCATCCAGGTATTTCACAAAAGTCAGCAGAACAATTAAGACCTGGAGTACTCTGGCGTACACTCAAGACTGGGTGTGCACGACATTTGACTGCAGAGTCATTAAGGGCAAATAAATAGGAGAGGAGAAAGGACAGATGAACAAAGAAAGAGGACAGGACAAATTATTTAGTTATTGGGTAACTATCTTGCTATGCACATCTCCCATTTAAGCTGTTTGATCATGGGGTGCATGAGCACATCTGGACACCAATCACCAACACTGTGCAGTTGTCTGGAGCACAAGTCCTATGAGGAGTGGCTGAGGGAGTGGGAATGTTTAGCCTGGAGGAGGCTCAGGGAGACCTTATCACTCTCCAACACTTCCTGAAAGGAGGTTGTAGCCAGGTGGGAGTTAGTCTCTTCTCCCAGGCAACCAGCAACAGGACAAGAGGACACAGTCTTAAGCTGTGCTAGAAGGGGGTTAGGTTGGACATTAGGAAGAAGTCCTACACAGAAAGAGTGACTGGACATGGCTGCCCAGGGAGGTGGTGGAGTCACTGCCCCTGAAGGTGTTTAAGAAAACACTGGATGTGGCACTTAGTGCCATGGTCTAGTTGACAAGGTGGTGTTTGGTCATAGGTTGGACACAGAGGTCTTTTCCAGCCTAGCTGATTCTGTGAGATTGCCTAACAAAATACACTTCAGAAAATAAATGCATCTGCTTCCTGCAGTACAAATACTCATTCACAGCAACATAAACATGCATTATTAAAACTCACTTATCTTTGTATTCAGTATTCACCCAACTTCAAAGACTTATAAGCTCAGTTACTAGCCTTTCATTCATCCCCAAGAACCAGGCAGCTGTATGGAGAGAATGAAAATTTCCTCCTCTCCTGCTCTCTTTCAGTCTCATTCCAGATGAGACACCTCACTTTAAGGAATTATAATACTAAGGAAAAAACTTCTCGTTTTTAAGGTCTGTTTCTAAAGAACAATTATTTACCTGTTTGCCTAAGAAACCCAAGAATGGAACCGAAAGAACAAGATTGTTATTGGGCCAGTTTCAGTATTTTATCAGAGCTTAACAAAATAAGTAATCTGCTTTTAGGAAACTTATTAAAAAGAAAAAAACACACCACCCTACTTATTAGATCTAGTTCTACCAAACAAGATGCATTAAGTGTCAAGAGACACAGTACCCTATGACCTCTATGTCTGAATAAGCTACAACGTGCTTTATCTTCCAGAGCCTCCAACCTTGAGATAGTGAAAAATGTCAGTTTGTTTCCTAAGCTCCAGGCCTGCGCTGAACTTAGGCCACGGCTATTATCTGCAGCTGACTTTTACTGCACGTGTTCTTTCCAAGTACTCTAATCAATGGCACGTTTGTTAAAACGGGTGGAACTTCCAAACAGAAAATGCTTTCATTGCAAAACAGAAACTCAAATACACTGATCTGACCTTTCTGTAAGCAAAAATATCCCACTTTCTGAACTTAATCCACTGATTTCAATTTAGATACTTCAAAAATATTATTTGGTTAGAAAAGTGACAATTCAGTACAATTACAAGGTCAAGACATTTCGAAAAATGACACCTTTCCCATAATCAAAGTAATGAATTTTAGTGAATCCAAAGTTTCAACTTAAAAGTCCTTTAGGCTAGTCTTTTTTTTTCTCCTCTAAGAGTCATGATCGTTGGTTAACTTCAATTTAGTGTGACATGAAACTTACAAGTGTCTGTTCTTGTTTTCTTTCTGTGCTGAATATAAGCAAACATTTATTGACAAGCCAGCATTTCCCAATAGGTCCCATTACTACAGATTTATGCAATCCCACTGCTTAAATAATCAAAATACTGACCAATAAGAAGGCTCTTCAGTCTTCTGTATTCTTCATTTACATCAAACATGTCACCAGCAAATATCAACATAGGTTTTGTTCCTTCAGGACATTTACTGTTCTGTGGAATAAGAATTTTAAAGCAACAAAAATTCAGACTGTGTTAGGGAACGTATTATTGACTTAGGTGGTCAGCCATTCAACACTGAATGAAAAACTGCAGTCACCTGTGGTCAGTGTGGAGAGAACAGACACTTTTTTTTCAGTAAACAATGCTGCACATGTATGGAGGGACTTTGTTTTTAAAAGGGTGAATTGTATTATTCTTTGTTCTGGATTAAAGAAAGAGGTCTTCTTTACTATAAAAGGTATAAGATAACAGTTTCCAGCAGAAAAAAAAAAAACAGTCAATTTGACTGCAGTTAACAACAAGAAAACTAAAATTAGAGGCAAACAAGTTTATTCTACTTCTGACGTTGGAGAGTACATGAAAAAGGCTAAAAGGATAATTTAGTCAATCACACAGTTTTAATTCTGGAAAACAGGTACATTTATTTAACTATAACTTCCCTGTTACAAACAGTGTTATGAAGATACACTCTACAATCTGACTTCAAGGGAAGGATTCACATTTATAAACTATAATTTCTTTGCTATCCTTCTAAACTGCTCTACCAATTTATACACTGTAATAAGTGCTACAAAAATTACTTATTTTTCCAGTGCATGAACTGCTTGATACAGAAGTACACACATATGAAATAAGTTTTAGTCTTGCCAAAATGAGCCTAACATAGCCATAAATATGAATTTTCTCTGGATTTAAATTATCAAAGATGTTAGCTCCTGATCTCAATTAAGTATAGTTTCCTGAAAAATGGCATTTATTTGCTACTAAAAGCTAAAGAAAGTTTCGGAATTATCTCAGTCAGCAGAGTGATTCTCTTCGGTTATAATTTGTGAACAAGGATTTCAGTTTTCAAAGCCTGCACCAGTTTATATAGGAACCATGAGCAGAATCTGACAATTTTGTAAATGTAGCCCTTTAATTAAAAGGAAAATATTAGAAATAAACCAAGACTAAAAGAGAATTTGCAAAGAAAGTTGCAAGCTTGCTTAATACAACAAAAATAAATTAAAAAGCAGAGCACAAAATTAACATTTTTAAGTACACAAATTACCAATCCTCACATACTGCATGAAACACTTTTTTAAACAAACAAAAAAAAAGCACCAAAAAAATCTACCAGTAGGTGTCACTGAAATACTGGACTAGTGATTCCTTACCTTGACATCTTTTAGGGATACAAACTTCTCCACGCCCAGCTCAATCATGTCCAGGACATGATAGTCAAACATGCGACCTGTGAGAGCAAAAAAAGAAAATCCAGCTATTTAAATATTCACTGAAAACTACACCTGTCATCCCAATAAAAAGACCAACTGAGACATATTACCTATTATCAGGTTGTTAGGTCGCTTCTTGTTATGAGAGCCAAACAGAAACAGAGAACAATCTGATTTCTTGGAAAAAAATTCCTGCAATTGAGGAAAAGAACAAAACCCACGAGTTACAGGTTGTAGGGTTTAAAATATTCTGCAAAGGTATACATCACAAACCTGTGAGTTTAGGAGCTGCTTAATGAGAAGAGCTACTGCACTTGTCAGAAGAGTTTTGAGCATGTCCAGGTCTACTTCAGTTAAAACTGACAGATGGATTCAGGGCTTCAAATAATTTTTTTTTTTTTTTTTTAATTTTCCCCTGCATCTTAAAGGTCAACCCAGCCAATTTCTTTCTTGTTGTTTTATCTGTAATACCCTTTTTCATAACTTCTCATTATTTACTTTTACATAAGATACTTTCATCCACTTCTCTTTGCCTGAAGAGTAAGTATTTGCAAGCTGAGTGCAGTAGTAATGCTTCATTTTAGCTCCCCAGCTAAACTTTACATAGCCTATTAGCTTTGCCTAACAGCTTCTGAACAACCAGTTAATTCCCTCAACAGCAAGTCTACGAATATCTGCAAATATCTAACCTTCTCACACTCTGCACAAGAGTACTACTACAGAGCAACTTCCTGTCAATTTATTACTTAAGACAGAGATGCTACTTAAAACCAAGTCAGTGGTGACTATCGTAGAGAAGATCTTTTCTCCAGGTGGAGTAGATAGAGAACCTATTATGGTATTATGTCCAGAGCCAAAATTACAGCAGTTCTTTTTGAGGATGTCCACCTACGAATTCTTTTTATACACTGTTGCTTCTCAAGGCAACTCCCCATCTTGTGTATCAATGGTTCTGTGATACACACACACAATTTATCCAGCAGAAGCATACATCTGCACTTAGCAGTTGTGAAGCAGAAAAGGACACTTCAACTCCTCCCACCCCTGCAACAGTATTGGCTCAGAGAACACAGCAGCTCTGTCCCTCTGGGACGTGGAGAGACACCTGGAGAGTTTGGATTAACTGCATGTACAAATCACACAGCTCAGCATGGAGTTTTGCCACCAGGCCCCTGAAAAATGCTGACTCTGGGAGGCCGAGAACAGACCAGAGAGGACTCCCCTTGAAACACTTGCTCATACAGCTCTGTTAATTACTGTGTGTTGATATCTGCACACTCTCTAATAGCTGTATATTAAAGAGATGCAAAAAACTAAAATGCCTCAAATGCGTCCTGCATATACTGCAACAACATACACATTGCAAAGCTGCCCTTTTTAAAAAATGCCTGTAACCAAGTGAAAAAACCCCCACAAACTAACTTTATTTGACTTTCTATACCTTTCTAGGCTCTGATTTTCTGCTTGGCAGCTTTCCAGCTACTTTTGCCCTAGCTTGAAGTGCTGCACGGGGTTGTTGTGAGCCAAGTGCAGGACTGTGTCCTTCACTTTGCTGAACCTCATACAACTGGCCCCAGCCGCTCCAGATTCCTCTGTTGACCCTGCCAACTCTCAAGGTCAACACTCCCACCCATCTTGGTGTCATCTTCAAACTGACTGAGGATGCACTCCATCCCCTCGTCCAGATCATCAATAAAGATACAGAACAGGACCGGCACCAATACTGAGCCCTGGGGAACCCCACTGGTGACGAACCACCAGCTGGATGTGGCACCCTTCACCACCATCCTCTGGGCCCAGTCAACCAGCCAGGTTTTTACCCAGCAAACAGTGCACCTGTCCAAGCCACGAGCAGCCAGCTTTCCTAGGAGAATCCTGTGGGACACAGCGTCAATGGCTTTAATAAAGTCCAGGTAGAAACATCCACTACCTTCTTCCCTCATCAACTAAGCAGGTCACCCTCTCATAGAAGGAAATCAGGTTGGTCAAGCAGGACCTGCTTTCGCAAACCCATGCTGGCTGGGCCTGATCCCCTGGCTGTTCTGCACACGCCGTGTGATAGTGTTCAATATGGTCTGTTCTATGACCTTACCCAGCAGTGAGGTCAGGCTGACAGGCCTGTAGTTCTCCAGATCCTTCTTCTGGCCCTTCTTTTAGATAGGCATCATAATGGTTAATTATCAGTCAACTGGGACCTCCCCAGTTAGCCAGGACTGCTAAATGATTGAAAGGGGCTTGGTAAGCTTTTCCACCAGCTCCCTGATAAACCTTGGATGGGATCCCATGTGGCCCCACACATGTGTAAGTGGTGTAACAGGTCACCAACTATTTCCTCCTGGATTATGGGAGTTTCATTCTGCTCCCTGTCCCTGTCTTCCAGCTAAGGAGTCTGGGTACCCAGAGAGCAACTGGTGTTGCTCTTAAAAGACCTAGGCAAAGAAGGCATTAAGTACCTCAGCCTCTTCCTCATCCTTTGTCTCTGTGTTCCCCCCTGCATCCAGTAAAGTATGGAGATTCTCCTTAAGCCTCCTTTTGTTGTTGATGTATTTGTAAAAACATTTTTAATTGTCTTTTATGGCAGTAACCAGATTAAATTCTAGTTAGGCTTGGGCCTTTCAAATTTTCTCCCTGTATACCCTAACATCCTTGTAACACTCTTGAGCGGTCTGCCTCTTCTTCCAAAGGTTATACAGTCTCTTTTTATCCCTGAGTTCCAGCCAAAGCTCTCTGTTTAGCCAGGCTAGTCTTCTTCCCTGATGGTTCATCTTTTGGCACATGAGGACAGCCTGCTCAAAAATGTTGTAAGAGAAAACATCGTTTATACTTACCAATGATGTTTGATCCTCAAAAGGCCTGGTAATATTTTTCCTGAGAGGAGCGGAAAAAAAAGTTAGAAGGAAAAAAAGAGAACAGGCTCAGATAGCCACTTCTACTTAGTTCTCCAATAATAATAAAGTTCTGCATTCTACTGGAAACTCTGCCAGTAGAGGCTCAGTTAGAGTTCAAACCACAAGTCATATTAATACTGCCAGGAATGCCACAGAGCTGCCATTGCCATTCTAAGTACTTTCCTCCACACTTCCTGTCTCCTGGGGTCTGACTTCCAGACCACCATCACCACCAGTGACACTCCATGAACAGTTGCCTTTGCCTGTTCATTCAACACTAAATTTAGCAATTACAATTGCCTCTGCACTACACTGGGTTCCCATTTTGAGCAAGACTTAGAGCTGAATCCTGACCCATATCACCTGCCACAGAACAGGGCTCAGCATCAACACTGAGTGTAGCTTGTCTCCAGTCTATTCAAAATTATGACCAATCTCAGCCAACTCAGGTGACCCTTGTCATTGTTCAAGCCCCCACACTGGCCAGCATCTTTATTCACACTCTGAAATTACCAAATCTGTCTGTCTATCAGAAGACTCAAAGATGTCAAAGTGAGATCACTTACTTTTTATACAGTACAGCAAAAGGCTTCTTCACAGCATACTGCAAAACACAAAGTTAAACATGCGTCACCTCTAAAACATGCCCAGCACTGTTTTTGCTATAACCCTACAACTTACATGATCACATGAAACAGTAAATGTTCGTGCAGATGAGTCCAGAAGGCACCTCAAAAAGCCTGCTGAAAGTAACACCCTTCAAGCTGGTGACAATCTTGGTTTCAAATTAATTGAAGGAGTTATTTGTAGAAACTGAGAAGCAGCTGAAATCAAAGTCATGTAAAGGTATTCCTCTGCTTCTAGGGGTATGAGGAAAAACAGCAGCATAAGATGGTAAGAAAACAACAAAGCAATGGAAGAAAAGAGTGTAGGAACAGCTATAATATTTTTCAGCTATGGATTTAGGAGACAGGATTGGTAACTTAAAGTTTTAGGAGAGGCTGCAAACTCCATATCAATACACACAAGCAGTTTACAGGATTCTGGGATATGACTTAGCTGCGTGATACAGTCCCAGTTCTGTACCTAATCCTCTTGTTTTCAAAGAGACTTGGCAAAACTTCACTTTATATACTGGACAATTGTGGAAAAAATAAGAGAGCAAGCTCAAAATTTCTGGCAAAGAAGAAATTGGAAGAAAATAGTCTCCATCAATAAGTAGGTAATGACACCTTTGGAGTACTGGTCAATCTGAGATTTGGGGTACAGGGAGAGTATAATAATACTGACAGTCCAGCAGAGAAGATGCAAACTGTAGGAAAGAGAAAGCAAGGTTGCACACTATGTCCAACAACTTACAATATCTTTAAGCACTGCAGTCACTGTTAAGTTTGCATTTCCCCCTCTTATGAGCATAGCATTTTTTGTATTTTCGTTAAGCTTGGGTTCTCTCTTCTCAAGAAATCTTTTTGCTCTCTTAGTTTTAGGCTTTCTGTAACAATAAATTAATAGTTAAAAACATAGTATTAGTAATAACACCTGACACCACAGAAAACAGTGAAACCAAACTAGAATTGGAACAAGCTGTATTCAAGTAACTTGTTTCAATCACTCAAACTAATCCCAACCAGCAGAAATACAATCAGTGCCAAAAGCCCAGTCTCTGATGAAGGTGTTTCACTGCCACTCCTCTTCCTCCCTGTCCTCCCCAGGTACCAAAGGTGATTTTACAGTCTTGTGCTTTTCAGTTTCTGCTAATTTAGAGGTTAAGATATACCAGGATTCCCAGCCTACTGACAGGTTGAAAGCTTCCCTTCACACCAGCTCCCTCCCCAGGCCAAAGACTCACTCCTGGGAAGACTATGGCACATCTGTTGGCATGAACCAGAGGGCAGGGCATTATTCAGGTGAAATACATCAGCTTTTGCAGGGGTACACAGCTTATATAAATCAGTAACTACATGGCTTCAGAAATACGTTTCTCCATGTGTGAAACATTATTTTTAGTTTCGTTTTGCAAACAAACACACAGGTATCACAGGACCACAGAATAATTACGGTTGGAAGGGACCTCTGGAGATCATCTAATCCAACCTCCCTGCCAAGGCACGAAGACCTGGAGCAGGTGTCACAGGAACTTTTCCAGGTGGGTTCTGGATGTCTCCAGAGAGGGAGACTCCATGATCTCCCTGGGCAGCCTGTTCCAGTGTTCTGCCACCCTCAATTTAAAGCAGTTCTTCCTCGTGTCGAGGTGAAACCTCCTGTGTTTTAGTTTTTGTACTCATCCTGTCGCTGGCACCACTGAAACTCCCAGCAGAGACGAAGACAGATCTCTCAGGTGTACAGAAACACACAAATTCAATATCAGCTGGGCACTGCGACTCCTTTAAGTCACCAACTGCGTTAGGGCTGACTGGCCATCACTAAAAAGACGGCAACGCTTGGTTTTCCCCCTTCCAGCACGTTTTAAAGAGGGCTTTTCTCTCTGCTGGCTTCCCCTCCGCAACCCTCCCCGCAGCCGCCCGCTCCCGCTTCCCAGAACCCGGGGAGGCAGCACAGCTCGGAGGCCGCCCAGGCCGGGAGGAGCCCCCTGGCACACTCACACGACCCGGTCCAGCGGATCCATGGCCGCCGCCGCACGTGCGGAAGGATGCGCGGGCACCGCCCGCTGGAGCGTCACTTCCGCCGGGAGCGGGCGGGCGGGAGCGCGCCGGGACCGGGAACGCGCGTGCGCGGGGCGCGGCGGCGGGGACGCGCGGATACTCGTCCCACGTGGAGAAGGGCTTGGAGCGGGAGACGTGCGGGGGGCGGCTGAGGTCACTTGGTGTGTTCCGCCTGGAGGAGGCTGAGGGGAGACCTCATTGCAGCTTCCTCACGCGGGGAGGAGGAGGGGCAGGCACACTGTGGTGACCAGTGACAGGACCCAAGGGAATGGCCTGAAGTTGTGTCAGGAGAGATTTAGGTTGGGTATAAGGGAAAGGTTCTTCACCCAGAGGGTGGTTGGGCACTGGAACAGGCTCCCCAGAGAAGTGGTCACAACACAAAGTCTGACAGAATTCAAGAAGCGTTTGGATGATACTCTCAGGCACATGGTGTGACTCTTGGGAATGGTCCTGTGCAGGGCTGGGAGTTGGACTTGGATGATCCATATGGGTCCCTTCCAACTCAGCATATTCTGTGCTTCTGTCCCCCATGCCCACCAATTTTGAACTGCATTTCAAATAAGCAACTGCATTTCAAATAAGCAATTTGCTGGGCCTTTTTTTTCCTAAAAAATTGGTAAAAAGGCCAGAAACCAATTCTGCTAGAATATTCCTTGTACATAAGGAAAAAAGCTCATACATAAGTGACAGACTGGGCAATTGGTTAACAAAACATAAGAGAGAGTTGCATTCTGACAGAGAACAAACTCTTGGAAGCACCTCTCTGTTCTCAACAGCTGAAGGGGCCATGGCAAGCGTGCTGGACCTTCCACCCACCCAGCCTCCTCTGCAGGAGGTTCAGCTCTCAGCAAGGGCAGCCCAGCTCTGCAAATGCTCCCCCCAGCAGACGAGCACATGTTTTATCAGTCCATAACATTCCCAAGATCGTTATTCCTGTAATAGTTATTCTCTATCAGCACCACACAAAATCAAGTCTGAATGATGCTTTTAAACTTCCATGGTTGCAGTTAAATCCAGAGGGACAGCTGAGCGGTCTCCCTGAAACCTCAGGGGCAGACACGACCATGTGAAAGATCCACACCCAGGCTGGAGGCATACAGAACATGTTCCCTCTTCTTCTTCACCTTCCTCTCCCTGCCTCCCTTTCCCTTATGATTCAAGTTGCTTCTACATAGAAAAAACCAGAACAGTGCGATTGATGGTTTGCAACTGCTGTGGTTTTGATGACTTCTCTTTACTGATCCCATGCTGTGAACAACGGGGAGTTCTGGGAGTGAACTTCTCTGATCATTACTAATTAAACTATTCCATAATTTTTCTGGAATTAGTTAGGTGTTCCCATCCTTACTATTGCAGTTACACTGCTTTGAGGGAGGCAAACAAAGGTAGGAAGATAGAGTGGTCAGGAAGAAAATGTTTTCTGTTTAAAAGAATGTTGTGCTTTTAAAAACATTATTCTGAGCGCACCACACACTCAACTGTGATATAAAACGGTGGGTGACAATATAAATTATGTAGCATTATGTAATTTCAACCCACAGACTAGCTAGGCACCACAATATGGTCCCATGGACCAGTTTGGGAACCACTGATGCATGGGTACATGATCCTAAGTATAAAAACCTCTAGAAAAATGCCAGAGGAGAATATTAGAGCCAAAAAGTTACTGGGAGAAAAAATAAAAAGGGGGGTACCACACTTCCTTTTGTATAACATACATTATGTTATACAGAAAATGGGGGAAGGAGAGTGACAGATGACTCTTTAAGACCTAGGTTTCAGTTGCCAACAAGTTTGCAGGAGTTTTCAAGGCTTGAGTGGACAAAGACCTGAGTAACTCGCCCTGAGTTCAGTGTTGATCTTATTTTATATAAGAAGCTAGATTAAAGACCTCTTAAAGTCCCTTCCCCCATGAAGGATTTCTAAGATCCATCAAGGAGACAAAGATCACTAGAGAAAATCCAAACTAAGCAATTTGCTATTCAGTCAATAAAATGCACACTTGTACTGCAGTTATTGAAGGAAAAAGAATCAAACATGTATGCAGCTGAATATTGACACACAAGGGGAAGCTATATTTGAAAAATTCGAGACTTTATTTTAAACAATGATGTTTTTTTCTTTTTACAAAATATTCCAGACTGTACAATACCTCAACATTTTTCTAAGTTATAAGTTTAATTATGTAACCATTTCCACTTTTTCAAGTTTGAGGTAGAGATAGATACATTTCAAATCAGTTTTTTAAAAAAGACTTCAGCCCTTCCCACTATATTTCAAACACAAAAGCAATGCACAAGAACACAATGTCTGTTTTTCCATTATTAATTGCTCAGGTAAAGTGGAAATCATGTCATGGCCGTAAAAGTTGGCCTGTTAATTCTGTGAAGAAATCATGACAAGATCAGAGTTGATATCATGAAGGGACATCCTCTAAGGCAGTATTTCCAGAAGGAGATTCCTCTGCCCCAGAAGCAGGGCTGTCAGGCAGAGGAATAGAAGCATCCAAGGTGTGCTGCTTCTCCAGATCACAGTTCATGTCAGAATTTCCTTCACCACTCACCTCTCCCTCTGACTCTTCAGTCAATTTGTCTTGGACCTGACCTAACTCCTCAGAATCATCCTTTTCACGCATAAAACTGCAAATCATATTAAGCCTGCTGTAGGAAAAATCTCTTTCCTTGATCTGTAACCACTCCACTCCACCTGATGCAAAGAAGGAAAACTTGTATTAGTGACAAAAGGAGTTAAGAGTTAACAGCAGTTTTTTCTTAGTTTAAGTTCAGTGTTATTAAGGCTGAGCCCAACCAACATCTAAGTAAAAGAACCGTTTAGGACAAAAAGGTGTCTTTCAAGAATTTGAACCAACGCTCATTTTTGTTGCAAGCCTTGCCACGGGGTTTAAACCACCCATTTTCCTTGTAAACAAGGCTACAAATAACAGAAAGACATTTGGTAAAGAAAGAGCATCTTAAAATGAAGAGAAACTTGACTGTTGATAAATTAACAACACATGCATAGGCTAAACCATCTTCTCCAAGACATATAGCTACAGACTCTTATCCAGATACTGGGGGCATTGTGCAAGGTTTCTTGTGTCACCAGCTAAATCTCTAAAGAGCAGTCACGAGGGAGATAAAATTATTATGAAGTAATGAAAAGCAGGAACATCAAATAAAACTATGCTATGTCCATGTCATGAGTTCTGCTCAACCCACACTAAAAAAGACTAGAAAAGGGGAACAAGAATTGGTGATAGTAAAGTTAGCTATACAGGGAAAGGGACTTTTAATTGTCAAGGTACTGATGAACTGCTGAATACCAGAAGGATAGCAAAAAAAAAAATTACTCATGTATATGTCCCCTCCTACTCCTTTTTATACACCCATTTATACCAGCACAGGAAGGATATCGACCTGTTGGGGCAAGTCCAGAGACAGGCCACCAAGAGGGTTAGAGGGATGGAGCGCCTCTCATACAAGCAAAGGCTGAGAGAATTGGGATTGTTCAGCCTGGAAAACAGAAGGCTTCAAGTGACCTAATTGTGGCCTTCCAGTATTTAAAGGGAGCCTACAATAAATATGGAGAAGGACTATTTACAAGGGCATGTAGTGATAGGACAAAGGGGAATGGCTTTAAACTGGAAGAGGGTGCGTTTAGATTAGATAGTAGGAAGAAATTCTTCACTGTGAGGGTGGTGAGGCACTGGAACATGCTGCCCAGTGCTGTTGTGGATGCCCCATCCCTGGAAATGTTCAAGGTAATGTTGGATGGGGTTCTGAGCAATCTGGTCTAGTGGAAAGGGTCCCTGCCCATGGCAGGAGGGTTAGAACTAGATGGTGCCTTTGAACTCAGACCATTCTACGATTCTATGATTTACTACTGTCCACAGTCAGAAATACAATACAGGAATAAAACCACATTTGTTCTGATCCAGTATGTCAGTTCACGTTGTATTTAAGTGTCTGACACCACCCTTTGACTCTTAAAATAACTGAAATGTAATTCAAAATGCTGAGAAAACATTTTACAAATGCAATAAAGAGAATAGAATGTTTCTCCACCTAAATTTTAGAACATCTGGCAATATGATAGGGAATAACATTAGAATTAGTGCAAGAATTTGTTTCATTCCTTGAAGCTCAAGTGTACCAAGCTCTGGAACAGACCTTAAATAGAACTGGGATTCCCCTCCCACTTCAATTTTTATGCAATACATGTTGTCAATTCACAAGACGTGGTAGTTACTCTGCATATGTAACGTTAAACTTCTGCTAGGGTGCAGAAACAAAAATGTTTTTCAGCAGGTATCATCATTACTGCTGTTCCAGAACAAAAAAGGCCTTTTTATTAAGCCAAATATTCTCTAGTCTATTGTACTTTAAAAAAAGAATAGTTTGTTTAATACTTAAATACATGGAGAGAAGAAATGGTACGTGGAGTTAATAAGAATGCTGATGTTTGGTTAGATTGTAGATGACATTTCATTTTACACCTCCTATGATCAATGTCCAGCTGACTGCTCAGATTTAATGTAAAATGGCTACATATTCTTAAAATCTGAAGGAGTAACACTGACTTGAGTGAAAAAAAGCAATTAAAAGCAGTAGGATACTGATAATGAATACTACTATATATAGTAGGATACTCAATATCTCACTGTGTAAAAGTACTGACTTTTCTGCAAAAAAGCACCACCAAAATAAAACAAACATATGAGCACTGAGTTCTGCCTACACAATGAAAATCAATATGAATGGTCTTCTAGGTATGTCATTGCAAGTTAAATTCATTTGTATTTAACTGTAAATTCAGAAACTGCAACTCAGTTCTAGTACATACAACACTGAACTTCTTACTAAGGATATTACAGATTTTCAACAATTACAGAGACTCAAAAAGTACTTAGAAAAATTAATGGAAGTAGGAAAAAACAAAATCAACAAAGAACTACTAAACAACACCTCCAATTTCAAAACTTTTAGATGACAGAAGAGCATACCAGGGTACATCAGCATGTGTTTACCCTGCTCTTGAACTCTTTTGTATGAGTCTCCTACTAGCCATTTCTGGATGCAGCACTGGTCAGAAGGAGTATCTCTCTCCTCTTACCATGTGTACTTTTGCATTTAAATATACATATATGCTGCCTAAAGAAGCAAGTTCCTTTAACTTTCTACATGCTCTCAAATCAAACACTTAATAAAGGCTGACATTCACAAGCAAAAGCCATCACATGTCTGTATGCATAAAGACACTAACCAGCATTCTCTTCTCCTTCCTTCTTTTCTGTCAGAAGGATCCGTGTCATGTTCAACTTCTTCACTGTGTGACACTTGTATTTCAGATGTACTTTTTGGTTGCCTTCCGCATCTACTAAGAAGAGAGGAGAAAAAACAATACGCAGACCCCGATCATTACAGTGAATTCCACTATCAACTGAAATAAGTATTTTTAACCTCCCCAGCTACCACAATGAACAGGGCATCAAATCACAACACTTACCGTGCTCTGTGTTTTCTTCAAAAACCACACAGGTTCCCAAGGTGTCTACAGAAATCAAAGTGAGAAAGTCTTAGAGACCAACTTATATCAGCTGCAGATACTGCACCCACTGGCCCAACTCTGGGAATATTCTGATTTCCAGCCCTTCACAAAGGCACTAGTAAGCACACTGCCAACTCAGAGAGGAGTATCACAGGAGGATCCCAGACCATTTCTTCCAGGCCACTGTTGTCACCGTAAGGCAAACGAGAGAACTGCAGATTGTACAACACGTCAGTCCTGCTCACACAGGAGACAACAGGCACTTCCTTTAAGGTGTTTTATGTCCCACATGTCTATCTGCTGACATACTAGGTGGTGCACCCCAGAGTCAGCTTCCAGGCCTACTTCCCAGGAAGTTCCACAGATGCATGGTTAATTTAGCAGTGAACTCAGACTGCTGCTACTCTATATGGTGTTATATAACCACCCAGAACTTCAGCACCTCATAGGACCAATTGCTGGATAATTAACTAACATTAAGTAAGAAAGTTTTTTGAGTCACATGAAAAAGGAGAGATTGTATTCATCGTAATTTTTCCTACCTTCATATTCTCCAGCAAATACATATCTGTCCACTTGTAAAATGGGCCTCTCTGTCTCTATTCCCTACAAAAAGAGGCACAAAATTGCACAGATGTCAAGTCTCTATGAGCCCAGGCAAATTTCTCGCTGTACGACCGGAGAAGACAGACATAGCAGAATCCAGATTACATCAATTCCTTGAAAAGACAGTTGGACAAAAACCCCAAACCATCAGGTAAAAAGAGTAAAATAAGTAAACGCAAAATAAAGTTTCTTTTGTTATTAGAGAAAAGCAATGGACTCCAATCTGTAAAATGTTCTCAAACTGCCAGGTTCATATGAAGAGAAGTATATCTTTAAAACAGGATTTATGGAAGTGGACAAGAGATCTCTGCAGAGGATAAGATTTTACAGAACCTAGCAGACTCTTGAAAGAGTGGCAAAACATGCAATTAAATTAATATTTATTAGTTTTTCAAAAAAAAAAGTAATAAAAGTAGTTTTAGTCATTACAATTGACCTTGAGGTCTTCTGCAACATTAAACATCTGGGATGGGGGGAGAAGGAGTTTTCTTTGGTTTTGTAGGAGGCTTAGTTAAGCAGCAATAACAACTGCTACAAAGGGTTCAGCCAATCTTACTGTAGAGTCAGTGCACTGTTAATAAAATGAAATGACATTTTTTCAACCTATCATACATGTCATTTTAAGTATATTAAATACAAAAATATACCAGATAATACCCTTCTAGTAATCGTAACCAAACCTAGTATAGAACTGTCATAGGAAATGCTCTAGTATGTTAAAATAAATTTAGATCAAACTGCAGCCAATGGTCTATTTAAGTTACAGTAAAAGTACCATTTATTTCCTCTAGGAAATTAATGTAACCTCTATTTCAAATTAACAAAAATGTATGTGTTTGCATGAGAAAGATGTTATTTTCTAAGCTCCGATTAATGCAAGTTCTAGAAATTTTCAAAAGCCTTTGGAAAATACACAAGGTGAAGAAGTCCTGCATAAACCATTGCATCAGCACCAGAAGTGCAACTGCAGGGTCACAGAAGCTTCTGTGATTCCTGTGTGTCTACACTGTGAAGGAGCTGGAAAGTGTTGTTATTGCGTTTTTTTAAACAAGGAGTGGGAGTGTAAGGCTCATTCCATCAGCTCATTCCCTTCCTCTACAGCACAGGTTTTCCAAACACACAAACCAGGATCCCATTATATATCTCATATATATACAATACAATGTATTATCTCTTAATATGATTTATACCTAGAGATTATAGTTTGATAAAAATCAACGTCTGAACAGAATACACTAATTAAGGCAAAATGGCTTTGAATAGTACCTTGTGAACATCAGAATTATTCAGGACGCGAAGATAAGCACATGATAAAAGTTTTGAAGATGAGGCACTATGTGGTAAATTGCATAAAATACAGAATATCACACAGGACAATTACAAGAGAATCTCAAAGCACAACATTTAAAAGAATCCCGTTAACACTACTGAAGCACGTTCAGCCACCAGTAACGAATCACGTGTGTAATACATTTCAAGAGAATTAGGTCAGATCCAGAAGTGAATCTGCTTATAAAAGCATATCCATCCAAAGATGGATAATTTGTGAATTTTGGTTGTGTTTCTACATTTGAGACTTTCAGAACTGACTTTACCACCCCACATATATTCTGATCAGTGGCACACTCAGATGTTCTCTTCCATCTTTTCAGTCCACAATAAAGGTCTACTTTCAGAAAGTATTTGCAAATCAATAGTACTCGTACTATCCATACAGCTCTTATAGTCCACACAGGTTTTTTTAAGGGCAAATAGCATCTGTCCCATATTGAGAAAGGAAAAGGACAGGTAAACCAGATTCTTACAGTAACCTCACAGTGAAACAAACAGCATCCAAAACTGTTTACCAAATGCTTAATAACCAGTTATCTTTTACAAAACTTGAACTTGCCAGTCTCTGCAAAGAAACTCATTGTAAATATAGTGCAAATCAGAAAGATTTTGACTTTACCTGTCAGATGTATTCAAGTTATTTGAAGAAGAGTGCCTAACAATATATACTTTGAAATGAAAAACACATTTTTAATGTGAAATACGTAAGTTTTAAAAATAACTTAGAGCTTGAAATTGGAGCGGATACTGGTCCTAACTTATATATACTTCTGAAAAAGTTTCCTTATATTTACACAATACTATATTCACAGACCTTATGCTGTTTCTGAAATAGAGCCCACAACATGCAGCCAAGTACAGCGCACATAATTCTCTATCAAAGATTTGACCTAAATGTTATTAACGTCAAGAAGTTTAGAAGCAGCCTCAGTCCCTTGTTCACATCCATAATGACTTACCCCTTTCCTATTGTGCTGTAATCACTCACCAAAATCTTGCATTTGTTTTCACATTTTTCTAAGAAGTCTGAATCAATAATTCCCGATAGTTCCACCATGACCAGCTGCTCCTACAAGATAAGTTTATAATGTACACCTGTAACAGATATCTGAATTCAGGGGGAAAAAAAAAAAGAGTCCCCCAAAAAACTACCCAAACCAGACCCAGACCTTCAGAATAAACAAACCCCAAATTGGAGTTATTCTACAGTTTGTCAACAGACAGACAGCTCTTGTAATACACAGAGAAACGTAGTGATCCATCAGACACCTGTTTCACACATGAATTTCCTGGCCTTTTCTTCCTAGGTAGGAATGGAGCTCTTTTCTCCACTCTTGAAAAATGAGCATCAATATGGTAAATGATTTATGAATTATAACAGTATGACCAGTTGCATATTCCAAACTACTTTTTTTCCCAAAACCTTAGTGCATACCTAAATATGACACCACAGAGGAGGTTAAGCAATGTGTTAACTGAAATAGTTACTTTTTATAACATATCGTTCTGAAATTAATTCCTATATGCAATTCCTTACAATTTTGAGTAAGGAAAATGCAAAAACAAAGAAAAAAAAAAAAAAAAAAGTGGCCTTGAAAAGTATTTTATTCAAGAAAAACAAAAGCTTTTAGGAATCAACATCTACTACAATGCATAAGTATACATAACAATAATAAAAGACTAAGTTTGTAATTTAGGATTTTCTTGGAGTGAGTCCAGAAGAGGGCCACCAAGATGATTAAAGGGCTGGAACACCTATCCTACAAGGAAAGGCTGAGTTGGGATTATTCTGCATGGGGAAGAGAAGGCTCTAGGGACACTTCCAGTACCTAAAGGGAACTACAAGCTGGAGAGGGACTTTTAACAAGGGCATGTAATGATAGGACAAGGGAGAA
>JAWWES010000115.1:68664124-68682719 GCA_035583135.1 Lophotriccus pileatus
ACTTCCAGTACCTAAAGGGAACTACAAGCTGGAGAGGGACTTTTAACAAGGGCATGTAATGATAGGACAAGGGAGAATGGCTTTAAACTGGAAGAGGATGGGTTTAGATCAGATATTAGGAAAAAATTCTTTACTGTGAGGGTGGTAAGGCAGTGCAATGTGCTGCCCAGCGCATTGTGGATGCCCCATCCCCAGAAACGTTCAAAGCCAGGTTGGATGGGGTTCTGAGCAATCTGGTCAGTGGGTGGCATCCCTGCACGTCAGGGGGGGTTGGAACTAGATGATCTGTAAGGGCCTTTCCAACCCAAACCATTCTATGGTTTTTCTGAGGTCAGGGAGCAAGTGAAACTGGAAGATCTCTTTCTGACAGCGCCCTTTTCCAGAAAACCTGCAGCAGAACCGCCAGAACCACGCAGCTCTGGGGACGGGACCGCTGCAGGGGTAGAAAACCCTGCCGGAGCCAGGGAAAAGCGCTTGCTCTGTGGCCAGCCCCGCCGCCAGCCTGGGCACAGCCACCCCGGACCCCATTCCCGCCTGCCCCACCGGGCGCGCAGAGAGCGGCCGGGCCGTGTCCGTGGCCACGGGAGGGACACGCCCCGCGGGGGGGCCGGCCCCTTCCCCGTAAGGCTGGGGGGATGTCGGCGTGCACCAACCTCCACCTCGTCTTCCTCCGCTTCCTCGCTCCTCTCGCCCCCGCTCCCCGTGCCCTCCGCCGCCGCCATGTCACCAGCGCCCGGCCCGCTCCCGCCCGCGCCTCAGCGCGCACCACGTGGGGCCGGCGCCGCCATCTTAGCGCGGGAGCGGCCCCGCCCGCCGCCACAGCGGCCGCGGTGAGGCACAGCGCCCGCACCGCGCTGAGCGCGGGAAGAACCGCGGTTTGGCTCTCCCAAATGCTCCGCAGGTTTTTCTTGGATCTCAGAAGCGGTACTGGAAAAATGGAGATCCCTAAAATATCTTCCATCGTCCTCCTCCCTTTTTTTTTTTTTTTTTTTTTTTTTTTGTCAGATACAACCCTCATGGACTGCTTCCGGTGCAGACCGTTGGTTTAGAAAGGCTTTATCAAATCATTGAATAATAAAATACGCAGTTCACTTCGGCGGGTTACGTCCTTTGCCTGATGCTTTCTGGTTTTCCTGGCAGGGTTCAAAACACCCCTGCCCGATTTCCATCTGACCTGGGTTACTGAGGTATCTTCTTGACTTACGTGTTTGTAAGTACAGGACGTTGTTGGCCCCAAAAATCAGATTTTTACCCGGTGTGCAATAAGCCAGTAATTACACACTCGACAGAGACACTGATTATTTATTTCAGAGCTGCACATGCCTGGGTGCTTGGTGGTATTGCACAACTCAAGTACACCAACTAGCAAAACTTTCTGCTATTCATACACTTGAGCAAACAAAGGAATTAGTGTTCATTGGCTGCAAGTTACATAGTACTCTTATTAATTAGTATTCTGTCTTCGGCTGATTAATGGTTCTCTCGTTTCTCATGCTAATTAGCCCCACACTCAGGCTTTCTCTTCTGAGTCAGTGGGTTTCTTGGGTCGGTGGCCGGTGAGTTGGTGGTCATGATCTCCTCCTGCTGGAATTCCTTTTCACCCAGTCGGAGCTGATTTCAGCACAATTGCTGAGTTGGCTTTACTGGTTTCTTCCTTGAGGATTCTGTCAAATTGTCCTTGTGGCCTGTAAATTCTGTATTCTTTGCGTCCACCATCAGTGGTACATCCTTCTTCCCAAGCTTTGGTAACTCCCCCTAGGTCTGAGATCATTGAAGCATGTCAAGCCCTAAATCTTAACAAGGCAATTTTACCAACAAGTAATTTGTTTTTCTAAGATGTGAACATCACTTAGAGCTTGTTAGCTGCTCTCTGTTTCATGGATTAAATCTCGCTTCTTGATGGTTAGGCATGAAATTATACAATGATCAAACATTAAAGAACATCCTTCCTTAAGGAGATTTTATATATTCCAACAATTTTGCACTCCATAGTCCTCAGTCTCATACTGGTTTTGTAATGTAGTTCTTCTCTATTTTCCTTCCATATGCTATGTTTTCTGACTTTGTACCAAAAGTGGTTTGCTACTCCTTGTGTCAAAAGTCATCTATTAAAATGTTAAATAAAACTGATCACAAGGAAGTTCACTGTAAATTTTCCTCTGGCCTCTACTTATGTTCCATATGATAACTGTAAGTGTCAGCATAGCACCATATCCAGTGTTTAACTGCGTCATCCAGGTAGGTGTGATTTAATGCATTTCTCCTTTTCCTAAAAAAACCACTGATCTTATATCAAATAAGTTTAGTAGGATTGTTCTTTGGGAAGCCAGCATTAGGCTTCATCTAATTTTCTGTTAAGCTTCACATTTTTAATTATTTTTTTCTTAGAGCTTGCTTTAGAATATTATACACTAATGTGGTAAGAACAGCCTATCAATTTGGATTAGTTCTAAATACAGAAAAAGAAGATGCTGGGGTATGTTATCTCTTTACCAGGCAAATTGCAAAGCCTTGAATTTTGACTGCAGGGGATAATAGCTGTGAAACAATAGTTTGATATACTACTAATCTTCATTATCAGATATTTTTAAATAGTATTTTGTATCATTTGCTTAGTATGGGCTGCTGTGTTTGGAAATTGTAGAAGGTAAAAAAAATAATTTCTTGAGTATCTGATTTCATGTTCTGCCACTAGAAGGACATAGATTAACGAAATTATGAGTAGCTTGTTCAGCATTTCTGACAGAGGTCTTAATGTGCTTCTAACTTTTAAAGCTGCATTTAAATGTTGGTAACTTTAGCTAGTTTATCTCATGCTGTACAATATAAGTACATGTAAACCCAACCTTTCAATAATTCTTAACTACTATTTTCTATTTGTTAATCATTATTCTTGGCAGTTGCATTTTTGCACCAGGTCTTTCTGTTTAGATAAAATTTTTGTTGTTTTTAAAAAAAGTTCTACCTCAATAAAGCAGAATAAACGCTCTATCCTGAATGTGTTTTTTTTTAATTAGTTGTGATAACTGACAGTGCTTCTGTAATGTTACATTTAATACTATTATTCTCTTTTTATAGCTGGGAGGAGGTTAAGCTTCATAGTTAAAACTAGAGAAAGCCCTTATAGGAACATAAACCTGTGCCAGATCAGCCTGTGTAAATCATAGAGTGGCATGAATTGCTGTGAAGGAGCCAGTGTGTTTGTTTGCTTTTATATCAGCCTAAGTGTCACGTGGTATCTGGGGTCATCTCAGTCTCCTAGTTATCATGGTTCAGGACATGCAGTCGGATGATGGGAAATTTTTGGTGCATTAGTGCCAAATGTATTTTAAAAGAGAATACCTTGTTGTCAGGCTAAATTTGCCGTGGGCATTAGTAGTTTACTGTGGTCTTTCATATCCTGGCAGGAGTATTTCAAGAACTTATCTCTTAAAAGACACTGTCCTCAGAGTCTGCCAGAGAGACAAAGTGCTTGATGAGCTAAATATGGAAACAAGTGTGTTGAGGATCCAGATTTTGGGTTTCTGAGGCCTCAGCTAACAATCCTGTCAGTCCATGTGCAGATTTATGTGTGCATGCTGCCAGAGGCCAGTAACTTGGTGGCACTTAGGTCATTTTGAGTCAGTGACAACTAAATGGTCAATTTAAAATACATGATCATGTTTGAGATCTACATACAGATGCCCTAGTTTCAGTGGGTTCACTTGCAATTTAAGCACATTAATACATATTTTATTTTGGGCCCTGTAGTTTGCAAATTTCAGTTGTGGAAGTTCATAGACTAGAGGCTTGGACTATCTATTTTAGCAAATAAACATTGTTGCAGTTAAGGTACACTACAGGAAATCAGAGAAAGTTCACTGAAACACATAATAAATTCTGCCTTTCTACTTTGTCTAATTTTTTCATTTTCTTTTGATTTTTGTTTTCAAGCTTGGAATTCCTTCTCAATCCTTTTGCAGAAGGGAAGTGGCCTTTCTCCATTCCCTCCTGAACTCTTACTTTCTTTGTGAGGCCATGGTACTGTCTAAGTAAATGATTAAATGTTTTGTAAAAACACAGGATAAGAGTCTTTGTTTAAGTTTTGTGCGGTTTTTTTCTGTCTATTTAGATTGTGAGTGCCTCTAAAAGTTGAAAGCCTTTTGTATTATATAGTAGTATTTAGCATTTAAAAATCGTAATAGATCATGTGTGTGCATTTATACACACACTATATATGTTTAGCCTTTGTATCTGTACTGTTTGCTGAGTTGGCTGCCTCAGGACAAGGGTGTTGTAGTTCCCTGGCTGTTTTTCCGTTGGACGTGTAACTAAAGGTGATGATGTGACAAAAGGTGATTGCTTGTGGATATCAAAAAAGACCCTCAGTAAAATGTTACCATGTGAAATAGTTAAATGCAACAAGTTGCAGGGAGATACAGAAGAAACCTTGTAACAGACTAATGTGTATTTACAAAAGGTAAATTAGCCCCAGGACAAAGGTGATTTGCCCACAGTATTACAGAGGATGATTTCCCCTGCAGCTACATTGCTGAGCCTCTTCAGTTAGGAATTTGCAAGCCAAACCAGCTCATAGGTGTTGCCAAAAAAAAAAAAAAAAAGCCTTTTTGTTTCCTTTGCGTATGTGCCATTGTCTTTTCCATAACTTCTTAAACATTATGTAAGGAAATCCTTACCCTACTCAGAGAAGAGTAGGGTAGAGTAAGAGGTGCTTTGTTTACACAGAGCTTGTTCTGTTTACTGTTCTAGTCTAAGAGGATGGAGTGAGATGCAGTACAGCAAGAGGGAGGGAGCACTGGGCTCACAATTTTCCTAGTCTTTCTTTTGTCACTTACATACTTACGGAAGCACTTCTAGTTGTCTTTGATATCCCTCACCTGCTTCAGTTCTAGCTGGGCTTTAACTTTCCTGACCTGCATGTGTTGGGAGAATTTTTAAAATATACAGGCCATGGAGTGCTATTGTGGGCCTGTTCTGGTGCAAAATCTGTTTTTGTCACAGAGAAGCACAGGCCGGGAGGCCTTGGGCAGTTCATGGGAGTCAACTGTGTTGAATAGCAGAAATAAGAAACAATTCAGCGACAAGGATAAGCACCTGGTGTTTTTCTGCTGAGCTATCTGACTATGAGAGCGGTTTTGAACTTTAAGGACCAATAGAAAGGAAACAGCAGGTGCCCCTTCTGGCCAATAACTTTGCTAAGAGATGATGTATGTGCCTCAAGAAAGTGTATATAAGAATGTGTCTCTTGAATAAAGTTTGAAGCACTGCGGATAACTTCTGTGAAGTATGTCGGTGTATTCCGAGCTCCTCCCACGACATGCATGCTTGGACAGTGTCTCTCTATTCCTCACAGGTTATCTGTCCTTGATTCCACATTTACTATGCTTCCTTTTTGTGTTTGAGTTTGGCTAGAAGCTCCTTGTTCATCCACAGAGGTTTTGACTTCCTACTCATCGGGATGGACAGCTGTTGAGCATGGAGAGGTGATCTTTGAATATTAACCAGGTTTCTTGGACTCCCTTTTCCTTCAATGACCTTATTCCACAGAACTCCACCAAGAGTCCTTGAAGAGACCCATCTTGTCTTGTCTTCCTCAGGGAAAAAGAGCTTAGCTGTTAAAAGTAATGAATGCTGCCTCCTGCATGCAGCAGGCTCAGAGCTTCAACTGCTTCTTCCTTCCAGTAAGGAGTCATCTCCTGCCAGTCTCATGTCCTGGAGTGTATGAGGGCAAGAGCAGCTGGAAACATACTGAGGGAAGTTGGTGCTATATTCACATGTGGAAGGAATGCATCTTCATGTCTGTGAGTGATGAGGCAGGAAGAGAGGCAAAGCTGAGAACTGTCCTGCATGGAGTCCTAAAAGTGGGATCCCTCCCAGTAAAACTTGGTAGATGACAGGCTTCTGAAGCAGGTGGTAACAGATAGGGAGTAAATTATGCTACTTGTTATCCAGCTGGAGCCCCAATTTCACAAGTAGCTTTTATGTCCAGTGTCCTTGAAGCCACTTGATTTCCCTGATATTTCTCTTTCAGGCCTTCCTTATTACAGCTAATACAATATGGTACATAGCTAGAGATGGTTACTCCTAAGTAACATGAGGATTTAATAGGTAATCTCTGGAGCAGAAAATTCATCTGCTTACCAGTGCCGGTTGCAGTTTGCTCTTCTCTGACCAGAGTGACATTGTCCAAGCTTCTCCCCACGGCTGGGGTTTGTCCCCCATCCCCAGAGGCCGGGATCCCCAGCAGCGCCCATTGCGGCACAGGATGAAGAAGATGCCCCACGCCCCGCTTGGCTGCTGTGTCCATCCTCGGGGGCTCGTAGGCTTGCGAGAAAGGCCACGGGGAAGGGCCGGCTGCGGGGGCAGCGGGCGGAGGCTCTGCCCCGGTGTGGCCCGGCGGCCCCACATAGCGCCGGGCAGGGCAGGGACCGGGATGTCCCCTCAGCGCGGAGCCGCGGGGCGGGGAAACGGCGGCGCCTCGGGGGGCTGCGCTCCCGCGGGGCGCTGGGCTGGGGGCGAGTGGGAGCGGCTGTGTGGCTGTGCGTGTGGCTGTGTGAAGGGCGGATTGCGCCTTGGCGGGGCGTAAGGCTGCGCCTTGCGGTGAACTCTGTCAGAGGGGTGCCGTGTGCCGGAGGGGCAGAGCGCGGTGTCTGCGGACGGGGGAGCCCGGGGAGGGGGCGGCGTGCGGTGGGTGCGGGTGCTGGGAGGTGCGCGGTGAGTGCGAAGGCGTGTGTGTGTGTAACTGTGGGAGCGTGTGCGAGCGTGCAGGTGCGCGAAAGTGCGTGTGCGTGGATGTGCCCGTGTGGGTGTGCGCGGCTGTGGGCTGTGCGCGGGGGCGGTGAGCCGGGGGGGCGGCGGGCGGGGGGGTCGCAGGGGCGGGTCAGTGCACTAAGGCAGCCTTACGGCCCCCGCCTGATTGACGCCGCCCGGGGCTGCTCCTGCCCCGCTCCCGCCCGCGTCCCGGGAAGGGAGTGGGGAGTGGCAGGGGGGACCGAGGGCAGTCCCGCCGCCGTGGCCACAAACTTCGCGCCGGGGCTGCCCCGCACTTTTCCCCGCGTTGTGCCGTGCAAAATCTCATTGGGAGACTGGACAAGTACTTGAAGGAGGGATCCACTGGGATCAAATATCAGACCGAGAGCCGGTAGCACACCGTATGTACTTGTATCCCCCTCAGTGAGCGGACACTGCTGCAGATAGCCTATACTGAGTGAGCTAGATCCAAAAGGGGAAATCTTTTATGAACAAGAAATTCTGTTTAGCAGCTTTATTTTTAATTCCAGCTCTTTAACTCCGCTGTCTCTTGTACAGGAGCAGAGGAATAGAATACAGGAGATCAACCACAGCAGATAACAGAACGAGAAGTGGAAATCCCTGTGAAGTCCCCACTGTCACTTAACATAGCACGACCTTTGGTTTGCTTACAATTACAGCTTTTACTTACGAAGGCATCATTACCTGGAAAAGGCTGTTACTGAGCTCTTTAGGAATTGAGTAGGAAGATTGTGAAAAGTACTGTTATGAATGAGTTTTAAGCCTTTAAAGCTATTGGAAAAGTAATTTTGAGGAGTTGTGAAAGGTTGATCTGTTGCAAAGCCAGTGCACTGACCCACTGACAGCATGCCTTACCTCTCTTTGCAAGAGGAAGGGTAATGAATGGGGAAGTACCCAAACCTGTAACAAAGTACGCTTGCAATTTACACTGACTGAGGAATACCCTTCAGAAACACCAAGCAAAAAGTGCAAAGGACACTGTCGTGGTTGACCACATTCTTTCAGTAGCCCTTATTTTCCTGATTCATCTCATTTTTCAACAGATAATGTGTTGGGATAGCAAGGCAACAAATGCAATGGTGATAATGTTTCCTATGACTGTTGTATCTTTTAAAATGTCTTTTATGTATTGCTGTTTTAAGAGGAGAGTAATGCTTTAGATGCAACAATTGAAGTGGTCAAAAAGTACTAGATGACAACGTAGAAGCATTCTGTAGAGTATCAATTTCCTGCTACAGGACAATATGTAAATTTTTGTACGTATTTTCAATAAAAATGAAAAAAATTAAAATAAAGCAGGTTAATGGATCTGTTAATTTTTTTTTTTTTTTTAAAGTTGGTTCATAGACAAGGTTAGGTGCCACACTGTTGGGGCTATATTGACACAAACTCACGTTACCATATCCTGTAAGATTGTTGCTTCATTTCTAATATGGTTTGAATTATGTAATTAAATGCAATTATTTGGAGAACCAATTCTTAAAAATAGCTTTTGTTTCAGCACACAGTGCCTAGGGTCATCTGAGGGTATATCTACATGAATGGGTGTTGACAGTGACACGTTCCTTCTGCCTGTGGCCTGAACCAGCCAGCTGGGAGCCAGCTCCAGTGTGGCAAGCTGTGCAGCTGCGATTTGTGAGTTGCTGAACATGAGTTAATAAGGCTAGCTGTGAGGCAGGGTACATGAGTTTGGGCTCAGAACTGTGCTAATGTGGTGACAGGTTTTCTGAAAAGAAGCTGGTCTTATGTCCAGCTGTCTCAAAGCACGAATAGAGGAAAGAAATGACTGTGTCTTTCTGTAAGCTAGTCAGAAATGCAGGTCAGGAGATGAAGTGTTAAAGAATTTTTCTATATTTCTACACCTGCTGTCAGCGAGATATTTGCCTTTATTAAAAACAAATAAAGTCATGGCTGACAATTGCCTCATTTAGTTTGCAGTAAGCTCATGATATCTTTCAGTATGTATGAATGTACACTTTTGATTTCTAATGTATATCAGATTATTTTTTAAAAAGCATAATTTTAATTTGGGTTTTTTTCTCCCTTTTCACTACAAAATACAAAGACACCTAGAAAATCAGGTGAACAATCTTTCTAAAAACCAAAGATCTATTAGCCTTAAGGCGTGAAGGTCTCACTATCTTTTACTACTTACATTTGCAGGGAAGCATAGCTGTTTTGTTCCCAGCAAGCAGTCGAAAGAGGGGAATACAATTGTCGGCTCAGATTCCAAATTAGACCTAGCCAGCTCTGGAGGGAGTTCTTAGCTGCCTGAAAATGCCTCAGCAGTACTTACTGCTGATGTGATTTTTTTTTTTTTTTTTTTGCTACAGAGGTCTGTTCTGAGGAGAATTTATACTTATATGGATTTCTGAATGGTGGATAGACTGGAGCTGCTCTATACAGGTCTATAATGAAAATGGAAATTATTGAATTCTATTGGCCTTGACCTTTTTAGCTCTCTTTATTTGCCCTCTTGGAGATTCTGAAGACATGTTGTTTACACTTAAGATAATCTTTTACAGCCAGTAGCAACACACATATACCCTCTACACATAATTAATTCAGGACTTTCTGTTCCTATTCCTGTTCTTACAAGTATGTATTTGTACTAGGTCCCCAGTGCATCACCTTCTAACACCTTTTATAACTAATTTAATAACTTTTTATGGCAGTTCTTGCATTCAGAATAGTTTATACTGAACAAAGTCATTATTCATTGAATGATGACTGATGCCAAAGCACATTCACCTGAATAAATCCTGCATGAGGTGTTTTTTTTGAAAAAAGATTGCTAATAAGTATTGCTTTATCTTTATTTGCAGGGTCTTCACACTGCAATTGAGCAACAAAATTGTAAGAAGGTGCCTCTAAGTTTATACTGTCATATCTGTATTTTGAGCCATATTTCTGCTTTATCCTCCTTCAAAGGATTGAACTTGACATCCAAATGTCAGACTTGAACATCCTAGCCATAAAGTCCACCATTAGCATCTATCATGGGCTCAGAATTCCCTTGCAAAGAAGTTAGAAACTTCTGTTTTAACAAATAGATGTTGCCATTTAGATACATATTTCTTATGAAGAAAACACTAGGTACCAATTTTAAGATACAAAAATATTTTATTTTTGAGAGGATAATTTTTTAGAAGAGATTGTGGTAAAACCCAAGACTTTCTGTCTTTAAAGTAAGAGTTGTATAACACAGTACACTTCCACTGTGCATGAAAGTGTGCCCAGTTCCTTGGAAGCAGAAAAGTTTTTCCCCTTGTAGAAGCTACAGAGTAACACCTTAGACTTGCTCTCCCTTATATTCGGTGTGTTGAAACACATAATGATGTGTAACTGGCACCATTTCAGTTTCTTTAAGCTTATTCAGCCATTACTGCTCTGGAAACCAGAAAAGACAAGGCAAAGCATTACAAGCATTACAAATACCCTTCTGTCGACTTCATTTTGGGAACAGTCCAGATGGAAAGATTCTGCTCGAAAGACCAACTTTGGACCAGTCTGGGCAAGGGACTGTGTGTTTGGCAAAAGCTACAGAATGGCCAGATCTGGCATTGCTAACAGGAGCAGTGGTCCCTGCCAAAATCTCTCTCCTACTTCAGTTTCTCTAATCAACTCAGAATTAGCAGGCAACAGCCCTGAATTTGTGACGAGAAGCAACAAATAATTTTCTCTCTTGCCTTCTTCTACACTATTCCAATCAGCTCTTCCTCCCATGTTAGCAGATAGACACAGTGACCAGCAGTAAAGTATTAATTTACCTGGCTTTGCTGCTTCTCTGTAATTCCTGAACTGCGTCCTTGTTTTTTCAGGAAGTGTGCTCAAGAATTTTACGAACTATAAAACTAATCCTAATACTGCACTGAAATAAAAGATACTACAAAGAGTATTTTCACTGCTGGAGACGGCAAAAAACCTCAAAAAATATTCAACCTCTACACTACTCAATCTTTACTTTGGTGTCTTTTGTCAATGTCATTTTGGTTACTGAAAAGAGGGCGAGTACTTCAAATCTCTTGACCTGACTTAGAATATATGTATTTATTCTTGTGTAGCCTTAAGATTGTCTTATCAAAAGAATCCTCCTAATATTGTGAAGTCAGGGTAATTACCAATGAAGGATCATTTCATTCAGCCTCTGCACATTGCCACCTTTTCTAACCTTCTAATTGGCGCTTCTGTCCAATAAGGTTAATACCATTATTTCCATACTGTATAACTGGTTTACAGTATTGTGAAAAGAGTAAGGACCTCCATTCCATCACAGTCCTCATGACTCACTAGAAGTCCAAATTTCAAGATGAAGACCTATAGGTCATGTCTCATTCCCACTTGGTCCTTAAAGCTTATAAGAGACAACTGTCTGTCTTTCCATGTGGTTTCAGATTACATCAGATGCAACTTATTCCAGGTTGCTTATTAGTACAGTACAATACTACATATATTTTTTTGTAAGGCAACAGCATATCCTTTTAAGGGGAAGACACACTTGACATTTGTATCCTCATCAGCCTACAAGCAACCATTCCTCTGATTCCTACGGGGTCCCTGTAATGGTGGATAGAGTGATCAAAATAATTTAAAGTTCTTTCAGAGTCTTAAACAATCTTGAAAGTTAAAGACTGCAAAACAATAAAACTTGAGGAACTGTTACAAAAAAAGGTAGCCTAGAACTGTTCATATTTTGTGTGTCATTTATAGTTTGCGTATTTATATATAAATATATACTGGTGTATATATATTGGGTATCTAAAATATGTATAACAGGTAGAATACAAAGATGGTATTAATTTCTTGAGTCACCATCACATGAATTAAAAAAAAATATGTTGAGATATTCAGTATGGACTGAACATCTGTTTCTGTAAACACCTACATTTTGTCTTTTATATCTCCTGTTCTCCTTTTAAATTCCCCAGGGATGTGAATATAATACTGCAAAAAACTGTATACAGAGTCCTGCTTCTCTAACAGAGAAGGCATCAAGCAGAGACTTATCTTGCTCACGCTTTTTCAATTAGCACTTAACCTAATAGTTTTAACCATACACTTTAAAAAGTCATATTCTTAGCCCTTCTGGGACTGGCTTTCTGGTCCTTTTGTATATATTCCTGCGTTAGTTCTTCTCTCTAGCAAACCCATGCATACATAAATTCACATAGAATGCTACCAAGCAACTCCCTCCCACTTATACCCTTCTGATTTCTGAACAGATTCATATATATGTTAATTTTAGACAATGATGTATTTTGAGAACTCAACCTGGACAAGCAGTGGTTGTATTTATAAACAGGTTTCAGTAAATTTTAACCAGATGTATTATAACAGGCTTTGCTTTGAAATAATACTACCATGTTCCTCTAGCATATAAAAAAAGTATATTTATGTTATATAAGATGAAGTGCTCTCCTACATTTATTTGATTGAGTTCTATTAGATCAGGAAACAAATGTATAGTTCAGCTTTTACACTGAAATCCTATGGTCAAGCTTGACTACTATAAGAAATTGAGAAGTGGCTTAACGAGATGGCAGTTGTCCAAAGTTAGTAAGAACAACTAGGATTACAGATCTTTAGAAAGGAGTTAGGACAGTTTTATGAAAGCTGGTTTAAACATGATTTCTGTGTATCTCTGGACTATTTTCTTTGTGAAAAATCAAAACAAATAGCTTTTTTTGCGTAGCTGATCCATTTCTTAACTACTGCTTGACATAGTAACATGAGGAGTTGAAGGGAAAATCACTATTTTGTAACCTCTTGTCTGCTGGGCCCTTCTGGGTGGTCTGCATAGTTTAAATATTTCAAGAATGAAGTATTTAAGAGATTACAGTGTTAAGAGAGCAGGTAATCAGAAAACATATTTTCCTGTTATGTAGCAGCACATTAAATGGAAGAGTTGAAAGGCACAAATATAAATTTGTCCACTTCTCCGTGTCATGCCACTTAACAACAGAGTACAACCCCAAATAAGCTTTTTACCATGCTTAAAACTAGAATATTAAAATCTATGAATTTACAGTTATCTGTCTAAAAGCAGTGAAAGCACAGCTGAGCAAATTAAATACTAACATTGAAACCAATATTAATCATAGAAGAGCACAGACAATTACAACAATGGCTGTTTGTTTGTTTGCTTAACTGCTTTCCCTAATCTCATCAGCTTCCTGCTCAGTTGTAGGTACCACAGCTTCAGCAATTACAGCTTGAAGCCTTTGCAGCTTTATGTTGTTTTTACATATGCCAGCTTTCACTGGATAGATTGTACCTTCTGTAACCTGAATGAGTAATTTTCTTATTTTTCTGTCCTCCCCATCATGCCCTCATATTTCACAACACTTTGAGGGAATAAATAAATCATGTCTTTATATCAGCAATTCTATCAATGCTTTACCAGACTTGCACTTTAAATAACATTATAGGATTTGAGATTTAGAAACTATTAAATGTTAGATCATCAAATAATAAGAAAAAACAGCTTTTGCTCTATCAGAATGTGTCTGTAAAATGCATCTTTGTAAAAACCCTTAAAACTGGCAAATTTGGGCTGTGAGAGAGATGGTTTGGACAGAGTATCCCATCTATAAACCTAGCTAGTAATGTGGCTTTTGGCAAAGTGCAGCATATAAAGAACACGTCTCGAAGTCTAATCAAGTGAACACACAATAAGTAGACCTAGATATTGGGAAGAAATTCTTTACTGTGAGGGTAGTGAGACACTGGAATAGGTTGCCCAGGGAAGTTGTGGATGCCCCATCCCTGAAGTGTCCAAGGCCAGGCTGGATGGGGCTCTGAGCAACCTGGTCTAGTGCAAGGTGTCCCTGCCCATGGCAGGGGGTTGGAACTAGATGAACTTTAAGGTCCCTTTCAACCCAAACCATTCTATGATTCTGCAGATGCCTTGCATGCTATTTTGAAATCTTTAAGTATTAAAAAAAAGAGTGGTGGACGGAGAGGATCAATATAATCTAGAAAAAGACATGGGGAAAAATAACAGGAATGCTATAAATTATGTAATTTGGAGTCAGCCATTAGGTAAAGTACACACATTAGGAATTTTATGATACAAAAATGTGGATTCATATTCTGGCTAATACAGGAATGAAAAATGCTGAGAGTATGGTATTCATATGTCTGGTCTTGCTCCTAAATGTGACTTCACATATTTTAGCTGTATACATATATATAAAATTAATAGCAGTTTCCAAAGGCAGAAGTAAGCATGTTACAGAGAATGTAGAATTTGTAAAAAAATATGGCTCTCAGGCAGCTGCAGAAGCAAGACTCTCTAGGGCCTGCCTAATTTTTTTTTTTTATTAAATATAACAGCAGTTCTGTATTGTAAGTACAGTGTATAAAAAGCAATACAGGAAAACTGAACAGTTAACTTGAAATTTGGTCAAACCTTATTTCCAGCAGTGCTTCCTTGTTGGCAGGAAATATACTTACACCAAACAGTATAACCAATTTTTACACTAATCCAACCTCCCCCCAGACAGCAGAGGCCTGGCTAAACTGTAAGCAATATGCAGAATAGCCCATGGACCACACCATCAGTAATCCCATAGTATGAAATTAAGCAGGATGAAGAAGTGCAAGTGTAACTTAACCTGAAGTTAAAGGTGTAATTGAAAGTCAATAGAACAAACTACCAGGAAATGCCTGTCTCAGTATCTTCCTAATGTCAGTGTTCTCTTCCCAGGGCTTGCCAGTAGGTACATTCACATTGTGGCTGTACATGCATTTGAAATTGGAATGGTTTTAGAGTATGTTTGAGAACATGCAGGTGATTCCCTTTGACATGAGTCCCCATTTTGCTTAGCTCCATGCAACTGAGCAGCTCCTCAGCTGTTCATTAACCTTTCTACTCAATTGTCATTACTGTGGTTCCATGGGAGCATAATAGGTCAGCACTAAACTATCCTGTTCTTTTTCTAGGCTGTGGCCACAGGCTTGGCTTTAATACTTCAACAGGCTTCAGATTACACATATGTCTGGAAGCAATTTTTTCCACTTACAACAGTCTGTCTGTATAGCACAGGAGAACTCCACACCTCAAGAACTCTTCCTCAGCATTTTTTCCAAGCCTTGTGCATTGTTATTGATGGCATTGCTTTGGGGATTATCACTAGGGTAGCTTACACCACCCCAGTTGGGAAGCTTCAACACCTCTGCCAATATGTAATCCTGCACCACCAAAACAGTAAAGAAGGCATTAAGTAGCTCAGCTTTTTCCTCACCCTTTTTCTGTCACCCACTTTGTTCCCCCCCCACATCCAGTAAAGGATGGAGATCCTCCTTAGCCCTTCCTTGTTGCTTAGTGTTCCTTTGGTTGTCATCTGACAGTTAATTATCTATAGAAAGTCCTTCCTACCCCTTCAGAATAGCTATTGGATTGATTTATTCACAGAAATTAAGTGGGCATGTGGACTTGCAGTCAGTGCCATTTCCTCCACTGGTTTATGAGAAACACAAATATCAAGCAGCTAATAATTACAGAAAGCTTTGCATTTGTATGGCTGTAATGGATAGAATTGTGTAGACACCACATTCTCAGGTCAGCTATCAGCACTCTTTACAGGAGAAGAGGTAAAGGAGCATTATTGAAGGACACTCCTGAGGTAAAAAATGTGAAGATGACAAAAAACCTGCAAACTTCAGGCAAAGTGAGTTAAAATAGAAAAACATGAAGATGAATCTTCAGTTTGTGGAGGTCAGTCTAGAAAACAGTTCTTCAGAGGTAGATTACTGCTAACTTGTTACAGCTGAGATTGTTAGGTTCTCTTGAAGCTGCAAGTTGGAATTTCCTATTTTCATAGAGGAGGTAGTTGGTCACTTTTAACAGTCTTAAGTACTTGAAATAACTCGAAGTTACTATTTAATATCCAGAGCACAATTAGAAACATGTAACATCATAGATTAGATTCTGAGTGACTGATGAAACCTGTATTCAGAACTCCACAGTCTGAAGGTGTTAGAGCTTCAATACTAACACAAGTTTTCCCTACTTAGGTGACTTTGGGGGACATCAGCATTGTTAGAGCTTTGAGGGTAAACTGCAGCTACTATTCCTGTAGGACTAAGTCACATGAACTCCAGCAATCTTCCCTTACACTGGCTGCATCCGCTTAGCAGTGACATTGGTAGCCACTAGTTTCTGGTCTAGGTTACTATGCAGACACATGCCTCCGTTGTTTTAAGAGACAAACCTCACCTTAAACTCTCAGTCTAAGCTTAAGTACCCTAATGTATGCCAGTTTTTTTACTTACAAACAGGAGTTGTCTGAATTCAGAGGACTATATAAAATATTTAATGCTGAAGAAATAATACAGGTTAGATGAAGAGAGCAAATTTTTGTGTTCATTTAGAAAAAAAGTTTTAGCCTCAATAACAACATAAAATTTTCATTTGGCTTTGTCTGACATACTGCCTCATTTTAAACTACCAATGTGCTAACAGTAGAGATGCACCCCCTACAAGGCAAAGCAAATTTGAAGTAAATTCTGACAATAAGGACATAAATCTATTTCAGAATTAAACCATTTGGTACCAAAAGACATGAAAACAGTTAAGGGCAGAATTACTGGATCATCACTGCAAACAATTTAAGCGAACTTTTATTGAAGCGTTAAGTTGTGGTACAGATATTTTTAAATGATCAAAGTCTAACACCACAGAAATTATAAACACCATACTCCCCCCATCCTGATCACCCAGATAGTTCAATAACCCATTCAACAGCTTTCATTTTTATAGCCAAGGCTTATGCTTCTTTTTTTAAGTGTGTATTTCAGTATTACTTGAATAGGGATCCTCAGTCTACTTAAAGGACCTCAAGCCAACCAATGTCAGATCAATTGGGACAATGCAAGAACAAAAAAAACCACAGATATTGGTCCTCAATATTAACACCAAAAAGCTTTAGTGCCATTTACAGCATGTAATTGATAATATTGGTAAAGAACATCAATAATATGCTTAAAGTATAAAAAAAAAAATCCAAATGTTCCAACCACTTGGTTTCTAACCAAGTAGACTTCAGTTTAGAAGCACTGAAAAAGTGCTTCATTTATAAATATGGAAGGAACAAAAAAACCATTGCATCAAACCAGAAAGAGTCAAAACATTGCAAGGACAAGAGGGGGAAAATAATCTCAATTTTGCAGTTAACACACTGGTCTCACAGCTGTTAAAATCCCAGTATTTGCAAACACAGCTGAAAGTGTGCCAGCTCTTTAAAGCCTGCATTTTAGTCAATACCCACTGAAGTGACTTATTCATGCTCCATGAATAGCGTTCTATTTCACTGCTGTCCAGATGTCCCAGACAGTTCTTGTTCTATGCCTTCACTTAATGCCCTCAAGTCACAGTAAGAGGAACCACCTTAGCAATTAGGAGGAAAAAACAGATGAAGTCACAACACTCAAATACAACGTAAGTCACATGCACAACAATGTCACAGGACTGTCACAAGACAGAGGCATTAGCTTTGCTTGGAACAACAAAATGAAGAGACACTGGACCAGTTTAGAAGCACTCTTTACAGTTAGGAGTAGTAGGTCACAGGTTTTACTGAGAATAATCCAAACCAATCAACACATCCAGACTGGTAAATTCCACTCCTCCACTACATCTACCTGCCAGTGCTCAAAAGCACCATCTTCTTAGTCTGACACAACAGGTGATTAGGACAGAAAATGTCTGGTGCCAACATGAACTTGCACTTTGCAAAGCTGTCACACAACTATGACAAAGCACTTGCATTCTGGCTCTGCTCTTCCCCTAATCAAGACTTGGACCTTCTTCAAATTCTGTCACTGTGTAGCAGTGTGACAGCTTGGGGTTGTGGACAGATAAATGAGCATTAAGGCAAGACGAATTTTAGCCTGCACTAGTACCGATACCCAAGTTACTAAAGGTGAAAGACCAATGTATTAGCCCAGTGCTACAGTATAGCTGAGCAAATTCCTATAAGCTTTATTAGAGCATGAAAAGTCAGTCTGATTTAAAAATAAATCAACCACCACCTGTAGTAGCAAAACAATTTGTAACTGTTTTAAGAACTTTCTCCAAACATGAAAGTGTTAATTAAGAATCAGTTTCATTAGAAATCATAGAAGTTTGTCAAAAACTGTTTTAGACTGAAATCACAACATAGATGAAAAAAATAAAACAAAGACAATTTAACAGAGAACTGTCCCCAGTGAGTAGGTTGAGGCTAAAGTCTAATGAGGACGAAAGCCTTGTCTGTGGGGAATTTTTGGTGATACCTGGAGAAAAACTATATTGTGTGTAATTCTACCTGAATCATTTTTACAAGTGTTGTAAAGTTTCATACAGTAAGATTTTTCTACATGCACTTCAATTTCACAGCAAGAGTGGCATAGAGTACCTAAACACAGAAGAGAGCATTCATGCAAGATATCTAACTCCTTGATATAATAATGCATACAATTCAAAATGGTTATACTAAGATTACACCTAGGGCTTTCCACAACTACAAGGTGGTGGGAGTGGAAAACATGGCCCCCTGAATCATTAACTAGAAAGCAACCACCACCTTCTATATGGGATTTCTTTTTGCGCTTTTTCTTCATTCTTAATCAACTGTGCTGTTGCTGGCGATTTTTTGTGAAACTGGTAAAAACAAAATTATAATCACTGAATTGGGCAATCTGGTGATCAAGACGTTTAAACCCTTCAATCTTCTGGGCAGAGGAAAACACCGTGCGACATTTAGAGCTCTAGAAAACAGAAAGGTAAAAGTTATTTTTAAACTGGCGTTTAAAAATGGACTAGCATACCATGTATTTCATA
>JAWWES010000115.1:68682819-68745208 GCA_035583135.1 Lophotriccus pileatus
GACCTTTAAGCAGCCTTCCAGTACCTAAAAGGGGCTACAAAACAGCTGGAGAGGGACATTTTAACAAGGGCATGTAGTGATAGGACAAGGGGGAACAGCTTTAAACTGAAAAGAGGGTGGGTTCAGACTAGATATTAGGAAGAAATTCATTGCTCTGAGAGTAGTGAGACACTGAAACACACTGTCCAGGGAAGTTGGGGATGTCCCATTCCCAGAAGTGTTTAAGGCCAGGTTGGATGGGGCTCTGAGCAAGCTGGTCTAGTGAACCGCATCCCTGCCCATGGTAGGGGGGTTGGAACTAAATGATCTTTAAGGCCTCTTCCAACCCAAAACACTATGGTTCTATGATAGCTGGCAGCATCACCATTAACAGCAGCAGTTCTACAACTGACAGCCACAAATCCAGAGAAGTGCCAAAGCAAGAAATTATGCCTATAAAAAACTGTGCAGGAAGTCATTAGAATACCAGGACTGGGTTGCCTCATCTTAGTATTTCTGAAGAACTCTGGAGATCAGATTTAGTACATGCCAACGCAATAGTGAAGAGTATTTTTACTTTCCAAAGAAACTACCATCCAAATATGGAGGCAAACTGGACACAATCTCCACTAAAAATCTCTAGCTTTGCTTTATTTGTGTGTGTGTGCATTTCATAAGCTGACAAGCTAAAGCAAGAAAACTCACCTGATTAACAAAGAGTGTTGTCACAAATTTTCCTGGCTTGAAAACCTCTACAACTTTTCTAATCAGGTCATCATAAGAGGTCTGACTTATGTTTGTTTCAAAACTAACATAAGAAAACTCTGGTTCTGGAGTGATGTGAATAGTCCAGTAAGTTCCCTGAAAAAAAAAAAGTATTGTTACCACCAAATATTTATTATTTACTTTAATTATCAGTGTATTAATTATCAATGAGCGTAAAACTTACATCCGATTTCATCCCATTCATTGAATACCCACAAGGATTGAACATTGTAGCATCAATAACAGAACCTGGTATCAGGTCACGAATTCCACTCATCTGAAATAGAAGTTAGAATTAAACAACTCAGTTTATGATACATTCTTATACTTGTTTAGATTTCACTCAAAGGTAGAACCAAAATTTGGGGGCAGGACACCAGAGTTCTCCCCAGAACAAGTCAGTTTGATAATCTGTACCACTGTAGATGAACTTGCTTTGCATCCTGTCACTAAATAATTTGTATGCAGCTTGTCACTCAGTAATTTGTCATGCTGCCTCTTACAGAACCAAGCTGCATACATCCAAGACAAGGGAAAAGCTTAGAATTCTAAAACAATTGCTTTTGCTGCTGAAACGGAAAGTGGAGCTTCTCTTCAACCACTGTCCATGAAGTGAAGACTATTTACATTTACTCCAGGGTAAGGATATACTGCTTTATACTCTAGAATAAAAGTGCAATCCCAAGCACTTCTAATTCCCACATAATACCTGAGGTACAGCCAGTTCTCAATAGCAAATAACAGAATCAAATCCTAAGACACAAAACAAGATGAAGTCAGTGTACTTGTCAGAGAAATTTGTTCATGTCACAGGACTTCTCCTTTTGGACAAAGGGTAAAAGGAGACAACCATCAAGTTATGCAAGACCCCAAGTCTGCCCTTCCCCCCGTTCAAATGGCTCCTTGATTTTGATACCTAGATAACCTTTGGATTCATTATCTTCAGTCTAAGCCTTACTCCTCATAATCCACATTCTTCAGTCAAAATTACTCTAGTTGTAGTTTTATTCCTACTCCTCCATTTTTGAGTAAAAGCATTCAATCATGCAAAGCACTGCATATTGCTCCTGTCAATACACTAAAGCAGGAGCATTGAAAATGTGAAGTTACATTCCCCAAAACATTCTAGAGGTTAAATCCATTTTAGTCCTAAAGCATTAACCTGACATTTTCTATTACATCTTTCCTACCACAAAATGAACATTCTATTAAATAGTAATTAAATGAAGCATTTTGTTGCCCAATTTCCACCATTCCCCAAAATTATTAGTTTTCAAGCAAACGTACACGAGTGACATCATTTGCAGTAACACCATCTTTCATGTAGAACTGGTCCATAACTACTGGGTCAAGCTCACTCATCAGAATTTCCAGTGTCTGATCAGGCTGATTGGATATCCGACTCTCTGGGAAATCCAGAGTGTACAGGTACCTATGGAAAGTACAAATCACATATATAATATATATTAAAAGCACCAAGTTAAGTTCTACTGTAAGCCTCAAGAACTCCCCAAAAACTTCAAACTCTTCACATACATACCAGCAATCAGAATTCATACGCCCCATGCAATAAGCTGCTCCATCTAGACAAGACAAAAAGTCTCCAGTTAATGCATCACAGCTGAACATTTATGAAAAATATTATATTCATCTCATATTTAAAGACAGTTTTCACAGAACCCCATGAGGTTCACTGATACAGTCAGCATCTGTGTCGAATAACCCAGCATTTAGCTTCAGGAATGCAAAGTTAATAATCAGAAAAGGAGGTTCCCTCAGAAGTGGGTCTGGACACCCCAGCTGAGAGCCTACTAACAGGAAATACAGATTACAGCTTTTGCTATGCACAGAGAGAAACCCTGGTACTCTTAAGCCTCTATTAAATACACTTATGATTAACATTTCTTTTCAAATAACTCAGATGAGTATCACAGCTTCCACATTCCTTCAAAAAACCCTTTTCTGCCAGTACTTAAGATGCTTCCTGTAAGTTTTCAATTTTATTAAATGTTTAAATTCAATTTTTGGCACAGTGACTTTTCTGAGAAAAGCCCACATTTTTCTTAAGTGTATTAGTTAGTTTAAATTACTATCCTAGCTTTTGAATAGGGCTTTTAGGGTTAGTGAAAGCTGGATTCTGCAGAGTCATTCACTACACTCCATTTAGAAGTCTGAAGATGACCCCAGTTAACACAAGGTGCTAAATGTCGAGCTTACTATGATTTGAATTTTGATCTTGGCAAGCTAGTGGCAGAAATTCAGTAAAAAGCTCTTGATTTTTATGCAAGGACTGCTGAATGCATGGCCTGGCAGCCTGCACCTATTGTACTGCTTGTCACTTCTCACATAACATGAACCCTTCACACAAGCTGCACAACTTTGAAGTTTCATGAACTTACTTGGGAAAATTTCATTAAGAAACTCTACTTCTTCCTGGAAATTCCTATGTGGGTACTCCTGGTGGGAAGGCTTCATGAAATTCTTACGTGAATAAAAGAAGCTCTGAAAAAATAAAGGTGCATCTTAGATATTGAATATATCCACCCATGTCAAATCAAAAAATTTAAAAAAACACAAGCATTTATCATAAACTTTTACAGGACCCCAGTTTACACTGTGAAAACACTGCTAGCTTTATTCCCATTTCAGAGGTATATGGATATTTCTATCTTAATTTCTAAGCTAGAGGAGACAGCTTACTTCCAAACTTGTTTTTCACTAGAAAACTCCAGGGACTTCAGCACTGATAGGATAGGCACAGAAGCCTTTCAGCCTTAAGTAACTCAACACAATAGCATTTGATAATTAGCACCCATTAAGAGGCAAACAGAAGGGTAAATGCTACAGCAGAGCAATCTTATATTACAATCTTCCCATTATAGAAAGCATACATAAATGTCAAAAGCTCCAGAATATTTAATAAAATCAGTGAATTTTAAGTAGTGGTAAAACAGGTTTGTGTACATTCTAAGGAAGATGCAACATTTTTGACACCTTACCTGAATTGAGTCAAACCCACTGTACTCCCTAGCAAGCTCCAACAGGGGAACCAGTGCTTGCAGTAAGAGGGTGGTACCACACGTCTTCAAAATGAAACGTCTCTTGGAGACAAACATGCTACTCTCACTGTAAAAAAGGTGTGAAAAATACATTAAGTGCTCTGCATAAAACAATCCAGGAGAACAATCCAGCTCTTGGTTCTTCTTATTATAACACCAATTGCAGTACTCTGAGTGAGTATTCACAATATGGTAGGTAAACATGTTTGGCAAATGGACCAAAATAGTAGATTTCAGCTAACATTCAAGAGCAATTATGATTTCCCAAAACAAATACTTGCTCCAAGCATGGTATTAGAGAGATACCCTGCTACAGGAAGACGTAATACATGTGTTAGACATCGTCAAACTATTTGAGAAATACAAACATGCAGTGATGTGGGTACACAGCATAGACATTGAATTTAATGTCTTAACCCTGACACAGAAGAAACTTGTAATCTTTCTCAGCTGACAAAGCCTATGAGAAGGTGAACTCAAATAAGGCAAAAGCCTTAACAGAATTTAGGAAATTGTCTGGCTGCATCTTCTAAGAAATCAGACTACTAGAAAGAGGTAAATTAGCATCTGTCACAGGAACATGAAATCTCACTATGAGAATATAGGCACAGCTATATTATACATCTGTAAAGAAAGATACAGAAATTAACTACACATTAACTAAGTCAGATACTTAACTGCAGCCCCACTGAACTGAAGATAGGCACTAATACTACACCCAAAATATTTAAACATGCTTAACAAGTATCTTTTCACCAAGTAACTGAATAATGGGAGTAAAAATTAGCTTAAATAACACCATTCGGAATGCTGTTTAAAAATTCAAAGTCAAGGCAATATTTTATCCAAGATGCAGTGTAATTAGTTACACTCTATTCAGAATTTTCTTTAAAATACATGAAAGCTTGAAGAAACAAGACTTCAGCACAGTTTCTTTGACTAGCTTGCTCTTAAGCCCAACCTTGCCCTCAAGACAGTCTTTCCGAGTACAAAAGCTTCAGTATTTCTAATCTGAAGTAAAAGCAGAGAATGTCCAGTGTATCTGTAAAGTTCATAAAGAAAACGCAAGAAAGTATTTTGCAAGATGGAAAACACATGGTGAAAGTAGTGTCCTTACAACTAACCTCCGCACAACAAAAAAATTCCAGGATTTCAGGAAAGCTACATTTTTATAGATGTCCTTAGCTCAGATGCAAGGGTTGTTACACATTATCTGCAGTTAAAGCCAACCCACTTATACAGGTTTTTTTGCTGATCTGTAGGTGACACCTATATGCACTATTCTGCTGAAGTAATACTAAACCTCTTAACTGGGGAGACATATTTACCCCCTGGACAAAATTCAGTGATCAGGTGCAGAACCACCACAGCTCCATCAGTCCTTTCAGTTAGAGGAAAAAAGAAACAGTGACTGTGAAGACATTTCCACCTCTGAACAGAAGCATGACAGTACTGTGATTAGCAGACTCCTGCAAGCTGTAGCCACCAACAGCAGTATATTAATCCAAGATTGATCCCATATGATGGCTTTCACTTTTTTTACCTCTTAAGAGACTAAAAGAATGAGGCAGTGGCTTACCTGAGTACATAAGCTTCCTGCTTGTCAGTTTTTGTCACACTTATGATCAAACAATGCACATTCTCCAGAAGTTTGTCCCACTCAATCCTGTAAAGAAATTACAGAAAAGAAATTACAAACAGGTTAAACAAACCAAAGCTTTCTGGAGCCCTGCATAAAAAGTGTAGCCCAAACAAGACTAGAGCTCTTGTCTTGGTTTAGTGGATCTGAGAGCACAACACAAGAAGACTTCTTATATATGGACTGTCTATAACAGTAACATCCGATTTCTTAGCTCTCAATGGCTAAGTATTCCTCAAAATCTGTTACTGTAGTCTGCTGCATGCAGACAACTGCCAAACAGCAACCCCAAGCTTCTAACTAGGTGAGTCAAGATAATCTTAAATCCTGCATCCCACATGTACTAAGACAAGTTACAGCAATTAATTTTAAGGTATGCTTTAGGTCAAACCTCCATGCACTTCAATCACAATAGTCACTGGCAACTACTTGAGTAATCAACCAGTAAGTTAGCATTAAGATGTTTTAATTGACCAGCATAGAGTCAAGTTCCTAATTTAGCTGAAAACCACCCTAAAAAATTAACAGATTTCAATGGCCTGAATTCCTCTTTGACCAATCAGGAGCACAGGATTTCTTCTACCTCTAGAAGATATAGAAGACTCAGAACAAACAGTTAGGAATATTGTACTTCGAAGAAAATAAACTGAGTTTATTTCATACAGGGCAAGTTGAAGCCACAATGCTCGATTTCAGTATAGATGTAGACATTTATTTCAATTCTTTACTGTCTAACATTATTCATTCTACAAGGAATTGGGGGGGGGGAAGGGCTCAGATTAAGCCAAAATATTTCAAATACTAATGAGAAAGGACAGACTTGCAAAAAACTACTCTGGTTGTCAACTTTAGTCTTGTGTCTACATCAGATTACTAGAATCCAATATAGTCAATTTTGCTATATATAAGACAGGAGCAAATACAGCATCCTGACGTCACATAGTACAAGACTGCCAGCTGTCCTACTTTTCCCATCCCTCCCTTCCCACAGCATGTTCCACCTGCAGGTTGTGCTGGCTCTTGTCCTCAGACCTGTCACGAACCAAGAGATTTACTAACCCAGCATAAAACTAAGCTACCCATCAGCAGAGCCGGAGATGCTGCAGGACCCTTTGCATCTGGGAGCATGAAAGAAGTGCCAATTTTTGATCACCAAGCAAGCTTAGCTTGCCCATACAACTGTCAGCAAAATCCATCCTCAGGAGTCAGACCTCTCAACCTTTACCGACACCACTGAAGTCCTATAGTTGTACTTCAGAACAGAGCACTCACTGTTAATTCCATTGGCAGGCTTCCTCCAGCAGCCACCGATCTTTCCCCTCAGAAAATTGGTCAGCTCACAAAGCTGAAGTTTTAGATTCTGCTGTAAGTATAATTAAAATACCCAGATGTTCTTCAGCTTCTCTAAACACCCCAGGAAATAAGTGCCTTAATTTCTCCCTCAATTCTCAAATTCAGGAGAATGGCTCCTGAAACTGAATTCTATACCTTTACTACTAATACTCAATATTACACCAGAATAGTACATGTATACATGATTCAAACAGAACAGAGTTAACTTACAGACTCACACTATAGCCTACTTTTAAATGAGACTGAAGATACTAAAAATGAGAAAATTCTACACATTTTAAAAGTGCTCACAATTAAGAGCATATCTGAACAAGCTTACAAATTCAGTGATATAACCGGATACTTAAAAATCAAAGTGAGGTTTATCCTACCACCCCAGTTAGTGACCCTTGATGAAACACTCTTCTGCAACTATAGACATGACAACACAGACAACCAAATTAAAAAGGTTATTTTTAATGCTCATCTCAAGTCCCACACATTTATTCAGCTCTATGCTTATGTCATTGACTGGATTTAGCTCTGTTCCGAGTACTCAAGTGTATATGAAAATGCAAGTGGCTGCTCACCTTGAAAAACCTGGTAAATGCAAGGAGTGAAACATTTATATTATACCTATTTTAAATGCTCCTAGAAAACAAAAGAATCACAGTTTTGCTGACAAGAATACTGAAGGATTTAGTTGTCTCTGGCTACAACCCATCAGTGTAAGTTTGCCAGCCTTAATGTTTTCCCTTTAACATCCTATTACATTCTTCCTGTGAATTGAACTAAGTATGTTTTAAACTGTTCAAATCATTCTGGCACTGCTACTGACAACATTTCATCTGCCATTAAAGAAACACCCAGTGTCTGACATAACATTTGTGAAAGGTGAGGAAGAGTTCCCTAATGCTGAGCTGCACTAACCCCATTTGTACATTACTACAAATCTGATTTTGTACTTTTCTAAGTATTAATGGGCATGTAACTATCTTAGGCTTTGCAAGAGCATACGTCTCAGCCTTCACAAGCTTCTTACCTGGTCAGACAGTCAAAACCTCAGCTTTACGCCAACAAGTGACACTTTTAAGCATCGCTGTAGCGCAACTCCATGCACACATTTCAGGGAAATGGCTAAGTTTCAAACACATTAGCCGAGGAAAAAGCCCAAATTTTGGTCTCCAAGCAGTCTAACAATGAGGGGTCAGTACAACATAGTATCAATGACACAATATTGCAAAGCCCACCACGCAAAGAAAGCCCCTAGTTATGCTTGTTAGTACTATAGCTGGTATTTAGGGACCTCTGCTCAATTCTTCACTATTATACAACAGAAACCACAGCTAAGCATACACTAAATGTTATGTGTTCAGCGTTTACAGAAATAAAGGGCAAGTTCATCATTTGATGATCAGAGCAGCATCAAGGAAAAAAAAACTGCAACTTGAAACAGACAAGATGCCAGGTTTGCTTTAAAGGCATACACAGACTAACAAAGGGTTGCAGCATCCAGAATGAGACTTGGCCACATCAGCGAGAACTTTTACAGAGATACTGGCCTATATGCATCTTCAAGTTAAGCACAGAAAACTAAAGAAAGGCTGGATTTGATCCAACATAATCTATTTAAACAAGATGACCTTAGTATTTGGCATGTTCCATTGTTTAAAGCACAGCTAAGGAAGAACATCTGGGACTACTTTGTACCAAGTAGATTAAGCTCACAATAAGTCTAACTCTTGCATTTCCTCCTTTTTTTAAAATCTGTGTAACTATGTAAGCATCACTAGTTGAGAGAAGCAGTATCTACCCACACTGAATGTGGAAACAAAAAAAAAATCCACCTTAAAAATAGTATTTCAATGGTTATTAGTACATGTACTGCAGCTATGCACATTTTTTGTCAAGTAAAAATCCACAAAATTAGTAACTGAAATATCTGAGAACACTACTTATTTCATTACTGAGTTAAGTTTGAACTTGGAAGCAAAGCCTCCAACTGAAATGGGAAAAAATAAGACTAATTCTCAATAAAATGCTATCATGGGCTTCTGCTCTTCTAAACTCCCTTTTCAATGACCAATGTGCACGGCATTACTATTTCCTGCATTATTTTCCACAGCCAGACATCAGGACAATCACAGTTTGGAAACTGCTGTCCTATACTCAAGCATAATACAGTATGATCAGTGGGAGTCATTGGCAGCTCTCACTGGAAGCAAGTTCTGCAGCAGATCTACAAAAACACACTTCAAACCAGCTCCTCGCTGTTGTGGGCTTATTGACCACTTCACTGCAAAGCTTTAAAATCCCAGTTCTCAAGTTTCAAATTATTGCCACTTATCCAGAGTTAAATTAGTTCCTCCAATGGGCAAGCATATTGCATCTGAAATGGCTGCACATTCTCAGAGAATAGCAAACGAAAATGGAATACATCTACTCAAGTGTGAAAAACTGTACTTGCTTCAGTTGTAGAAAGCTATGTGTTGTATATCTGACTAGCCAAAAGAAAAAACAATTAAGTTCAGCAATCCACTCCTCTACCTATGTTGCAATATTTAGTGCCTTATCAACAGACTTATTACCAGGGTGCAAATAACTTCCATTCAAATTACCAACCAGGTATATCAGTAGGGAAAAACTATTATAACCAAGAAGCATCTTAATTTCAGGAAGTATGCTTAAAGTCTGTAATGAATAGTCAACAGTGCCTCCCAACCAAGTTCCAAACCATCATTTGCTCCTGTATTTCATACTTTGCAGAAATGAAGAATGAATAAGATATGAAACAAGTTTTCCTTGCCAGATATAAACCATGCTTTTGAACACAAGTTATTGGCCTCCTCTAAGCTTTTACCTTCAGGGGTAAAACTCCTTCTTAACAGAAGTCAACCCTATCAGGCACAATACTGCTGTTTCAGGCCAACTGGGAAGGTGCTAACAGCAATTTAAAGAGATAAGAACTACATCAAGAACTTGTTCCTATCAGCAATTAATAGCCTCCACAAGCATGCCATTCCACCAGTAACAGTACCTTGCCAAGGCAGCCAGACAGCACTGGGAGGAAAAAGATGTTTGCCAGTAGTGCAGGAATTCTTAAGAAATAAATCATATGAAACTCCTAAAGACAGCTTAAGCCATATACATACTCTTGCATAGCTTTTCATTGAAATAGAACAGCTGACAAGTCTGTAGTACCAAAACTAATAAGCACTTTAACCTTCACTGTAAGACCTTGTTTTAACATCAAGCATTCAACTGCAGAGCAACCTTTTATCCCCTCACCTGTTACCTACTAAGTATTTTTAGGAGCCACAGATATATCAATTACCTTATTAGCAGGCTCCAGTTAAGAAGGCACATTCCTACCAATACCAGGATCCAGACAGCCAAGCTTAATGCCATGTCTAAACTGCCTACGCAGAGGAGATGTAGCCAAGACACAGGAAAGCTGGCTAAGTATCAGTGTCAGCACAATTGCAACACTGGTTTCAAGAGTCCTGAAACAGGTACACTACAGACAACAGAAGTCATAAGTTTTTTAAAGCACCTCCTCATGTGTTAAAGCTCATGTATTTCTCTTAGACAGCTGCATGTGAATTATTTTCTATGAGAACTAGAATTTAGTTTATAAATTGCTGTTTAAGATAGATTACCTCAAACCACATTCATAGCCTGAGTTTAGACTCAAGGCACTGGCAACTTGATAATTTTACTTCAGCATTATCTGTGAGGTGCACAAAAGTGCCACACCCTCTATATGCTCTGGGCACAGATATAAAGAGAGACTGTCTGCATCCCCCTTATTTAAGAAACTCTCCAGGGACATGCATTTAATCTGGAATTAAAGACAGGCACCTGGATGGAAAATTGCATGCATGTCAAAAGTAACTCTATGCAGTACTCTATTACTATGTACTCCCCACAAAATACTTTTTACTTAGAAGGTCTTAAAGCCAACTACTTAGAGCACCATTTCCAAATGAAACCAAGATATCTCAGCAATGGCACAAAGATAACCACAGACGCAAAGGCTGCATACTTCTCCTGTTGAAGGGCTTACATCATTACTGCAGCAACAGCAGTGTACATGGAATAGGGACTCCATCCTTTACATCTGAAGATATTTGATAGGTATTTCCAAGTCTTTCCCATCAAAGCACAAAACATACCTGACAGCCAAGGTGCTTAAGAAGCATGAGCCCCAGCAGGCACGACAAGAATTACAAGCAACACTCAAGGTCAAGTGGAGTGTAACCTTCTCCAGAAGGAACATACTGTAAAGGCAGCAACTATCTACCATGAGCCTCAAATCTTCCTGTTCTCTTGGCTGCATAAAGCCATTAGGGAAGCCCTCTGGAGGAATACACCAGCAGCCACATATTTTAATAGGATGCTCTCCAGAGTCTCACTAAGGGGTCAGATCTTTGGCAGAAAGTGACAAATTCTTCAGCAGTTTCAGTGGTAAGATAGGAAAATATCAAGTCTCCACCATAAGTCTTCACTTCCTGCAGACAGTATCAGAATCAGTAGTAGTGAGTGTAAAAGGGCTTATTCCCTTTGTGTGAAACCATTCTTTAATTACAACTGTGACTTACAAGCAAGCACACTTCACCTGTAATTTTGAACTTGAAAGCTAAAATCTAGTTGACTAAAATCAATTTTGATGAGGGGAAGACTGCATTCTTACATAAAGTTCTCTAGATAACCTTAAAAATCACCCATAAAAAGGCTCAGCAAGTACACAGTGACAGAAGCCCTTATCTTAGCAGAACCCTGCCTTCTTTTCCGGACTCCACTGAGTTTTGTTCCGAAGCACTGCAGGAGTAAGAGTAGAACAGGGCTCATGGCCCAGCCACCTTGTACCTTCACTGTTTGAGAAAACAGGCAGATAACTCTGCTGTGGTCCTCAGGACTGGGGGAAGGGGTAGAGGTGCAGCAGTGAGCTGACTCAGTCTACAGGGTGCGGTACAAAGCAAATATTTGCAGGACTTAGAGGCTTGACTGTATGGGTGCTTGGAAGCTTTCCTGTAGCACAGGATCAAAATGTGGTATCAAGTGTCACTCCATATTGCTCATTGCTGCAGTTTTCTCTAGCTTGTGTTTTCACATAATATATACAAATAGGAAGCAGATTAGAAGTACATAAATAATTTCAGAGTATTCTTCAGGGTTGAATGCTTGAGCTATGGGCTCTTAATACTTGCATCATTACCTTAAGGTTTCAAGCTTGTGTACATTCAAGATCATGATAACCCTTGAGATATAAAATGTGTAGTTGCACATCCGAAGGAATAAACAGCTTAGTCTACTGTGGGAGTAGTGAATGCACTACACAATCACCATGGAAATCCAGGGCTCGCAGCAAGTTCATGTTTTAGCAAATCCTCCATTTTTAAAAAACATGCCTTACAAAGCATGGTGAGAACAAGCACTAAAATTAAAGCTAAATATTTTGAGACCACAAAAGCCTTAACTTCTTTCCACTCCTGAATGTAAGCAGGGTAAGCATCTTCAGATGTTTGCCACTATTCCAACAAGACCTCTTTGCAGAACTCATTAGAAAATGAATAAAAATACCCCAAAACTTAACAGCAAAGTAAAGCCCATGTTCAATACTTTTTAGTTGGGACCTTTACTGAATGCATTAAAGCAACAGTCATAGATATTTTCTGAAATATGTTACATCTAATCCAAACTTTTATCCAGAAAGCAAGCTTGCTCATATGTGAAATCTTAATTGCATCAGTTCAAGAACTTTTTTTGCCGATGATATCCAGCAAAGACTTTAAAATATCTAATCCCCAACAAGCACATGGCAACATGGAAATTTTTAGCTTTGAACACCAGCTTAGTCATTCAGTAGATGAATGGCTCACATTTCACTACTAAGCAGGTATTACAATACAAAAGGCAAGCTCAACTGGTTTGCAACTTGATTCTAATTTAGCTATTGTTCTACAGTTTCAGCTTTGATTTCAAGTTCTGTTCAACATAAACTAGCTTATTCGATCACCTCTATAGAATTAGCAATAGTAGGAGATACAGACGAAAAAAATCCTGAATGCAGTATCAACTGTAATAGGTAATTTAATTACAACAGTTTTCCAAAAGTGAACGTTTATAAAATGTCATTTCATGTTAGAAACACAGTATCATTGATAATTACTGTTGGACACAGTTTTCAGACATGTCACAGCGTCCTACCAAAGAAAGTATGCAACTTCAATTAACATCTTGTATTAAGAGCCAATTAACACAAAGATCTTCAAAGCTTGCTCACAGCTCCGAAACTGTGTTAAATGCCACATGTTCAACAGTTAACAGTTTGTATCTACTCTATTAAAACTTTACAGCCATAACTAAACCACACAAAGGGACTGTCCCAGTACCTATACTGCAATTACATTAAATGCTCTTGAGAAGTCTAAAAGTTAAGTTCGCAGTTTCGCAAACACGAGTCAGAGCTGACAAATGGAACACCGGAGAGCACAACTGTGTCAGTGAGGAAAGCATTTGCAGAACGCCATCTCTAAACTACATCTGCATATTCCAACACCAGCATATTAACCCAGTCAAATGAGTCCTTTTGGAATCTTTCACGTTGAAGTCAAACACTCCAGGAGTCTTCAAGCACCTACACAGCTCAGATCTGCAAGCATTTCAGCTAGGATTTGCAACAGCCTTCCAGGATTGCCTGGACATTACCCACACTAGCTGTTACTCTGTGTCTGATACACCACTAAGCCTCAAAGAACTGCATAACCAGATTTGTTGATTTCCATGTTGAGCACATTATTCAAAAAGGTCTAAATAGCTTCATAAGTCAAATCTACATGAGAAAGCTACCTCGTTACACAAACACATCAGAGGTAAACGTATTCTGCAGTGCTTATAGTATGGCAGAAATTAAGCTTCCACTACCCATGAACTATTCATTATTTTAGGAGAAGGCAAGTTACCTGCCCACTGGCAATTCATACCTTTGAATAGCTAACTCTACTGATATACACCCAGAGGAAATTTGCTGAACAATACCAAAACAAATGAGGAGACAAATAGCATACGGCTTTGAATGGTGATGCTATCACCAGTAACATATTCTAGCTATTAAATACACCATGACAAGCTCTTTTCCAAGTTCTCTTGCTGAAGCTCCCTGACCAAAGACCACTGGGTAACAGTGATATGCACAAGCAGATCTGGATACACATGAGAACACCAGATCTTCCAGCTACCATTCAGAACTGAAAAGCTAAACAACTAACCATCCTGAAAGTCAGCTACCGACATAAGTATAACCTTCAGATTTGCCCTGTTTGCTTAGGACAAGCCTGCTTTTTCCACCTATGTCAGCTGATAGGATCGACATACCCTTCTTGTTGTCCCTGCAACCTCATGCATAGTTCTGCGCATTTTGCTTTGCACTTCAAGCTCTCAGCTACCATTTTCTGACACTTCCAGAACTCAGTGTACTGTACATCTACAGTTGGACCCCGTAAGTCGCAAGTCTGGGTATTCCACAGAATCACAGAGTGGCCTGGGTTGGAAGGGAGCTTAAAGATCATCTAGGTCCTGCCTTCCCAAACTGTCCCCCTATAAAATACAGTAAAGATATCTCTTGTCCGCCGGCCCCGGCAGGGTTCCAAAAGCGACCCGCGTGCCGGCAGGTGGCCATCGGCTCCTGCGCTAACAAAGGCGGCGCGGGCACATTCCTGGGCGGCGGGCGGGGAGCGGCGGGAGCCGGTCCCGAACACGTGCGCCCGGAGCGGAGCGGGCCCCGGGCCTTCCCTCCCCGCCCCGGGCGGCGGCGAGCGAGGCGCCAGCGCATTCCCCAGATGCCCATTGGGTGACGGGCGCGGGCCCGGCCCTCCGCGGCTCCCCGCTCCCATTGGCCTCGCTCCTCAATGGGGAGAGCCACGGGAGCGGCCGCGCTGTCCGGGAGCGCGGCCAGGGGACTCACGTGTAAACCGCGGCTCCAGCCACACTTCTGGGGGAGGAGGGGGCGCCCCTGTTCCCAGCGCCTCCCTCGCTCCGGTGCTTCCCACGCCACAGGGAAACACGGGAACGGTCCCTGTCTACCGCCTGGTTCCCTCCGCGAGAGCCTCTGTATGGACCTGTCCGGCTACGCAGTGCCGGAGGTCGCCGCCAAACCCGCCGTGTGAGGGAACCATCAATCCTCGCCGCGATAGCCAGGGGGATCTCCCTTCCCAGCTTTCAATAACTGGGAACGAGATTCCTGGCTCCCCGCTCCCCACAGTACAACGCAGGCAGGGTTTTCCCGAGCTTTCTCATCCCGGCGCCGGCCGTACGAGCGGTGCCAGCCGCTCCCCGCCGGCCGCCGCCGCCACGGGGTGGGCGCCGCCGTGCCCCCGGCCGGGAGCAGCACTGCGACACTCCCGCCTCGCCCCGCGGGCGCTCCCGGCCAGCGGCACACGCCCGGCTCTCCGCTCCCCGCCGCCGCCACATGTTGCCAGCAGGGACCGCGCGGGGCTACACGAGGTGGCGGCGCGGAATGGCTTCCGTCCCCGGCACCCCCACCTCCCGCCGGCGGCCAGGACGAGGGGAGGCTCCCTGCTCGGGGGTCTCTGGAGGGCGGCGGAAGGTCACCCTCAGCGGGCAGATGCCGGGACTGTCACCGGGGGAGGGGGAAGGCGGCCGGCAGCGCCCAGCCCCCACCGACAGCCACCCCGGAACCTGCCCTCCCCCTGGCGCGGCCGCCATCGCCCCCCAAGCGCCGCCACACCCGGGCCATGCAGGGACCCCCTCGCCGCCTCCCCCGGGGGCAGCGCTGCCCCCGCCGCCGCTGCCCCCCGCCCGACCCCACCCCGCGCCGGCCGTTCGCGGACCTGGGTATGGTGCGGAGGTCGCCGGACCCCTTGCTCTGGTGCGGCTCCTGCTGCGCGGGCTGCTGCCGGGCGAACCACACCTCCAACAGCTTCTCGGTCCCTTCGAAGAAGTGTGCACCGCTCTCCTTCATGGTGAGACAACTCGGCAACCAACAACCACAGAAATTAAACGACAACCAAACTGCCGCCCCCGGCCGCCACCGTTCGCTGCTGCTGCTGCTGCACGGGCCGCGCTGCCGCCGCCGGGTCCCAGTCCGTCCCGGGCGGGTTTTACCTTCTGGGAGATTTGCTTAATATTAATTTAAAAAGAAAAATAACAAAAAAAAAAAAGGAATAAGTAAAAGAAGGATTTTTTTTTTAAACGGGCGAAAACCACCCGGAGTGCGCGGCGGCGGATGCGGCGTGAGCGTGTGTGAGCGGGTTACAGTCCGAGCGGGGGTGCGGGCAAGCGATGCGGTTCGGTTCCTTGTAGTCCGTGTGTTCCCCTGTTACAGAGAAGAGCGTTGAGCGAGCGCTAGCTAATGTCGCCGGCCATACTGTGTAAGCGAGGGGCCAGTGCGCACGCAGCCACCTTTATACTCCGCAGGTAGCCGCATCACGCCGGCTGGCGCTGCACATTGGGCGGCCGCCGCTCGGGCCCGCCTTTCCCTGCTTCCCATAGGCCGGCGGCGACGCTCGTCCAGGCATATGCCGGTTCCCTCGGCCCCTCCCGTTGCAGCCCGCGCGCCCGCCCGCAGGGAGCGGGAGATGGAGCGCGGGCGGCGGGGCAGGGGCCGGGGCCGCGGCCGCGGGTGTGGCGGCCGTGCCGCCATGGGACCGCGCCCCCCCGAGGATGGGTGGGAACCGCCCGGCCTGTGGTCGGCAGTCCCCACCCGGGGAGAGGGAAGGGTGCGAGAGGGAGCAGGGCTGAACATGGCCGAGAGACACCGGGGGAGCATCCCCCGAAACCATTCGGCGCGTCGCAAGGAGCGAGCCCGAGGATTCCGGCTCTTCCCGGGCTGCGGCGGCAGCGCTGCCACCTCACCCGGCGCTCCTTCTCGCTCGTAAAGAGGAGCTCGGCCAGGCGTTCAGGCGCACTTCTCGCTCCCCTGGCCCCTTCCCGGAGCCCAGCGTGTGTGACCGCGCAGCGAGGAGCCGCTGGTATGCGTGTGTGCGGCACAAGGAACGAGTGACCGAGCAGGGCATGTGCCGCTGTAGGCGCACACGGGAGGGACCGCGCGTCAACACTTGATTACCTGCGACTTTTTCCCCCCCAATATTTAGAAGAAATTATTGCAAACTGGATGGGTATATAGTCGTTTAAAGCTTTTTTTAGCCATATAATAACACATTATAGATCCAGTGTTGCAGTACTTCATAGCCCGAGGAAACCATCGCTAACGACTCAATGAAGAAGAGAAAATGCCATCCGCCCCGATGAGCCTGCGGTAGTTACACTACGTGGGACTGGCAGCAGCAGATGGCCGGGGACAGATGAATGAGTCCCTACTAGGAGACAGTGAGATAGTATCAGTATCGGACAGCATAATAGGCACTGGGCTCTGTCCACAGCGAAGGAGTGACTCAGTGAGACCGAGGCAGTGAGTCATTCCCAAGGCAGCTGGATGTGAATCATTCCCTAGGTGCCTGGTCGCCGCTGTATGCATCCAGAGCACAGCCTTAATAGCTGGCAGAGAACCACGTTCTGTAGTGCTGGGGCTTCACTGGTTTTTATTAACTTTGTGTGAGTTGTGACTACCCTAAAAAGAAGGTCTTCCTTTCTCAGCCGTTTGTTGCTGCCTCCATGCTGCCTCCTTCGTTATGCCAGCACAAGCACTTGCATGGCTGTGTAGTGGACTCCATCGGGTTTAATGCTAATTACTTAGTTTTAATGGTGCTTAATGGTTTCTAATTGTGATCAGTTTTAACTTGCGTCAGTTTTCCAAGCCATTTCATGTCCCAGCTACATAAATGCTTGTGTTGGCATAAATAAGAGGCTGTGCTTGGGCGTGCACTTGAAATGGATAGGGAGTGCAGGACCACTAGTTTTAGTAGGCACGATGGATTAAATCTGCTTGAAGTGCTTAGGAACTACAGCTGTGGACTTTGTCCAGCCATATTCCCCATTTATTTTTAATATCAGTCTACCCATCCTCGTTATTTACACATGCAATACTAGTTCCTAGTCCTGTCTTCTGTTGATTTATTGTTGTCTCTGGTTTTCAGATAGGTATTTGATCCTAGTTTCTGTTTGCAAGTGATCTGTGTGACATTGCTCCAGCCAGATGTGTCTTTTTCCTGTCTTGGGTAGTGTCTTGTGTGGAGTCTCTGACTTCCTGATTTTGACTGCGATGTGGTCTCACCGCGTGTCTTGCACCACGTGCTCACAAAGCAGCATTTCCTGAAATCTGACTGTGCTCTTGTCTGCCCCCTTCAACTCGTGCTTTCTCTGACATTTGCAATTCAGGACTTTGGTGTCTTCTCACCTTCTACGAGACACTAGTCGGGGTGGGCCTAACCCACTCACTGTGTCTCTTGGTTTCAAGGCACATCAATTGCCCATAAGAATGTTTCTAAGACATTTCAGAGGAGGATAAGATTAAAAAAATTGAAGTACATTCTTTTTTATTTCTAGGAAGCTTCTCTGTATGAAGGGTAACCTATGAAGCTTTGTGAAGCTTAAAAGTTTAACAAGGGACAATACAGTGCAGTATCACCAGCTGACATGAGGAGGGAAATGATCTCAGCACTGAATAACATGAAACAGTGAAAGAATTTGAAAACAAACACACGTATTTTGTCTCATGTGGTAGAGAAGTAGCAGAGTGATGTTGTGTATTTGAAGCCTGAGAGCGTGGGTATGATCACCTAAAAAGAGATCTGATTAACGCGGAAGGCTGCAGGCCTTCCTTCGCAGGAGGCTAGATTGGTGACAGATACACACAAAACAGGTGGAGGAGGGAAAGGAGGGAAACACTGAAAGCTCTTTTTTGAACTTGACTGACAACTAGACAATAACAAAGTATTGTCTGAGAGACAGGCTGAGGTTTCAGGAAGGACAGAAGGAGATTGTTGTGGATTAGAGGGAGGTTCTGTGAGTCATCATTCAAAAGATCTTTGCTGAATTCATGTTTACAACTGAGATTGCTCAGAGATAAAGAGCAGGTCAGGAGCTGAAGGACCAGCAGGTTTGAAAATGTCCATTCAAAGGGATTGCGCTAATTTAACTAGAGCAGTTTTGAAATTGATTTAATAACATCAATCAGGCATTTGAATCTGGAGGAAGGATGCCTTGGGAAGACAGGAAGGCTCAGATATCATCATATGATTGTGAGACACAGGGCCAAATATTGTTTATGATCTGGTTCCTTTGTAGTAATCTGCTGGCACAACAGGCTGTAGCCGACCAGGTACATTCTCCTGTGTGCATGAGGAAATTCTATGTAGTAAAAGAACCTGTTGCAACTATATCACCTCCTTTTTTTTTTTTTTTTTTTTTTTTTTATATTAGATCTGTAACCAAACCCAACAGTCAAAGTGGTCCAGAGTTTCTGCATGCCAAAACAGAGTTTTGGGGCAGTCAGAAACAAGATGTAAGCCTGTATGGTGCCAAAGCTGCTTTCCCTTTTCGTTGCTTATCCAGCTGCAAAGCACAGAGTTCACAGAGTTAGTGTAAAGCAATCTTTGCTCTTACCCATAATCTTGAATAGTGCAAGCTTGGTGTCAACAAATAATCGAGTCCAGAAAGAAAGATGAGAAAATATGAATGTTTTATTGTACAGAAAGGACAATGATGGATTCTTTATTCTTATCCAGTCTCTTTACACTTTCCCAGTAGCACAAAGGGGCTGTAGAGTTCTTGAAATTTCTCCCTGGGGAATACTCCTTGTGCAGAGGTTTCCTCACTTTGAACAGCTATTTTGAGCAGCTGGAAAGATCCATAGGAGGCTATGGCAGCAAAGTCATGTAGAGCAGCCAACTTACGTGAGCGGCATTGCCAAGAAAAATGAAGATTCAAATACAGAATTAAAGCCGTCTGTACCAGCCCTCCACCCACCCGGCAGTAACGGGTCATGCTTGCTCTTTGTGAAGAACATTCCTTGTTAATATCTATTTAAACATTATATTAATGCCAATTCTGTGCAACTCTGGTATGTGACGGTGAGAAGCAAAAACTGTAGTGTGCTGCTGTCTTCCCCAATTGTTGTGATGGTTGTTACGAAAAGAACAGAAAAGCAAGTTGCTGCGGAACAGTGTAGGCACAGAGAATGCATGACTTGCAAGGCATTTTTTCCCTTCTTCTAGAAACAAAAGCACTCATCTCTACTGTTGCCAACCTGCCCATGCTCCTCCATTCCAATTTTGCTTTACTTGCCCCGATTCTCAGGTTTCTGCTTACAGAGACGGCAGCAACTGCAGCCAACTTCACCGTTCATAGAGTCAAAAGTCACAGAACAGAATTTCTCAGCAAATCTGGGCTGTTCTGCAACATGATAGAAATTCTAAATTGTGCCATAGAAACAAGTAGAAATGATCTTTCAGTAACTGGAGCTATTTTTAGTTCAAAATAGTGATTTCAAGCACATCATATTGTTATTTCCTACTGAATAATATTCTTCTAAATTAAATGTGGAAAGTAAATATGAAGAATTGTCATGTGAAATAATGTTCAGCATGCACTGTCGTTTCCTCTGAAGTTAGTTCAGTTTTGACTGATCGTTGTAAGTGTGGTACTGCCACACAATTTACTTCCTGACAAATGACACTTGCTGACGAAAAAAAAAATAAGGAAGCTCTGACAATTAAGTAAGTCTTGTAAAATGCTCTGCATGTGAAATTGTAAAGTATAAGTAGCATACCCTTAATATTTGGACAGTGTATGTCTTTTAAACCCACAAAATTACTGAAACTTCTCAAAGTTTAGCTTGCAGATCCAGCAGCAAATATTTGGCAAATGGAATAATGAATTACATTTGGAAAAGGTGAATTAAATAAAAGAGCTAGGAATTTCAATTTTGGCCTAAATTGTACTTGCTGCTAGTTTATGTGTGTTTTGCAGGCCTCGATGTCATAGTGACAGGCTATAAAAACTCCATTGTTGGAATCAGGGTCTTGCATTCATTTTTCTGAGGAGTTCTGTTCTGTCTTTATTCCGAATGATGCTTTGCCATACAGTCCTGCCATTACCTAACTGTCTTTGCCCCTGTGATCAGTCACTGTACTTGTTAAAAACTGAGACAAAGTATTAATTTCAGATCAGTAGTGAAGTTCAATTTATATTTTGCCATGATTACCTTCCATTTCTCCTCATTTTGTATTCCATAGCACTACAGTGCTTTATTGTCTTTTATTTATGGAGATGAAGAATCTTTTTTGGTTTTTTTGCTTTTCATGTCTTTTTGGAAGTCTAATTCAGCTTGACTTTTGACAATTCCCACTTTAGAGGGGGGTTCCAGGGAGGAAAATGAACTGTGCCCTTTCTTCTTATCTATGACTTTTTTTTGTCATACCAAACTTTTATTCTGCTTGCTTTGACAATAGGATTTCAAGTTGTCATGTACTGTATCTTCTCCCTTCCGCTTGTTCACGGTGAGACCAAGAGAAACATCACCAAAAATTAGAATATTAGTTAAATTAATTGATTGTATTGGCATGTATTGTAGTTACATACTGCATGAACATGTAAGTGATCTTTATTAAAGGTGTCTGTGTCTCATTTTCTTGGTGTAGATTGTTAATAGTTCATATCTGAGTTCTTTCTATTATCTAATCCGTTCTAAGCATTCTGTCCATTATGATTCTTACCCATTATAAGCAGCTAAACTAAGAAAAGTGTAGTAGGCAAAGGGAAAACAAATAATTAATTTCAAAAAGAAAAAAAAATGGCAAAAGGTTAAGGAAGTGACAAAACTCCATCTTTTCAAATAATCAAACTGGGCTGTATAGAAAACTTTCTTTGAAGGAACCAGCCTGGGAAGGATGGGTTGTCAACCACATGGACTTGTTTTGTTTACACAGAGTAAAGACAGATGCATCCTTTTTTTAATGAACTCATATACAAGGCGTGTAGTCAAAGCTAAAAGAATTCTCAGGGAGACAACACCGAAACCCATGTTTCTCTCAAGAGTACATAGGTATATCCAAAGTTCGGTTTAATATTATGTCATTTTTGTATTCATTTAGTGTGTCTCAGAGGTGAAGCATACTCATTTCTTATTGACTTGACCAAGGAAAGCCAGGCTGTCTCTTTATGCTGGTCGCTTCTGCAGGGACATCTGATTGTGATTGATTTATAATGAGCCTTCCACAGGGAAAATTTCATCATATTTATCTGAAAAGTAATGAAAAAATATTTATATCTCTTGTAATTGCTTACATTGTTTCTAATTGCTCATTTATATAAAGGGATTTACATTGGCTATATTATCATCAATTTTAATAAGACTAAGATAAAAAAATCACCATTTAGGTCATAAACTAATGAGATTTATTCAAATATAATGAGATTTCAGACATTAATAAATTGAGATTTGACCTCTGGGGTATTTGTCAATGTGTACATTCAAAATTTCAAAACTCTGAAAATGAAGTGAAAAGAAAACACAAGGCTATCACATGAATAGAAATAGAAATCTTAAATTGAGACACTGAGAGATACTGATATGACAAAAACAAAATGGCTCTTTATGTGGCTTTAGACACACTGCCATATTACATCCAGAGCAAGCAAAAAGCTTTCTTATAACAAAGAGGCGCAGGTACCAGATTTAATGTATAATTAGCTGGTTTACAATTGAAATAATTTATTCTATGCTATGTGACAGCATCATTTAAGTCTCTGTGTAGCAGTGTTCCCTCTAGACAATGCTAGAGCTAAGCTGGTGTCAGCATTTCAAAAATTAAACCTTTAAACAAAGCTTGTGACTAATTTCTGAAAGTTACTTTAAGATAAATTGCTACAGAGAGCATATTTTTGGATGATTAAAAAAGTGATCTGGCTGTTTTGGAGACTGGAAGGCAAAGCGTTCGCACAGATTTGTGCATAAGTGGAGCTGATCATAACATCCAATAAGGCGTTGGCAAAAAAGTATCAGTTTTTCATGACTGTAGGTTTTTGGTGGTTTTCTTTTAGTTTTGTTTTTCTTTTTCTATGGATCAGTAATCCTTCATTAGACCAGAATCTACTTGGTGCCCTTTTCACAAATGTTTCTTCAGTAGTTTAATACTACCCCTCCCTCTCTGTTTTCAAAATACTAGCTAAGGTCTGCACAACTGGCTTTGATTGCAGCTTTGAGTTTGTGCACCAGCCAGGACACCTGTGGTGGAAGACATGCACTCAGCTTTTGTACACTTACTGCTAACTGCAAACACAGGTGCCTTTTTCTCATTTCGCCAACAGAGGATCTCTTACTAGTGATTTCATTCTGTGTGCAATTACAGGATATATGCTGCCTGATTATGAAAAGACACATTTTAAACAATACATTCAGTTTAATCATAATAATTTGATTTTTTTTTTTAACTTAGTATTTGCAACATATAACACAGAACCATAGAGTCATAGAATTAAGGAAGGGACCGTCTAGTTCCAAACCCCCTGCCATGGACACCTTCCACTGGACCAGGTTGCTCAAAGCCCCATCCAACCTGGCCTTGAACAATTCCAGGGGTGGGGCATCCACTTCTCTGGGCAATCTGTTCCAGTGCCTCACTACCCTCACAGCAAAGAATTTCTTCTTGATATCTAATCTGATCCCACCCTCTTTGAAATGTCTGAAGCAATTGCAGACACCACTTGGAAAATTAATCTCATTTCACTTTTACATATGTAATGCAGATGTTGATAACTAAGATGTGTCACCCAGGGCTTCCCTTGGTGGTCAGTGTAGAATAACAGGTAGGTTTAGGGCATGAATCACCGAACTTATTTTAGACAAGGATTCATTAAATTTTCTAGGTACACCAGATGATCTACTTGTTCTACTGGAAGAGTAAGTGTGGCAGTGAAATTATATGTCCAGTCTGGGAAAAGTGAGCAGACTGAACTGCCTATGCAGCAATAGCAACAATTTTACAATAATTTATTTTACTAATATAATTTATTTAAACTGGCAAGAATTTTGCACATAGCTGCATGAAAATGGCTGCATAAAAGCATGCCTTTCTGTTTCAGGGATTGAAAGACCAACGCATCTCTACTGGAGAGAAAATATTGATAAGTTTCCTAGAAATTTTTTGAAGAATGATAAGAAAAACCCCTGCTGAACATTGACCTGAGAACATTTGTCTTCCATCTTTACAGCATCAGCACTGAAATTTGCATTATCTAACTTCAGATGTCTGTAGTGCTGATGTCTCCATCTGAGCTAGTTCTCTATTGGAGTCGAAGCAGAACTCATAACTGGAAACCCCAAGGTTTATAAATGTGACTCCATGAGAAAACATGCTGCCAGCCTGCAACAGCTGACTCTGCAACACCAGCGTACACTCCCATAGCACTGCTTGGCCTGACACAACCCAGCTTCACCAAGTGTGATTGTACTGGGTGGAGCCACACCAAAATGTGATGTCACCCTGTGCTAACTTGCACTGCACTCCTCTGTGCAGAATTTTTCCAGAGTCAAGACATTAGCATGCTTCTCCATTGCATAGTGTTTCCTAAAATACATTTTTAATTTTATTTTTCTGTTTAACAAAAAACCATACTTCGCAATTTTCTGCCGTCAACACAAGATCTGTAAAAGGTAATAATGGCACCTTGCATTTCTGGTTTGCGTATCTTTCGTAAATGTGGAACTTAAGCAAGTCCTTCTAAAATTGTGACTCATGATAGGACAAAAATGATTCAATTTTGGGGAGCAGGAAAAATAACTTCACACTACGGAATAATGTTTCTGTGTCTGAAAAAAAATGCACCAGGAGGTGAAACTGTGTTGCAGGATTTGTGTGACTAGCATTGGATGAAGAAATTCAGAGTGAAGAAAGCCACATAAATGAAATTGCAGGCTGAAGAGGTGCTGGCCCTGGCCTTCATCAAGGAGACACCCAAGTGAGAGCCACTCTGATGTCAGATAAGCAAATAGCATTCATGCACCAGAAGTTAGTTAGCAATGCTTACCAGACAGTGGGCAATCAATTGGGCTGGAAAATCCACAGTGAAAACAGTTGTTGTGCAGGTCTGCAAGATCATCAAGCATCTCCTGCTTTCTTGAGATTATGAATCAGGGTGGTGCCTGGGGAACAGAGGAATCTGAAGCAGGTGATGATGAGGTTGTGGTAGGGAATAGGTTGGATGCATCCTGAGTCTGCATCCTCTGAATACAAATGGGCATATTTGTCCATGATGTAAACCTTGGCTGATCAAGGAAGATATGCAGTACTCACAGGAAACATTTTTCTTTGTTTTTTATTGAAGTGAAACTTGGCCTTCTCTTCCCAAATGCAGAAACCAAAAAGAGGAGATTCAACCTTTGTTTCAGCAAATGCAAGGTGAATTTGAATGATTTGCTTAAAATTCAGAAGCAACACATCCTATTAAGCCTGGTCTGAGTGAAATAAGGATGTTGTAACTGCTGCATACTTTTAGTTCAGGTTTTGTGAGGCCTGCTTTAAGCAATAGGGAAAGCATGGCAGTAGATTGGTAGGCTGAGTAGGCAAACATCCGATGAATTTCTATGGCGCTGTTTGGTTAAGGGAAAGGTAAGATCCCCACAGAGTTGTGTTCTCAGGAGGGCTGTTTTCCCATTATTGACCTTGGAAACAATAATCAGTTTCAAATTAACTTCATTCATTACTGAATTCTCCTTGGTTTGAGCTTAAAGTCCAGAGGCTGGAGGAGGGTTTGGAAGTATCCAGGAGCATAAGAACAGACATACAGCACCAGTGCAGGGTACTTCAGGATGCCACAAATGTGATTGCAATGCACACCCCTAGGAATGGACGTGCAGAACACAAGATTTTCAAAATACTAATGTGTATGCATTCACTACATGGCCAGGACAATCTCTCTGAGATTCCCTCATGCTCTTTCCCTGCTCCCAGAAATTCATCACTTCAGGGCCCCCTCTCCTTTTGGCAACTGCCAGGGAGAACAGTGCCTTTGCCAGGGAGCAAAGTGCCAGAGGGTGAATGGCAGGAACCACCTTGCCTGCACTCAGTTAGGAAAGACAAGCACAGGGTGAGACTGTCTGGAGTTAGAGATGAGGTGCATGGCTATCAGGGGCAGCTAGTAATGAGGAGGGAGCTGGGAGTCACAACTGAGAGCCCTAATAACAAGGGTGTTGTAGAAGGACATGAGGTCAAACTTGTGTTGTACAGGTCAAGCTTTAAATGCAAGTGTTTTTACAGAAACTTCTGCTATTTAGTAAGCATTGTCATTAGAAAGTAAACCTATTCTTATGCTAAGGAAATTGCTGGGGTATGACCTGATAACATTAGTCCATGAGCACTCAGCACACTGCTAATGTACTCTGCAATTTTCCGTTCTCAGGGAGAAAAGCCGAATTGGTACTAGAGACAACTTCACAGGAAGTTAATTTTGCAATTTAAATATCCTTATTGAAAGCAAATAAACAAAAAAGCAGTGGGTGAGTATGTAGTTATCAGGAATTTCTCAACGCTGTTTGGCTTGTATAGATTAATGGGCTAAACCTATTAATGTCCTGCTAAGGCAACTGTGTCTTTTCCCTGCTAGCCAGTATGGTGTCTGTGCAGGTAGTCAAAGTTTTGCTGGTTTCCCTGGCTGGGTAGTAAGGCTGGTAAGGAAAGTGGCAATAGCTACTGTTCTCAGGGAGGACTGGGAATTACAGCTCTGCAGTCATGGACATTTGAGAAATTCCAAGAAGGAATTTGAACCTGAGGGAAGGCTTTCTTCTTTTGCTCTGAGACTCCTTAACTTGTTGGCTAAAGAGTTGATTGATAACAGATGCACCTATCTGCCTTTCTGTTTTTACTGAAACATGATGTTTTTCTGCAACGGGATTTTTCCTGTGATCTCCCCAGGATATTTCTCTGTCTACTGTGTATGCTCCTGGTCAGCATTCTTTGTGCAATAAAGAAGCTCTGCAAGTGTATTATCTCTTCTTTAACCCGTTTTCCCCCTTAATCTGCATCAGTCCTTCAGCAATTATAGAGGCTGCAGTTTTCTAGGACCTTCCCTCAAAGAAGAGATTGTTAGATTTGCTTGGTAACAGGAAAGAGAAGGACTTTGGAAATTCCCAAGACTGCAGGAATTTCTATCCCCTTCCAAACAGCTTGCCCTGAGTAAAGGCATTGCTGCAGGGACGCTAAATTGCTGGGGATTGCCTGTGAGTCCTATGAAAAGAGGGAATTGATGTAGGGGATCTTAAAGTACGAGGACTGGAACACTGTAGTCAGTGTCAAACTTAGTACAGGAAGCAGTGGTTATGACCATTGTAATGTCCCCAGCAGTGACAAAGGCCCAGGTATACACACTTGCAGGTTCCCAACCATATGTACTGGGAGGATATGACCCAAGGGCATATCTTCATGGAGTGAAGAAAAGCAAGGGAACCTAAGAAAATTATGTAGAGGGATCAAAAAGAATCCAGGAAGATAAAAAGGCCATTTTTCTATGGGTAAAATATGTATTTTGAGGAAATCAGAATTTTTCCCTTGCCTGAAAGCTGAAGCAAGCTACCATTAAAAGCCTGTTCCTTTCTTATGCTAAACCATAGAAGAAAAGGCTGTTCCTTTCAAGAGGAAAAAAGTCAAGTTCAAGCATTGCCACAAAGGAAAAAGCATACCTTTTAAAGTAATATGCAGTAGGACATCCTTCAGCTTATGTCCTCTTTCATTGATGTACTTGGCTCTTTGGAAATCTGCCTCTAATCCCACCCTGTTTCAAAAAAAACCTGTCTCTCCACACTGATGCCTGCCCTGCCTTAACACTCTGCTCTCTTTTTGCTCTTCAGAGTTGGGGTTTTTGTTCCACTTCAAGTGAGAGTTGTTTGGAGGAATTACATTATTCAGGCAACACAAAAGCTGAGTTTTCACATCAGTTTTGTAGTGGAAATAAGAATAATAAGAATAGTGATGACAAAAATTAACACTTCAATTGCGGTAGAGTATGTGTGTTTTCATTACAGGTTCAAGAGAGTAAATAAAAAGCAACTCAGCACTATGGAGGTTGACCAGAGGGACACACTCACTGCAGTTCCCTCTCATATGCTTTTCATGATGATATACTAATTAAAAGCAGATAGATTTATGATCAGTAGTCTATCTGTAGGTCACAGAAAACCAAATTGTAAGCCCTTCCAAGACCTTTTGTACCAGAGAAATGAAAGATACAAAATATTCCTAAACTTGAACAGGGCCTTTGGCTTCTTAGAATTACATTCAGCTTTAATAGAAAATACAGCTGTTAATGGCCTCTCGCATAATACAACGGAATGGCTTGAGCAGGACTCTACCAAAAGCTCTGAGTGAGCCTGGTTTAGTCAGGTGTTAAACATGATTAACTGCAGTGGCTTTGGCTGGCTTAACATTTTATTTCCAACACCTAGTTTCTTACAGTGCCACAATACATGAGGCAATCTGAAGATAATACAGCTATTGATTTTTTTAAATGACGCAAGAGCATTTAATGGAAAACATCGATATTAAAAAAAAAAGCAAGAGTATGCATGATTATGAACAACATATAAGATAATGCAATAAACATAATACAAAAGTAGCATTGTTATTATGAAACTAAAGCAGTTAATTTCTCCATGTAATGGCAACTGATAATAGGGGGACTATACAAAGGTTGACATCATTTTGAAAAACTGTCAACACACAGCTCAGGTGCTACACTGGTTCAAAAAGCAATAGGGATGACTAACTGCTTATTCTCTGTATTTCATGCTAAATTTCTCAAAGTCACAACTGGCTCTAATGCAAACCTTAAGTCTATCAAACAACAGACTATCTTCCTGTCAAACCCTGCCTCCAGCATGACTTCTTTCAAGGAATGGCAAAGCTTGTACATAAATTTGGCACTCTGAGCATTGGGTTTGTTTAGCTCTTCTGGGGCATGTCGCTCCCTGTACTGATTTAACACAGTACGTGAGACTTCATGCAAACAAGAACAAGTTATTTATGTCTGTGGGGGACACACCTGAGGGTTCCCACACTTTCTGCATAAATGCAGTAGCAGTAGTGGATAGGCATCTCACTGACATAATGTGAAGGCGCAGGGTCTGCAGTCCCTGGTACAGCACAGCCACATGTTTATCTGCTTGAACTCAGGGCAGTGAGGAACAAGTGAAATGCTCTGTGCCAGGAGTTGAGATCATATGTTTTGGGAAAAAAAAGGGATATACCACTCCCTTATTTTCTATCAACAGCAGCAGTGGTGCAAGGTGGCCTCTACTATGCAAGAGAGTGCAAGCACAATGGGACCTACTGCAGCCTACCCACCCAGAGTACCAAAGGGTCCAGTTGTTGTGACCTGCTGAGAGGTATGGAGCCATGTTTTATCGAATCTTTTCTGAGACAGGGTGTACATCAAGTTTGCTTTGTGTCTTGACTTTTAATAGGAGGTGTTAGTTTTTTTGCTTCAGGGGTAGTTTGTCTTCAGGGTCCTCATGGGTTTCTGACTGCTGAGCTGGGAAACATGTACATCTTCCATCAAACTGTCTCTTTTACAAGATTATTCTAATGTAAGAAGAGGGAAGGATAGCCATAATTCCATTAACTCCAGCAGGAATAAATAATTGTTACGGCTGTCAGTGTGCAGTTCCAGAATTTGCCCCTACTCTGCGACACCCTTATACAATATACCATCATTATCAGGATATCAGACCCTGACACCTCTTTTTGGTACTTGTCTGTCAAAATGTTTTTATTCCAGTCAACTGATTCTTGGCTAGAAATACTAGATGGATTAATGTCTTAATATACCATCTTTCTTAAGTCGCATCTAAAATTTTTTGTATATAACTTCCTTAAGAAATCAATCTTCTTGCCTGCATATCCCAGTCTTGCTATATTTCTTATATATATATATTTATGTTTATATATATAAAAGTTACAGAGGAGATTTCAGAATTACTTCAGCTTCAAATGAATCCTCTGGCTAAGAAAGATATCTGAGTTTGCTATTTTAATGCAGAAATTGTCCCACAGGATAAAATGATTGGATTTGGATTAGTTTTAAGATTATAAAGAAGGAACCTCCTACCAGGATCAGAGTGCTGCAAAATATTTGCATTCCTAAGACATGTGGAGTGCCTAGGTGGAGCTTTTACCAAGGATTGAACTACTTCTGAAGTCTTTCTGACGGCTGCCTTTTAGAAGACGGTCATTCAGTTCTTAACTCTGTTCGGAATTTGGGTGGCTGTCTTGCCCACCTTGGGGTCACAGGCACTGGTAAGTGCTCAAAGGTGAATTACTGGCCTGCAAGTTTTGCTTCTCCAGATCTGTTTTGCTTGTACCTAACTTTACAACTCACTCCATTCAGCAGGACAGTAAGTTCTGAGGACTTTGTGATTCAGGTGAAAGGAAAGGGAAGAGCACACCTCTATGATGGTATGTGAACGTGCAGAAGGCATGGTGCTAAACTGCACCTGAAAGTTACACCCACAAAGCAAATGTGCAGATGGAAGCATCAAAGCAGGTAAGCAGCCTTAGCCGTGTTACTGCAACCTTATGATCAAAAAAGTGTAATAATTGTGCATGTTATGTATTTATGCATTAAATATATATTTGCGTACAGTAATGACAACTTCTGGCAGGGTTTCTCAAGGAAAATATTTTTTAAATAGGGGGTGTAATTTAGAAATATCTTGTGTATTTTGTAATAAATACAGTGACTGAAGGATTTTAATATCAGAAGTTATCTATTTATTCTGCTGATTTACTTGGTTTCAAGGTATAACCTTTCAAATATGACAAAAGGGCGTTCAAGAGACCTGGCTACAGTGGGGGGTTACCAGCATGCCTCAGAGTTGCTCATTCCATGTCACATGGCATGGGAATAACATAACCTGCAGCCCAACCCTCCCAACTATCCTGCAGCTTCATTTTGCCTTGCTCAGTAGTTTTTTTGTTATTCCTTTCGCTTCATTTAGCTAATAAAGGCCTCCTAAAACTACTTAAAAATTGCACTATTTTACACTACAGTGTAATTAGATAAGATTAAAGTAAAACAGCCTTGTGAGATGATAAATAGAGATAAGATACCCATCTTTAATGCTTATATATTGTCTCAGAATGCAACACTACTTTCATGCTGTAGATTATAATAAAATCACTCATGGCATTACAGATAAATTTGTAGGAATATCACATTGGTGAAAAAGAATCCTTTAGAGTGCTATAAATATGTTTGCACAGGGGGGTTGCCCGCTTAGCATTATTGATTTCCAAATCAATGTAGCAAGTATAGTACACATGGCTGTGTGCAGTCAAGGGTTTAGCATGGTTAGATCTGTTTTTACTGGTTTAGCCATCAGCAGGGCAGCAGATTGATGTTTCCTTCCTGCCATAGCTGGAACTGATGAAGATACAGTGTCTCATTGCTTGTCACCCTCCAGCAGCAGGTTTCTGCACCCACACCTGCTGTGTAGGTGCTCCTTGGCTCATCTCCTTGGACACTTCACTGGAGGTTGGTCACCAGTCTCCCTGGCACGGAGGGGCCCGTTTGGGATCAGGCTGGTAGAACTCTGCAGGGAAATGTTTCCAAACAGTCAGTGATAAAGGGCTAGGGAGAAGTAACAACTCCGGATGGAGCAACTGTTTGCAAACTTAATTTGTGCACATTGTCTAAACATACAACCATAAACCAAACAGTCAGTGTGAGAGAAACCACAAGCAAAAACCGAACTTGTTTGGTTAATAGCATATGAAATAAGTCCATATAGCTTCTGTATGTAGGAAAGAGCTCCTGAAGGGGATTTTACATGATTTGCCTGCTAAAAGCTCTGCAGTGGCCTGGGCGCAGCTCTTAAATTTTCTTTTATACGTGATCAGTTTGAGCTGGGAAATCAAATTCCCCATAGTCTGGGGCTTTCGTCCATATTTTGTCTTTATTTCCAATATTGTTTCTCATACAGATCTGCAGACCTTCTCTATCAACTCCTTTCTCTGTGAACACATATTATGTGCCCATATTATATGACCAATATGAGCTACAGTCACTGCATATTGTTTCCTCATCAGTAATTTACCAAATTTACTCCTCTATTTTCAGTTTATCTAGAGTTGGTATGACCACCAGATTGCTTTCAGACTTTAAGTTCTTCTTAAACATATTTTTGACCCTAGGTGGATTTTCCTACCATTTCAGGGAGCTGACATACTTTCAATGCAGTTCAAATTATTGACAGTCATGAATAAATTCATCAGTAATGCCACTGAGTTCAGCACGTCTTTGTCCTCCTTCCACCGAAGTCATGTCAGGGTGAATTTGTGTCCATCTTTTTTTTTCCTCCCTTTTTTCCCCCCTCACTTCTTATGTGTTTTTGAAGGGATAAGGATGACATGTAGTATCAATACTCAAGTGATAACAAGGAAAAGAGATTACACACAAAATAAAGCACACAATTTTATCAGACTTTAGAACAGGTATCATGTTACCTGCACTGTGCCAAAACCGCTTCTTTTTGTATCTGAATTTAGGTCAGATACAATCTAGGATGTTGGAAATGTGAAAAAAAGAATGCACTTAATAAAAGCAGAAAATACAGTCATACATACACTGCATATGATTCTCATTTGTGGATATTCATGTAGAAGATCTTTCATATGCAGGAAGTCCTAAAGGCAGTGAAAATATTTCATTCAGTAGGGTTGTATAGAATGGACCTATGAATACTTCCCTTTTTTTTTTTTAATTTTATTTTAATTTACAAATAATCCTCCCTAGGTTCTGACAAGAAACTACAATTATATTTGTTTGGGAAATGATGCCTAACTGCTGAAGCAGAGACAATTAACAAAGACACATGTCCTAGCTCCTGAAATGATCCCAGTCTCTACTAATTTCTGTATGTATCTAAATAAATCAAAACCACTGTAGCTTTTCTGCTCTGATACCACTAAATGACTTTGGAGATTTCCCTTGAATGTTGTAAATGGTATGGAAACACCCGAGACCAATATTTTGTGTATTGCCCAGACCTTCCATCCTTAAAATTTATTTATAAACTACTGGGAACTGTATCTATTACATCGTCAAAGGGTATTTCTCTGTGATTGTAAGCCTCAGGAAACACGGCTTAGGTGATATACTGTTTGCCTACCCATCTTGTTAGACCCTATCTAATAACTTTTCAATCCATCATTTCAGTTACATTTGGCTCAGAAATAGAAAACTTCAGGCTATGAAATTCCTCCAAGTTTTAAGAAACGTAACAGTTCAGAGAAGAAAGACTAGTTCCTTGAAATTATTACTGTGAGTGAAAGGCTGCTGCCTGAGCTCAAAGGTTATTTATTATGTTGAGTTTGCTGGCAGCCAGCACATGCCCGGCTGAAAAGCAGCCACATCCCCTTGGTTCTCATCCAGTTGGTAGCTGGGAGGCAGGAGGAGGGAGCTGTGGACACTGGGGGAAGGGAAGATTAATGATGGGCAGGGAACCTGAGGTGTGGACACAAGGGCAGAATGAAGAATAGGACACGGATCCAAAGAAGTTAGGGCTTCATTTCAGACACTTCTTAAGAGAACAACTTGATCTCTACCTAGGAATGATTAGAATCAAAAGCAACCCATCAAGATTAAACAGACTGAAGTCAGCTTGGCATTTAAAATAGATTCTTAGCATAACCAGCACAGTGGTCACCATTTCAACAAATTTTCTTTATATCTTAGTTTGTCTTATTTTCCTTAAGCATTCACCACATAGTGTTCAGGATTTCACTACTGAGAACAAATTGGTAATCCGATGCCAGTATACTGCTATTGTTTCTGTTACCACTGATAGCACAATTATTTCTATTTCAAGCATGCTTGCTTCTGTAACAAGCATGCTAAAGTTACAGCTCCTGGCTTTTGTCTTATGCCAAAGAAACCATTGCAAGTGATGGACTCAATAGGTTATATGAAAAAGGTTTTGTTTGCACTGGCAACTATCATTTTGTAATAATCAAGTAAAAATTGCAATAAACTAATAACTAATACTCAGAGTGCCCACAGTTACCAATCAGATTTGAGACAGTGCTATTAATGATGTCTAAATAGGATTGTTCCTAATTCATAGACATAGGAATTGAAAGACATATGATGTATGTCTTCCAATGCTAAAAATGTGGTTTGTATAGACTCTGGGATAAACATGTCTATTAACTTACTATTGAAGACCCATTTAAAGAGTGTATTAAATTCACTTCCTAAAATTTAAGTCTCCTTATTCTTATTCTGAGACGACAAACAAACAAACACCCCAACTTTTCCATGGTTTTTGCTTCCAGACAGTCCTGAAAAACTCACACACATGTAAAATTCAAATTTATACAGTTCTTCAGAAATCACAAGGTAGGTGGAGGAGCCTGTTTTGCCAAAGGTTTGCCCAAGGGTACAAAGATTTTGGTTTGGCTGTCATGATATCAGACTGTGGCTGTGCAGAATCAAACAGAACTGTTCAAGATTAAGGAAGATGAGAAATGAAAGCTCAAGTTTGTGTGACATCTCATCACACTAAAGAGAGAGCAAACTCTACATTGGCATTATAGGCTGTTGTTAAGGATTCTGCTGGAGAGTAGAGCTGGGTCCAAGGTGGCAGGGGAATTTTGGGTTCAGTGACCTCAGTCTGTTTGCTTTTTCTGAGAGCTGGACACACAGAAGGTGCAGAATTTCCACACTTGTGCTGCCTGCTATGTGGCATATGGTGTACCTCTTGCAGAAGCCACATATGAGCTTCATGTAATTTAAGAGCTATAGGTTGCCTATGCCTGCATTAGAGGCTGGAAGAAGCAGCAGCACATTTTGTTCTGCTGGTTCACACAACAGGAACTGTTATCAGTTTGTTAATCCTTTTGAGATCCTATTGCCTTCTTGCTGACACCAGCAGATGGGAAAAAAAAATAAACTGTGACTTCTTCTACCCAGTCCCTAACAATAGGTATTTGGTAGTTTCCACATACAGCACAGAAGAAGGGAGCCATGGCAAAGCAATTAGTCTAGTAAGATGCATCCCACTTCCTTCTCATTCAGCTTTCCTATGGATGGTGGTTGATGCTGGCCAGCCACTAAATCCACCCAGTTGCTCACTTACTCACCCTGAGGTGGGATGGAGGAGAAAATCAAAAGGGCAAAAGCAAGAAGAAGGCATGGGTCAAGATAAAGACAGTTTCATAAGTCAATAAAAGAAAAAAGGAGGAAGAAAAATAAGTAAGTGGTGGAAAGGCACTCACTCACCACCTCCCACCACAGACTGAAGGCCAGCCAGTCTGCAAGGAATGGCAACTTTGCAAAAACTCCCCCCCCCGTCCCAGTTTCATAACTGGGAATGATGTTACACAGCGTGCAAGATCTCTTTGGTCAGCTCATGTCAGCCTACGTGCTGCGGGGGCAGAGTGAGAAGCACAAAAGGCCTTGATGCTGTGCGAGCGCGGCTCAGCAACAGCTAAACACATGAGTGTGTTATCAACATTGCTTTGGTCACAAAGCTAAAACACACCACCATACAGGCTGCTGTGAGCAAAATTAACCCCATTCCAACCAGACACAATATACTATCAAAGGCTACCAGGAACCAAGGACACTTTATCCTTCAAAGAAACATTAACGTGGCAGTTGAACAGACTTCATCTTCTGTGCATTGATTTAATAATTTTGATTGCCCACATCGACACTCAGTGTCTATGTGTAAAACTGGGGTGAGGATAAGACAGAAGATAGCGATAGGAAGCTAATCAGCAGCAAGGGCATTCATGTTCTGGACTAAGAGCAGATAGTGATTGCCTGTGAATGCATCATCCCCATACTTCCCTTGCATCTACTCTTGTTTCTGCGTCGTCTTTGAGGCCAAAGTCACAGTCACCTTCTCCTTGATACAGCCAGAAGCACTGTAGGGGTTTGACAAGAAAACTTTTGAGGTCTGGTGGCAAGGGTTTAAAAAGTATTTTTTCTTTAAAACTCAGTGCACAAGTCTTTTCTATATATGGAAATATCAATAGGAATTTGACTCAGGATAATATCTTTTTTTTTTTTTTTCTGAGTTGTACTGGCAATGTTGTAGTGTGAAGTATAAAAAGATTTTGGTGAGTTAGGCTGACTGAAATTTGGCTGAGTGCAAATTTTTTACTGTTTGATGGACATAGCTAGTAAAGCTAAGCGATAGTTTTAGTAGTACTTTAATCCAAAAGTTTTCCTAAGGATGGGGAAGTATTCAGCCTTGCATTGCAGGTAGAAAACCTGATGCCCTAAGAAATACAACCATGCAGGACAATGGAATTCCTGGTTCCTGATCACATTAGACCATCTGGCTTTCTTTTAAAATTCAAAGTTGCTCAACTTCTTCAGCATAGTGAGCCAGCAGTCAATGCTGTCATTTCCTATTTGGCTGTAAATACAGTTCTGGAATCTAGATAATTTAGGATTTTGCCACTGAGGCACAGATGGAGTTAGGAAATAATAAAATTAGGGTGGAAATAAGAAAACCAGAACTTCAGTAACATATTGAGACTCTCAGCATAGGAGTTCTTAGATTTTTCTAAATCTAATTCCACCACTGTTTTACAAAATCATTCATAGGCAGGAGGGATTCAGCTCTTCAATCACCTATTTCTTTTGTTAGCACAGCTCCTCAGATTCTAACAAACTATGTTCTAGTGAACTTCTGAGCTGGAAGTTTTGTCTGGACTATAGCACACAATAGCTGCAAAGGACACAGTATTAATTAAATATGCCTTTTGTCTCAAATTTATTTTTTACTATTTATCACCCTCCCAATCATTTATTTTCCCATCTAACAAATGTATTTAGCCTGTCTTCATAGGATCATAGAAATGGCTGTAGTAAATGAGACCACATGTAGCATATGATGAAAAAATATCTGAAAAGGGCAGGGAGGTAGCAATAATCCCTTCTGTATGCCTTCCCAGCTTCCAGTAATCTGAGTCCTGCAGACTTGCTAAGACATTGGCAGTATTTTGTATTTAAAAGCTGATGATGTATTTGTATCCCATCATTTTGCCATTTCGATTTTGTGAGTTTTGGTTATCCAATCCTAAATGTTACTGTAATATGGACTTTGAGATGGAAAGCAACACAAAAGTAGTGCACCACAGTTATATATACAGTAATATAAATGTGCTTTACATTATGTTTTCTTATCCTTTTCTTTAAAAAGTTTACCTTTCTTGTGCAATTAATAATTTCTGAGCACTGAACCTCTGTTCAGAGAACTACTCCCAGTGACTTTAAGGCTTTTCCTGTCTGATACTAGCTTTTAGAATTCATCATCATGTCTGTATGTTTTAACTCCCCTGTGCATTACACTGCACTTTGGAACACTGCTTTTCAACTACCACTACTCGCACAGTGTTGTGGAAGCCTCTTGCAGCACTTTTCAATCAGCTTTAGATCTGAATAATTAGATATGTTTCTCAAATGTTGTCGCATTGTCATTCATGCCTTTTATAAGTTCAGTTATGAACTGTGAGGAGTTCAGTGTTGGGTATGAATCCTTGTGGGATAACCCTTCTGTCATGAAAACTCATGGTTTACTTTCATCTTTTGTATTTTTATTTTTAACTGGTCAGTCCATGAACTGAGGGTCCTTCTTATATCACATAGAATAGCAGAGACACGGGAAAATAAGGATGGATAGAAAACCAAGAAATCTAATTTCTCATTATATTAATGCTACCTTATCTACAAAATTTCTGAGAGAGGTTGATCTAAAATTTTCTTTAAAATATCAAATGATTTTAAATTTAATCTAATGATTGCATAGTATCTTCAGACAATTAATTATATAATTGCCTTTATCACTCAAAGGTTTTCCTATATATACATCTCACTTGGTACAACTGATATTTGTTATTTCTTGTCCTTACCCAAAGAAGATTCATTAACACCCTTTTGAACATTTGGTGTTGAAAACAGTTGTAACCACAATCTGTTTGGCTAGGAGCAACACTAAAGAATAATAGCTCTGTATATATAAATTATGTATGTTCTATAGACCTGTCATAAAATGCTGTTCTGTAGCTGTAGCTTGTATTTAGGATTCGGCCAGTACAGTGGTATAAAATCTATTATATCCAAGGAAAAGCTGGAAAACATAAGAGTAAAATTTGATGCAGTTCAGGTTATCTGTTTAGCAGAGTTCTACTTCTTCTGTGGGGCTGGATTTAACTGCAGAAAGTATCAGACAGGGTAGTTTTGCTGTATTCTCTTTTGTATCCTTCAAGGATAAATAAAGAAACATCTTTCATTTTTTATGACATGGTACTGTCCTTTCCAGTGGATTCTACAGCAAAGTTTAGAATTATTTAACTTCTGAAAACTTTAACGACAGGCAAGGAAATACCACAGATGGAACATGGTGGTGCTAGAATGAAGATGCTGACAATACAGGAATATTGAAACCATGCATACCAACAAAGATGAGGAAACTCAGTTACACTGACTGTGAGCTCCAAAGGATAAAATTTTAGACTGCTATATTCAGAGTAAGAGTTTATGCTTTCTCCATAATTATGGGCAACTTCAACATTTTTGGAATTCAAGGCTTTCTCTAAATCTCTGCTTGGGAGGTATTGGCTTGCCCTCTAAACCAGCTGTCATGCTGATTCTCAAATGTGAACACAAAGGCTTTAGTTAATTGTATCCTCTGTTTGTTTGTGTTGTTTGGTTTTTTTTTTCCTGAAAGCCAACCCACAACACTGCATGCTGCTCCTCAAATGAAATAAGCTCCTGCATCTTGCATCACAATCCACAGGGAGTAAGTGGATATCCTAAGAAAGATATACATGTGATTACACTAGTTGATCAGCAATAAGGTTGAGGTATAGTGGCATAATGATGAACTATGGCACACTGAGCAATGCAGAATTATTTCACTTTTACTTTGCTGTCTCCCACTGTTTTTTAATTGCTGAATGCTGAGTTACCTTGGTTTTGTCAGGTAACTGTTCACTCTTGCCAGTCTGTAAAGAGAAGATAGGGAAGAGCTTTTGTGAGGGTTTTCTTTTTCTCAGGAAAAAAACCCCAGTGTAAAGCAGTACAGACTATTCTGTAACCAGGTTCTTGGAATACACTCAAGAAAAGCAGCACAAGGTTTCTGGTTTAGTACTATTTGGATTATGGCATGATAAAAATGAATTAAAAAAATCCACAACAAAACAGACTCAGTGAAATAATTATACCATGAGTGCAGAATTCAGCAGTCCCTCCATTCCTCACATGCTCCTTAGATTTACTGTAAAATCTTGATAGAGCCCCGTAGTTATGCACTGTGTTTTTAAACCTATATAATAAGGTTAATACTTTTACTATAGGGGTTTAGAAGTTAATTGACATAAAAGTTTCCAAATTCAGAGTTTTACTGGGAATGATAGCATATGAACTTACAGCCAGTCTAATCTATTTCTATTAGAAATCTTCTGGCATACTGTCCCACTTTCACTGGGCTCTTCTCACTCTCACACTAATATGTTTAAAAGTCCCAAGTACATCTCTACATTTTTTGGAATAGGACTGTTTTTCTCTGCTTCTGTAGAGATGATAATATAGTTCATGTGAGACCTCTATTAATTCTAAATTTTCTCTACTTGTATCCTTCAGATTTCTGACATGCATCGTTTCACTCTTAAATGAAGCAACATCGGTTTTAAACGGGACTGACATAAGTGAACACTGGGTGTGAATGCTTATTCATGTTCCACTCAAGATCTACAGGAAAAAATGCTGCCTTGATCCCTGAGAATCAAAAAATTCCCACTAGATTAACAAGTAAAAGCTTACAAAGAGAGCAAGTTAAGAAAAGGTGCAACTACTTCCAGATGTGGCCTAGAAAAATTAAGAAACCACCACGTATTTTTTGGTGTCACTAATACATGAAGAGAGAACTGTAAGAGATTGCCCAAGGAATGAAGCAAGCTGAAAAGAAAATAGGAGTGCATTTTAAGTGCAAAGCAATCTACAAAAAAAGAAAAGTGGTCTGTATGTATCACTTTCTTGACACTGAAGCATTACAGAACAAATTCTTCCTTTTTACATTGGAAGTTCACGTCTTATCTGTTTTGGAGATATCTTTAGAGAACTGGTGAGAATATTCAATTCCTCAACTTTCAGTCTTGTTTAAAACATCTTTCACCTCCAACAATCCGGTCGCTATTTAACCACAGTGACTTGAGATTTGGAGGAACTGGTGATTCTAATGAGTGACAACCAGGCATCTTCAGTTAGGCTGGCAGGCTAAAAAAAATCCTGCTTGCAATCTGCAAGCCTGTAATTTTCTCTTTTCTTTGCTAGTGCTACTTAGACTTTCTGGATCAGCATAATTAAACAAATGAGAGGGCATTGCATATTAAAAATGCTACAGTCATTTATCTTCTGACCAGAAGTAATAAAACTAATAAAACACTTTTGTTAGAAAGTGAATGCTATTAAATACGTATTACCAGTATCACAACATTCTGCTAACTTGGAAGAGCAATGGAAATGTCACAGTACTGTTCTGTCTCTTTCTCTCAGATGATTTATTGTCACTGCTCCATAAATGGCTGCTCACTGCTGCTGCTTCTCCTGTGGAGCAGTAGCAGCAGCAAGGGCCAAAACATTTACTGGCAAAGCACAATCACTTTATGGAAGAAGGGATAAAATGGTTGCTTGCAACACTAGGGTACAGTACAGGGTACAGTACAGGGTACAAGGGGAAATTAAGCTACCTTTATTACAAATGCCAGCCTAGCTGGGCTTCCAAAATGGGGGTGCTGTTAGCCCTCTCTCATCAGCGCTGGGGACTTACAAGGAATAACAATAAAGACAGTCTTGTCAGTACATGCTGGAATTGAAGGAGTAAAAACAAAAGCCTTAGTGGTGAAAATGGGCAATAATGGCTACTGTTTTGGTCAAAGAGGGCAATACAAACTACTTGAAGAGTTTATTATTACCAACAGCAAGGCAGTCCTTATTCCTATTGCTGTTAAAACTGGCTGAATATATCTGGGTGGAGTAACATTTTACAGCTACAAGCTTGCTTTTTTCAGTCTCTGTCCCTTTCTTCTAAGCGTTGGCTTTGAATTCCAGGTTACCAAAGATGTGAATGCTTTGTAAAATTTTAAATGGTAAGTTCTAATTTTAGCAAATGCCTTTAAAGTTGACATTGAAAGATCAGTGCTGTTCTTCCTCCTGTTTAGGAAAATTGCCAGTCCATGATCGGGCCTTGTTCAGAAAGATTCACATCTAGAACTGCAGACAAAAGCACTTGCAGTTCTCTGCAAAGTACTATTTTGGTAAAGGAGTGATGAAATTTTCTGAGAATTTTGGTTGCTAGTTACCTGGCACTAGGGAAATTCTAAATCATCTATTGCCTTCTGGAAGAAATAATCACCTCAAAATGGTTACACTCCTGCCTTTCCCTGAGAAGCAGACTTCTGGTTACGACCTCACGACTTAGCTATGCACCAGTAATCATATATAGCATGATCGTGCAGTTGACATCTCCCTGTGCTTTGTCAGCAATGACAGCTTCTCATCAGCTCAGCTCCCTCACTCCTCCCATCCGGTGTGTGGAAAGACTTTCCACTGAGGTAACGAACACTGGCTGGGCACGTGAGGAACCAAGACCGTTCCTGTATAGGACAGCTTCCATGTGTACTCTCCCCTCCTCTAATTTAATTCTGCTTCATTTGCTTGCTGCTGACTGTTGTACTCTAACGTTGAGTACATGAGGTGGGGATTGTCACTTGCTTCTAGGGCAGGATGTAACCTTCAGGTTGTGCAAGGTCACCTCAGGGGTGACCTTATCACTCTCAACAACTATCTGGAAGGTGTTTGTACCCGGCAGGGGGTCGACTTCTTCTCCCAGGTAACTACTGAAAGGACATGAGTTCAAAGTCTTAAGCTGTGCCACGGTACGTTTAGGTTGGACATTGGGAAGACTTTGTTCACAGAAAGCGTGATTAGACATTGGAATAGGTTGCCCAGAGAGATGGTAGAGTCACCATCCCTGGAGGTGTTTAAGGAATGATTGTACATGGCACTTACTGCCATCATCTAGTTCACACAGAGATGTTCAGTCATAGGTTGGAACTCGATGATCTTTTCCAACCTAATTGATTCTGTGATTTTTTGTATCTTCATATTTGTTGAGCTCTGCATGGCACTTCCATAATGCAAATATGCTTGCACAGAGTGATGCTTTTCACAAAAAAATCCCTGAGAGGCCGAGACATAACGTTAAGAGGCTTCAGTGTTTCTGCGATCTCAAAATACTTTGCATTAAATCTGAAGCTCACAGCAACGCCGTGTTTTGTCTACAAATCCGCTTGGGAATGAAGAGGCATAGCCTTGCTGTGGCATCGGATTATAAGGACACAGCAGTACGCCTGGAGTGTATCTGAGCGCAGACGCTGTATCTGCCCCTATATTCCTATGAACGGTCGGTTTATTTAGCAGCATCTGCCCGTACTGACCCCCAAGGCTTCCCGTTTCCAACATGGACCCGCAGCGCCACAGCCCGCCGGGCCGGGATCGGCCCCGCCCCGCCCGCGGCACGGCGGGGCGGGCCGACCAATCAGAGGGCAACAGGCCCGGGGGGGCGGGGCCAAGCCATGAGTGGCAGCTGGCGAGATAAACAAGTTGCCGCACTATTCAGCGCCCCACAGCATGGGGTCCGTGCCCTCCGTCCTTTCCGCCCTACACCCCTCCGTCCCTCCCTGCCAGCCAGAGGCGCCGCGTCCGGCCGCGCTCGCCGCTCCCGCCTCTGCCCGCAATGTGAAGAGTCAGCAAGTTCCCAGCGGCCGCTGAAAAGCTCCGCTGTCTCCGGGGTGGGCAGTGCGCCGACGCCGCCCGGCCGATGCCTCCCGGGGCATGCCGGGAGTTGTAGTTCTGGCGCCGCGGCGTTCCCGCCCGCGGCGGCGGGGCCGGCACCCGCAGTCGCACTACGACTCCCGGCAGCCCTCGCGCCGCGCCGCGAGGAGCCCAGTTGAAGCGGGTGGCGGCGGCGGAGCGCGCCCCCTCCCCCCCCGCCGAAAAGCCCCAAACCAAAACAACAACAAACCGCCCCCCGTAACCCCCTCCCCGCCCGCCGCCCCCGCCGAGCCTCGGACATGGCGGCGCCGGGAGGGGGCTCCGCCAGCCGCGGGTGCTGATCGGGCCGCCGCGTCCCCCTGTCCGCCCGTCCCTCCCCGCCCATGGGCGAGACATGGACTACGAGTTCAAGTCGAAGCTGGCGGCCGAGCGCGAGCGGGTGGAGGACCTGTTCGAGTACGAGGGATGCAAGGTGGGCAGAGGCACCTACGGGCACGTCTACAAGGCCCGCCGCAAGGACGGGTAAGGGCCGCGCCGAGTATCCCCTTCCTTGCCCCCTCCCCCGCTCCGGCGCCCTCCCCTCCCCTCTTTTCCCTCCCTCCCCGGAAAGTTTGTGGGAGCGCGGGGGCTGGAGCGCGGAGCCCGCCCGGCCATCCCCCGCCCGTGCCGGGAGCGGGCCCGGGTGCCCCGGCCCCGGGGGTCAGTGCCCGGCTGCTCAGAATCACAGTCACTTAGGTTGGAAAAGACCTCTGAGATCATCGAGTCCAACCTATGACCGAACACCACCTTGTCAACTAGACCATGGCACTGGGTGTCATGTCCAGTCTTTCCTTGAACATCTCCGGGGACGGTGACTCCACCACCTCCCAGGGCAGTTCATTCCAATGTCTAACTGCACTTCTTGGGAAGAAATTATTCTTAATGTCCAACCTAAACCTCGTCCCTCTCTGTCCCCGCTCCACCCTCCCTTCATCCCTTGTGGTGCGGTGACAGCCGGCTGTGCCCTTTGGGGTCGCCTTTGGGTTTTCACGACATGTTTCAGGCCGTTGCCTTTCATCTTTTGTGTGACCGCGTTCGTGCTTTGACATTCTGCTTCGAGAACTCGCAGGGGATTGGGAAGTGAGCAAGTTTGATGCTATGAGCACCTGAATACCTACCGCCGCTCTGCAGATGCTCCCACCCGAGAGGCCCGGGAAGCTCCCGGGACGTGTGTTGGTCCCTGGTCTGGTCCCAGCCCCAGGTACCCTGCTGAACCTAGAGCCAAGCAGGCTTGGCTTGATGGCGTGTCTGGGACAATCTTTGCTGACAAAATTGGCAGCTTCTGCCCAGTACCCACACACAGGTGTGTGGGAGATGTGTCTTCACCAATTTCCCTTGAGAGAGCACAATACACCTGTCCCAAACACTTGGCTGGTGGCGAGATCCAAAGAGGTCATTTAGCCGTGAAGTTCACATATGTTGGCTAAGCAAGGGTTCCTTCCCTTCCCTGGGGAAGAGAGAGCTGGCACCATGGGGTAGATATTTCATGGATGCGCTTCCGTGTGCTGTGGTTGAGAAAGCGATGGGGAGCTCAGATTGCAACTTGGGATTGCTTGGCTGGTGTGCAGTTGTTGAAGGGGAGCAGTTCAGGTGTGGGGTTCCAAATACAACCCTTTGCTTTCAGAAGAGCCACTAAGCCCTTTTTCGCTGTGGAGTGTCAGTAGTGCACAAACATGGACTGCATTTGCAGAAGTGTTCTGAACACACTGCAAAGTTCAATAAAATGTACTTGCAAATTAGAGGTGATCCCTTTCTATCAGAAAGCTAAAGGCTAAAGCCTTCCATTATAGCCAACTGAAACTTTGAAAAAGCCGAGATTGAATGTGGAAAAATGACAACTTTTAAATAAAATTGTGGAATTGGTTAATGGAACGCTGCTGCTTTAGATTAGTAGAGAAATCCAGAGAATTTTCTATAGGAGTAAATTGCATTCATGCGTGACTTGACAATTTAAACTCTGAGGCAAGAGGCTGTAGTATCAAAGTGATTAATAACTGAAAGGTAGCACACTAATTCCAGTGGAGGATTAAATGCCAGGAAATGAGCTCTGATTCTGACTAGCTTGCTCTGCAACCTTAGGAATACTAGAGCATAGCTAACTTGAAAAGGAAATATTAAAGCTTTTCCAGGTATTACAGCTGCCACTGAACTCTTCCAATATTTTTGGTTTAAGGCATTGTGGTTTTCTCTATTTTTTAAAGTTTTAAATAATTTATTATCTATATATATGAGATATATGAAAGGAAGCCATAATAAACTCACCAAAAATGCTAGTTAACTGTTTTTTGCTGTTCTTGGATATAGTAATCCTAGAATTACTTCTTGTAAGAACAGCATAAAAAAGGCAGAGCTGTGGGTTTACCATTTTATGAAAAAAAACCAACCAAAACCCAAAAAACTTTGATGTCTGTTTATAACTTACCTGTTTGATTGCAATCACCTGCAATGGTAAACAATCTCAGGAATTACATGGGTGCTACAAGGCACCATAGAGGACATGTCTTCAAAATGCCTACAGTAATAATAGTATTACAAATGCAAATGGATGGTAGTAAAGCAAAAGTAAACACGAGAAGAAGAGAGCTTATGTGTCAGAGCTGGGAGTAATCAAAGGGAGACCTTGATCCATTAAGAAAGGTAACTGGTAAACGGAAGTGCAAAGTTTCAGTGCTGTCAAATGGATTGACATGTAATATAACACGGCACATGCAACTGTACTCAAGGGGTTTTACTTCACAGAGTTTGGAAACTGGCTTATTCTTTTTTTTGTGGGGGGGGATATTTTTTTTTCTTTTTTGTGGCATTGGTGAGTTCACTCTTAGTTGCTTTTGTGTAACTTTAAGACTTTGGATGAAAGTAGGATGTGAACAAATTAGAAAAAAAATTAGAAAACAACCAGAATCATGAAGATAAGATGATTTCCGTATGTAAATACCTAGCTAAAGTATATCTGTGGGTTGGAGGATATTTAACATTAGTTCTTAACTTTAAGGGGTCTTTAATGACACAAACTTTTTCCTGTGTTGCCAACAGAAACCTAGCAGTGGTGCATACTTATTGTGTGCTGATCACTGAGGCATTTTGAGCCTCGTGTAAAGGAATTCTTCTATGGCTGGTCATAGAGGCTGTTTCAGTATTTCCAATTTGCAAGGCATTCCTGTAAAAAAAGGAAGAGATTCTGGCTACTTGCTTCATATAGTCAATTTACAGTCTCGGGGGCCTGAGGGCAATAAGAACCTTGTAGCTCTGCAGAAATTCCACCGAGAGCCTGTCACTTCACATTTCAAAAACTTGGCATATAAAGTTTATGAAATAGTAAAATGTGTTTATACGGAGCCTGGCAAGCTGTTCGATAAAATGCTTGTAAAAAAAAGTGTTTGCATTGCTTAGATTTCCATGAATGGTTTGGGCATAAAGCAGTTTTTTGACAAAGTAACATCTTAGTTTGGCTTTTTCAGCCTGGAGTAGAATACCTTTTGGGCATGTTTCTAGTGAGCTTATTTCTATGAAAGTTAAGAGGTTGGTTTGTTTTTTTTTTTCTTTTTCCAAATAGACAGTCAGATTTGAACAATGTTGGTGTGACATTTCCATGAACTGCATGAACAAGTTTTTAAAGACATTGAGCACCTGCAGCTTCTGTTTACTTCAGTGCGTGTTTGTGTGGTCTGATGAGGTCCAGAGGTACTACCTGTGTTACACATTTAGCTAAATTAGGCACCTGAGTTTATGAAACTTTCATTAATATCTTTGTAGTCTGGGAGGGGTAGAAAATAGGTATTTATATAAGCTGTCTAATGGTTTATTTCAGTGTATGCTGAAACTCGACCAGTGGCTTTGAGGGTATAAATTGTGATATAAGACTCATGATGGCAATTCTGTTGTCAATATCAAGTTTTTAGCTCTTTTTTTGGACACATCCATGTCTGCAATTTTTCCAGTTATGGTTAGGAAAGTGGTTTTGTTTCATGCCTTACCTCTCCTCCTTGTGTTCCTTGCCACTTCTTTGATCGCAGTTTAGCCTACTGTGGTGTTCATAGTTGTTTTCACTTCCTGAGAAAACAACTGCCTCTGCATACAAGAGGCAATATTTAAGATGAAGCGAGGTTTGGAAATTCTGCAGTTTGCCTGAATTATTTCCTTTTACTCTTTCAGAATGATCAGTCTTTAGGTCCAGGCTACTACAAAGTGCTTCTATTCTTTCACCAGGATGTCAGTTCACCTGCAGGAGGATATTTGCATGAGTCAGCAAGCTTAAAAGATACCGCTGTTGGTTCCTCAGGAGCGCAAGGAATAGTGGGATGCATGAGTCAAGCAGAAAATAGGCCACTCTGTTCCTTGTTCTATAGCAGCGACAGGAGATGCAACACTTGCAAAAGCTGAAATCTTCATGTGAATAAAACCTTTCTAGTTATTGCTGCTTCTGCTTGCCTTTAAACAAACAGTTGAGCCGAATGCTTTCTCTCAATGTATGGTTATTTTATTTTTCTTTGACTCGCTACCTGGGTTTGGGCAACGGAGGTTATTAAAACTATTATTGATATAGCTACTTGGAAAGAAAAATATATTTTTAATTTTATTTTAATCTCTGTGTTTCAAAACACCTTTCAAGAAGCAAGTATATGCTTTTTAATCTTGTTATGGAGGGAATGACAGAAATATGGAGTGATCAGCTTTCAGAATGATAGCAGCAGAAGGACCAGGATTTGTATCCTGGGCAGTTCCCAGGCTCACCGCCTGCTCAGTAGCTGGTACTGCCCTGGCAGACCCTTTGGCCATGTTACCATTTGGCAAGTATGAAAGGTTTGGCACTACCCTGTACTGTACAATGTATCAGCTGAACAAAGTGTATAGATTTATATGCTACTGTAGTAATATACCTTAAAAAAAAAAAAAGCCACTATTTGTACCTTGGCAGGTTACTTTATTGTTTGAAAGTTATAGGTACATTAACAATACAATTGCTATAAAACAGGTTTCACTTTGGCTGCCTAATATGGAATTCCCTTTTGGAAATTGGATAACAGTGACTTAAGTCCAAAAATGTGGCATACAGGTGTAGGAAGGGAAAGACAAATGAAATATTCTTTCCCTCGTCTCTCCCCTGTTTTTCAGTATTGGAAGTTTGTAACTGAGGAGGAGAGTCTGTTTTCCTCCTTGGACTGATGCTGATGTGTGGAGTCATTGATGTGAAGTTCTTGACTTACAGCTTCCAAGTCCACATAAGAAGTGAGTGCCCCATTTTTGACAGTGTTCAAGGTCAGGTTGGATGGGGCTTTGAGCAATCTGGTCTAGTGAAAGGTGTCCCTGCACATGGCAGGGGAGTTGGAACTAGATATTTAAAATTCCTTCCTACCCAAACTCTTCTTTGAAAGGCAGGGCATAGGGCAAGAAAGAAGGATGAATTGCACAGCCAAGGCAAGTATATAATCTAACATAGGAATACTGCTTGTGGTTCTGGCTGTGTAACCTTTTTTGTTTTAGTTTTTTTACTTGATAAATCTTATTTGTTTGAAGCAGAAGTGGGAAAATATTAAGAGAGAAAGAAATAGCCTGCTGTGAGGCATGGCTCCATTGCAAAAGCAGAATTTCTCCGGGGAAACTTGCTGTATTTGGGGTTTCTGCTAATATCATTATGTTGTTCAGATGTTGAATCTGGTCACACTTATGACTCAGATCAGTGTGGTGTTAGAAAACTTAAAGCGTAGAAGCAGCAAAAGTAATCCGCTCGATCTCTTAAATCAGTATTCATATAGCAGTTAATTGGTGTACTGTTCTTCCCACACTGTTATTCTATAAAACTTAACTTGCTTAAAAACTTGAATAGCAGGATTTTGTCAGGAGAGGCAACTTGCACTCAAGTTGGTTAAATGGTAGAAATGAACAGTGTTGGTGGTAAAATCACAGGAGAATGAGGACATGAGTACTGCAGTTCCATTTGCTGTTAGGAGAAAGGAAACTCATTGATGTGGCAAGGATTGTACTCTCTTGAATGTGAAACTGGAATACTATGTAGTGATGCGAGTTCATACTTGTAAGATATTTGAGGGTCTATAAGAGTTTATGTATTTACATCTTATTTCCTCTATTTGACATTGTCCCAAGTGTAAGTAATTTGAGTGTTCAGCTGCAATTGCTGTTTACTAATGTAAACCTGCGAGAGGCTCAATCACCGAGTTATTGACCAAAGTCAGAACGCAGTGTGTTTGATCCTGAACAATTACCGCCTCTCTGCAGCAAAATCCCTATCAGTTATGGGACTTAAAGGCTGTGGTTTGCTTCCCACTTTCAGGTGTTTTTTTTTTTTTTTCCCCCCTGATGAAACTGCTTATCTTGAAGGTATGAAACAGCTGAAGGTTTTTATGCTGAAGGCGTTTATGCCTCGCTATAAACTCTCAAAAGCTAAGGAAACCTAAGTACTAGATTTACATGTATGAAAATACTTATTACCACTGAATGCTCTCAGTATCTGTGAGCAGAAACAGCAGAACTAAACCAAACCTGTCTAACTAGTTGCCTGTAAGGCATTCTAATAGAAAAGTCCCCAATCTAGGAAGAGATCATTAGTAGTTCATAACTGTGCCTTACTGAAAGCTGCTGGTGCAACTATACCATGGCCTTGCTTCCCGCCCAAGAGATAGTGCAAGTGGTGATGAGTAGTTTTAATGCTTCCCACGGACTCTTGCATATGGTCTCTCCCATGGCTATTTTGTCCTTTCTTCTGTTACTCACCCTGAAATTTAAGTGCAGAAATGAGCTGTACAGCCCATCATTGCCTTTCAGAGAGCAAATTGCATTCAGCTGACATTTTATTTGCTACTGTGGCAAGCAGAAAGGTGATGCGGTGCTGGTAGGAGCTTGGGGAAGAAATGGGGTGAATGACATGTAGAAGAGGTTGTGTTTTAGAGGAAGAGATGAAGATTTTTGCCAAGCTTGCGGAGGAAGAGTCACACATAAATTAGCTCGTAATAAGCTGTGAAGGAAAACCTCTCAAAGTTTAGTGGTGTTTATTCTTTTAAGAAATGAAGAGGTTAAGAAGTTCTGTGTTACCGAGTGACTTGCGGAAACAAACCCCGAAACTCACAAAGTGAATTTTGAAGCAGGTATGTTTGTTCATGGCACTGGGTGCATGGGGGATAATTCCTCCAGTCACACACACCTATGGCCTTTGTTCAGCTCCTTTTATGCAGTATAATGTTACATATGCATTAGTATTATTACATATACATTAGTTGTGTTCCGTATGCATTAGCTGTCTCAGCAAATTCCAGAAAAGTGGGAGGGGAAATTATTAACATATACTGCCCCTATAACTCCACCTTGGAATGCCCCCTTTGGGTTTTCTTTTGGGGATCTTTGAGGGTCCTTTGGATGAAGTAAGAAGTCTTCCTTGGCTTGAACTTTCTACCTTTGCTAAGAACTGATGAGTTGGCACTGTCCAATTAACTCAAAACTGGTACCTTCTTCAGGAGCTTCTCCTTATCAGCTTTCAAGGTCTCTTTCTCATGAGCTTCAGAGCCCCTTATCTAAACTCTGAAGTTTTCTGTTCCTATTGAAGTCTTCATTATAAAATTAACTATATCCTCTCTGTGAGTTAGCATAAGCAAGCAAGGCCCTATCCTAATTCTATCTAAGGCTACAATCTTGTATTATTGCTTCATATTTTGATCACCCGTTATCATTAGCCCATATTAAGCTGTGAAGAAAAACCTCTCAAAGTTTAGTGGTGTTTATTCTTTTAAGAAATTAAGAGGATAAAAAGTTTTGTGTTACTGAGTGAGGGGGTTAAGAGTTTTCTAGTTGTGCAGCAGGAGAAGGAAGTAAGAACTTGAGGGGGAGAAAAAAGAGATTCTTTTCTGTCCCCCCCCAGCTGGCAAAGCATGGTAGAACAGGGGCTGGGTCAGAAACTAAATACTTCTCATGTGAACTACTTGCCATAGAAATTTAATATGTTGGTGGATTTCTGAGTTGTCCAGTCTAATCTGTTATATTGGAGGTAGAATTGTAGAAGTTTCATAAATTTATTTTCAGCATGGTTGTTTTCACATCATGTATGATTTAAAAAGAAACAAAGAAATCAGCAAAAACCTCAGAAATTGCCGTGATTCATAATACTAGTGATGTTTGCACAAGTTACCAGAATTTCTGTGGAATGTCCCAACCAAATTGCACTAGAGATTTATCAGTAACATTGTTTTCCTGTATGTTTTTAAAAATACCTACTGAAATGGCTTATTTGCTGCTTCTGTGATCTTAATCATGCTCATGATTTGCATAGGTGTCTTCTAACCCAAGTCTTTCTCGTCTGTATTTAACTAGTGAGTTCCGTGTTGTGAAGTAAGATTGTGTTTGCATGTGCTGGCTGCTGCTTTATGGTCGGTTCAGGAGAAGGAATAGTCTGTGTGTGATTGGAAGGGAAGGGATTGCTAGCAGAAGTGATTGGCAACTCTTACGTTCTGCTTCCAAAGATACGTCATTTCTTGAGCTTCCTTGGTGGCATTTGAGAGCTGACATAGCCTGCAATTATTTTTTTTTATTTTTTTAAACTGAAATAAAGTGTTAGAACTTAAAAAAGATTTATTTGTTTCAATAACAGCGTGTTTGCCTGAAGGAATGCTGAAATTGGTCCAGGACAACTGCTTTTAGAATAAATTGGCTAACTCAGAATATGACTTTAGGAAATGAAGAACAGTTTCTACTTGTATAGCAAATACAAGAAGTTTATTGTTTTGACTTGACTTACGAGTTTCATGTTATCTAAATAATTTAAGTTTATAAAAGACCTCCCATCTCTGAGGGCTTGGTTTACATGGTGCACTTGACTATAAGTTAGATGACTGACGGATAACAGTGCTAGTTGTGATGAATTATTATACGTCTTGTGAAGTTCACTATCTCAACAGATTCAAGAAGAAAAAAGTCCAGGTATCTTTTAAATAAAGATTAGCTTCTGTTAAAATCCTGAGAGTCTTTAAATCAACTGATACTTAACTTCTCTATCTGAATTTTTTATTAGTATTTTCTTAGACTTTTCTGTGGAAGCACAACATTTCATTTAGCATTGGGGGTTTTTGGAGAGCCCATGAAATATTAGTGTATCTAATAAGACTGAAAGGGAAGGAATGTTGTAGAGATAGTGTTAGCTGATGTTTTCAAAATGCATGTCTGTTAAGTGTGGTTTTTGGTTTTTGTTGGTGTAGGAGTTTTTATTTATTTAATTTTACTTTGTTGGAAAGCAGAACTGACTTTTCAGGTTGTGAGAAAGATTGGAGGAGCTGGGATTACTGTAATAGTGTATCTCTGAAGAATATTATTCATGTTTGCTTCTGTCTTTCCTGGGATTAGCAATCTTAAAAAAATATTTTCAGGTGAGGCCACTGTATAACTGCATGTTTCTCCCTTGATTGTCATCTGTTTTCTGCAAAGTTCATGATCATGGATTATTCTAGAGTTTTTCGTCTGGTAGGTGAAACCACGCTGTGGTTGGGCTTTTCAATAGGCAAAGCAATGGCTGTAGCTCCCTGTGTGTGCTGGCAGTGTCAGATTGCTCAATTAAGTATAGGAGTTCTGGGCTAAATCAGAGCACAGATATGAACTGGGGAAAGCCTCGGACAGTCTGGCTTTAAATGTGTTCCCATAAACTGGGCCTTGAGCATGGTATGATTATTTTTTTGTTTACTGTGCTGACTTAAGTAGAAGATGCCATTGATTTCTTTTTGCAGCTAAGTGAAAATAAATGTTATAGGCAATTGACTTGGAGGCAGAAGCTAGATTTGCTGGAATGGAAACTACATCCAGAGGTACGCTTCACTGTTTAGAAGCAATGTATCTGGTTTCCTCATGCATTAGTTGCAGGAAGAATCAATCCTTTTTACGTGGCCAGAAGGTTTTCTGCCTTTTTGTTCCTCCTTTCTTTTGCTGTCTTTATTAGAGCATTTGGAAGCATTCACACAGGTAATGCTGGGATTCTGCTTTGACTGCAATTTTCCTTGACTCTCCCACCTCATCGGTAATAGTGTGGGGTCTGAGAGCCTGAAGAGATCTGATGATGGAAAGGCCACTCATGCGTGCCAATTCTAGCAGCATGAGATTAACTGTTTGACTCCTAAGTAGGTTGTTTTGAGGGAGAAGCTTCTTATCTTTATGGCTCATGAATTCTGCGAATTCAAAGGTGTTTGGAGAAAATTCTCACCTGTGTTAATATTCCATGAATTTTCACAGGTTCATGCTAAGATTTAACATTTTGCACACTGGGAAATGCCATTTTCATTCCTTTGGTTCATTATCACTAGTGCAGCTGAGAGTGGGTGTCGCCCATGTCTTCAAATGTCTCTATTCCTGAAACAGAGCTTCTGTATCAGTTGTTGCCCTGTTTTCCTGGGCTTTGTAGACTTCCAAGTTATGTTCATATCTTTTGATTAAAATCAATCATTGTACTGGATAACCAGTTGTTCCTTTGCCCGGTTCTGTCATGCTCCAAATGAGAAACAGGGGTAGACAAATTGCCAAATTTCATTTGACCTTCAGTTCAGAACTACCAAGAGACTGTTACAAACTGAGTGTCATTTATTCTACCTTCAGCATGACTTCAGTGATAGGGAAAAAACAGCATAAAACTTCATCCAAGCTGCGCTCTTAAACCTCAGAGTGTGAGACAAGCCTATTCTGACTATGAGACATGTAGTTTTAAAGTTCAAAGGAAACAGAACATGGCTCTCTTTCCCCAGGACAGGATAGGATGATTGCTGACTAAAGGCCTTGCTTGTTGTTGGGAAGTAGCCAGACTCTCTTAGTGGCTGGAATAAAGGCATCTAAGCTTGTGAAACCTAATCCCCTGACACTGAAGAAAATGAAGTGGAGAGTCTTCACTCAAAAACCCATAAAAAATGATGCTTTTCTTTCTTGTTTTTTTTTTATGTTTCCGAGTGAATTAAATTAGACATCGTGGTGACTTCGTGGGGTTTCATCCTGGTCCTTATACCTTCTTGTGAGGGTGTTTTTTCAAAGCTTTTGCAACTTTCCAACTGTAACAAATGTGCTCTGTTTCACTGTGCATACAGAATTTGGATCTTGCTTCTTATTCATGATCTGGGTTGCAGCTTTTGTATCTGTAGGCCAGTTTACTTTTTAAGAATTACATCCACATTGTGTTAGTAAGCTTTCATGTAGGTCTGTCTGTGAGAATTGAAAATTTTACTGTAGTTGGTTTGAACTAGGAAGTCTGAAGAAAAAGAACAGAAAATTTGTAATATGTCTCTGATAAATCTGGGCTTTCAGGTATGTTAGGAGAAGTGCTTGGTTGTGTCATGGGCTAGAGAAGGAAAACTGAGTAACTGCAACTTTTAGGCCATTGTCTTTCTGATAGGTTTTGCATTGAGTTGATAATTTTGTTTATTCTGCTATAGCTGAATCTCGTATATTACAAGAATTTAGAAAAAAATCTACATCTGGTGTTACAAATATGTTCTTGTGAAAAAGATCCCAAAGAAATAAAGTTGCAGTATTTAACCAGATTTAGCACAACAGAGAAAGAGACATACTGCACGTTAAGCTGGACTGTGTAGTCCTGGCTTCAGGACCTATAGTTAAAAAAGTCCAAAACCAGACTAATGTTCTTCACATTTAACGTTATTTGCAAATATTCTTCTTACATGATTTTATGAAGTGAACAGCAGATTCTTTTTTGGCATAGTCTAAAGGACTATGTGTCCGTGGCCTTGATACATAATTCACTGATAGATAAAGGTTTGTTTGATCTTTATTTCAGAGGTATTTTGCTCCTTGCTGCTGCTGTTTCTTGTTTTAAGGTAGCAACTCCTCACATGCAGTATCCTTTCTGGAATGGAGGTATTTCCTAAATATATTCATTATCTATAATCAAGCCTGTCTGTAAAGAAATAAAATCAGGTACAGCTCTATCCCCTGCTGTAATATAGCAATGCTGGAAGAAATTATCTGGAGCAGCGGAATAATTTTGTAGCTTTCAAGGTTTAATGGGAAGACTTAAGTTTTTATCTTTACAAACAGGCTGTCAAGTCCACTTAGCCCAATCTGTCATAAATTTACTTGTATGAGATTCACAGTTCTCAGTCAAGATGCTTTGGAGCCAATCTTATTTTAGCAATGGCAGCATCCCCGCAGCTGATCGAGATCTCTGTGAATCTTCATCAATAAATTTGGAGTGAGGGTGGCAGTGACTGAAGTTGTGCTCTCTTTCTGTATAAATTCAAAGTTTTATTATTGTAGCGTAAAGGCTAAATTTTAATAAGGTTAAGGTCAGTAAAATCTCCAGTGGTCTGTTATTACAGAGATCTTAAAGATCTGTCTGTGACTGTAATGTGAAATAGTCTGTCATTTTTGTTAACAATTAGAAGATCTGCTTTCAATTTTCTGAATTAGAGACTACTGGAATAAAGGAAAGAGGATATAGTTATGTGCAATGGTGCTGGAATAGACCCAGTCTTCTCACACTGATGTTAAGAGACCTCTACTCCTCACTCCCAGTCTAGTGAAATCATAGCTGGGAAAAGGTGTATTTTTTAAATAACAGAAAATCTTATCAGTGCTTTTAAAGAATTGATGTAGATTTTGTGGTTGTGGATTTCTTTTAAATTTTTGTTTACCGTCCTTACTGTTCTATATTTTGAGTTTCTTATGTAGCTCTCAAAACGAGCTAATGTAAATGCATTGAAGTTCAATATGTATATACTGTTGGCTAGAAACAAATTAAGATCAGCCTACAGATTCACAGCTTCTGCCATTTGTGGCTGGTTGCTGTGTGGATGAAAAGGAGTTGGCTGAACTGCTGACTGGGTAAGGCTTGATACAGTTGGAGGATAATGGTAAAAGAAAATTACTTTCCTAGTCTGTTGAACATGCACCCCAGTGATACCATATGGGGATTTTTTTGATCTTGTAGTTCTTTTGGCCTAATGACTGTTTCTATATGCATAAAAAACACCAAAGCGTAAGAATTAATCACTTTTGGGGAAGGATTTAGGTCCCTTTTTCCAGTCAGTCATAGACACATTTTTTGATAGTGTTACCTTTGTAAAGGGCTATGGCCATGCACTATGAGTAGGATTAAATCTGAGCAGCTTGCAAAAGGTAACCAGTGCTGAACATGATCAGTTTAGGGATCAGTTTAGGCTGCCGTGTTCCAGATGAGTTTTTCAGTTGGCTTCCAGTTGTGCTTCAGTGTCATGGTTTTGCCTGTTCTTGGTGGGGGGAAGTTTGCAACTCTCTATGATCTCCTGCTGAGTGATTAACTTTATGCTGGCTGGCAGCAGTTAAACAAAGGGATCAGAGCGTAACCAGATACCTGTATGGACGTTGTGTTCCAGGCAGTGAAGGACACTGAACTCCCTAGTGTTCCCAGGCTTTGTCCTACAAAGTCACAAATGCTTAAATTCCATTAGTGTTGTCACAAGGGTGAATTGTTGTTGTTTTCTATTACTTTTTTTTTTTTTTTAGCTAAGTGTCGGAATGTTTTTATGGTGCACTTTTTTGTTTAAGAAAACGTGCACTTTAATTATTATTTAATTATGGTATTGTGCTGTTAATTTAAGACAGTTATTATTAATAGATACTGTAATGATAGTATCTGTATTAACTGATGTGATAGTCACAGTTGCAGCTTCAGAGTGATTGCAGTCTTTCAAGCTGGTTCCTTGATGTGGATAATTAATTCTGAAGTTTGGATTTACGTTAAATTATCTATGAATTCAAGAGGAACCATCACGAAAAGTTTTAAAATTTGAATAATAGGGATAAAACAATAGTTTGAACCATGTGCTATTTTCAAATACTCCTATTTTTCTTATGGTCTTGGGCAAGTTGTTTCTAGTTTTCCACTGACTTGTTTGTAAAGTAGTTTCTCATATGATGGGAGGTCTCTGAAGTACAATTGCTATAGTTAAGACAGTTTAGCTCCTTTGAAATGTAATTACTCTAAATCTTATGAACTGTAGTCTTCTAAAGTGAATTTGATACTTTATTCTTTCCAAAGCATTTGGAAAATGGGAACTGAAAATTGTTACCAAGAAGAAGTAGTAATCATGTTTTCATTTTCTGTTTTGAATACTGCAGCTGGACATAAACCCCTGAGTACAATTTTTTGGGGCAAGAGGGAGAGAGTTTTGCTTTGCACTGTACAAATTAAAATGTTAACATTAACCTTAGGGATTGCAGAATTGGATATTTATTCATGAGGGAGAAAAGCTTAATCCCGAAGACGAAGTTTTTATAATGGAGGGATTTTCTCAATAATTGCCGATATGGGTGAGGGAGCGATCTGAAATACAGAGATGGGAAGTTTTCAGGAGAGCAGTATCTCATATCAGCAGTTTCATTTTCATAAAAAGTGAATCCCTTTTAAAACAGCATGAGTTGTATTTCTTCTGAAACTAGAAGCAATGTTGATTTTTAACATTTAACCCCTAGTTTTGGATAAGGGGACTTGAAGTGTAGAGAAGCCTAGTGGTGTTGTGTGACATCGTACTTGTTTTATCAGGCAAATTCTTCAGTTTTGAAAAGCTTTATTAAAAATTGTCACAACCTTTTAAGGTATGGAGTTCCCTTTCAGTTCTTCTTTGCTATCTTTTTTTCTCAGATTAGTCCATGATCTTGGTCTGTGGCACTTATTCCCTGCCCTCAGACAGACCCTCACACAGCAGGACCTTCAAGTTAGTTGACCTGTTCCCAAGCCAGTACTTCTGTGGATCATATGCAAATGGTTACAGACAGAGACCTTGCTTCTGCTTGGCTATCACCAGCATGGCTGGTCTTTTGCCTCAGACCAGGGCTGTGTGTTTTGTTGTTGTTTGGATTTGGTTTTCAAACTTAATCATGCTTGCTTCACTCTTGTAAAAAAAATGTGTTGATATAGGATCTGTCAGAAATGGATTTATGAAAACTTTCATGCTGTGTAATGCTGTATAATTTCTTGAAGTGTGTTCAGAGTCCACTAGAGTTTTCCTGAATAGTCAACATGAAATAGGAAAACTTTTCCCTGTCTCAAGTGTTTCATAAGAACATAGGTCTTTAGGGAGCGAACAGTATACCTACCTATCACACATACCGTTTGATATTATTTATTGAATTCTTACAAGTGGGCAAATAGCTACTAAAGAACTTATGCTTTTTTTTTTTTTTTTTTTGGACACTATTGAATAACCAGAATTGTGTGTTTTGTCAGATTGCATTGGCTGACTTAGTATTGAAGTTTCAAGTATATTTATTTCTTTCTCAAAATATCTTGAGATTACTATTGAATGGGAAATATTATTAGCTAAAACACCAATTTTGAAAAGTGCTTTAATCAGCTATTATGTTTGCATAATAAGAACAGTTAACTTTGAAAAAGCATTCATACAGACTTGCATTTCTGCCAGAGCAAGGGAATGATATTTAAAGGAGGCTGTGTTTATGATTCCAGAGCTGTTAGTAAAAAAAAAAAATAAAATTGTCAGATCTAGAATATTATATCTTTGGAGTTTTTTATCCTTGACACCTATTTATTTTAACTAAGTATTTAATTATTCCTATTTTTGCCCACTGTTCACAAAACCTAGCGTTCTAGGACTGTCAGCTCAGTAAGTCTGCCTTCTTTTCCCATACGGCATAATACCTTAAGTTTTTGAATTGTTTTTGTTTTGGTTTTTGTGTTTTAACATCTTTCATAATTTCTTGTTTGCATCTTCAAATCCCGCCTGGAGTGGCTGCCCGTCAAGCGGTGACAGCTGGCAGTGGCGGTGGTGCTGAGCGATGCTGCTGAGGGCAGTGTGTGCCAAGCTGCACACCCCATCTCTGCAGTGACCTTCGGTCTGTGAAGGTCTGGGTAACTGGATGCAGAGCTTTGCATCTGTAGAACTAGTTCAAGGGTAGCTGTATCAGTGGGGTCCTGTGCGCAGTCAAGTAGATGTGTCTGAAGAAGGATACAGTGCAGTGCTGTGGTGACTACATTGCTTTGGCATTCTAGCTGATAGTCGTGCATGGGATTGTTCTGTGCTGCATAGTTTAAACATGACCATAGTTTAAAAGCCATGATCAGTTTTAAATGTCCAGAGATGGTTTTGGTTCTGCAGACAATACAGTTTTGTCTTCACAGTCTCGTAAGCAATCTGAGTTATGGAGTTAATACTTTGCAGTGTATGTAAATCTTCTACGTAGATAGCAGAACTGTGTATAAGAGGGAATGGACAGTTATTATTTACTCTTTAAAATTTGGACTAATTAAGGAAATTGAACGCAATTTCAGTGTGATAAGGTATGATCTTATTACCTGTGAAGTTATAAATTTCTTGGTTCTGCATCTTGAGCTGAGCTCTTTTAAATGATTAATTCATGAAAAATAAAAAGGTGCTCAGCGGGGAGCAAAGAAGGAATATGAATTATCATGTCAGTAGATCCTGGTGAATTCTTCTGCTTAGGAAGCAGACAGATCCACTTCTGAAGTTATTTTTGAAATACTTGGTGAACAGCTCTTGTGAGCTGTTAATGAAGTATTTGGCCTAATTTTAGTAATGGTAACTTTTTAGGTTTTCTTTAGCCCTTGAAAAGTGTTAGGTGGTGTCCTTCTCTCACCCCAAGTACAGATTCCTAAGTTATGTTTCAAAATACTGTGATATGAGGCCATTTCATTTCAACTTTAATGGATGAATAAAAGTTTGTTTTAGAAGAGGAGGGTCCAATCTTATGTTGGCTGTTAAGATTTGCATCTGAATTGGTGAATATTTTGGGGGTAGTTGCAAAGCTGCTTGTAAGTTGCCGTCCTTCCCATTTCTCTGTAGAAAACTATCTGTGCAGAATGAGAATGTATTTATCTTTACCAATTCCAAAATAATTTATGTCACCTCAAAGTAACCCATTTCTTTAGTTTCAGCTGCAGAGGGTTCTGGGGAAAAGAGGCCCTTCAAACCTGTAGCCTAAACATGCTTAGTCTTGCTTCCTTAGAAATCAGTCTTGCACCAAATCCCAGAACACTGTGGAACACTTTATCTGCTTGAGAATTTTCCAGGCACGGGATACGAGTGTGGTGTTTTCACAGTAGTAGACAGTATCCTGGAATTTCAGGAAGTGTCCTCCAAAATTTTCTGTAGTTATTTGCAGATATTATCTCTGTTTTCAAAGAGTAATAGATACAGGTGAATGAAGTATCTTTACACAGAAGTTTTTGTTTGGGATTTATAAAGTCTTTATTAAAAGAAAACTTACTTTTATTATCAAAGTATAATGTATACATAAAAGCAGATTGGCTTTTCAACTTCTTGATGCAGACCAAATTAAAATATTTCATTAAACTTGTACTGCTTGGTGTAATATAAGTTAGAGCTAAACATATTCTTCTCTTTTTTTTTTCTTTTTTTTTTTTTTTTTGTGTATGTGTGTGTACAGAAAAGATGAAAAGGAGTATGCACTGAAGCAAATTGAAGGTACAGGGATTTCCATGTCGGCCTGTAGAGAGATTGCAGTAAGTGTATATAAATGAAAGTATTTTTACTGACATTATTACTCAACAGATATTTTATTTTCCTCACATTAAGTAACATAAAGATTATCTAAATGTTTTCTTTAAAGTATGCAAGCATGAAAGTTTATTCAGATGTGAGCTTTTTTTGAAATTCTTTCTAAGTCGTAATTTTCTTTTTAGTGGAAAGGAGTGTTCTTTCCAGGTAATAGTAATGCCTCTTTCTAGTATAATTTGTTTCTTCTGCTTTAATATGTTGAGAGGGAAATAAATGTGAACTTTTAAATGAAGTCTTATTTTAAAAAGGAATGTTTTTAAAATGACTCGAAGGAAAAAGGTTCTGAGAGATTACAGCTACCATTACAAGTCCACTTGCTAAAAATATGATTTATTTCAGACTAATGGCAGCTTGTTCTTCTTTAGCACCCAAGAACAGTTTGTTCTCTTCATTTCTTATTTGTTTTGCTAAGTACAGAGAAATTTCCTAGCAAAATAAAAACCATCTTTAATTGTATTTTTATTACATGTGTCTTAGAAGAAAAAATGGATTCAGAAACTTCACACTTTGCAACACATTAGTGCCTATCATTTCTTCAAATTTGGTAAAAATTAAGCGTTTGTATATGAAGGTAGAATTTGATCTTTAAATGTTTTATTTTGTGTCTGAAAACATGTCTTACTGTCAAAATGCTGGTACTGAGTAAAATTTTGCAAGAATTTCTTGCATTGCAAAACAAGTACACTTGCTTGATTAAATATTTACCTTGTCTTAATGTTGTTGTTGTGCTGCCAGCTGTTGAAATATGTGTTAGGATTGGGACTAAAGCTTTTTATAATCTAGCAGTGTTGCATTGAAACACAGTGTTCAGGTGTGCAATGCAACGTGAGGCATTAGAAATGTGAGACATGATGTCCATGAACTGAACAAACCACTGTATTGGGTTTAGTGTAGTGTCCATGGCAATTCTGTATGAAGAGACTTAACAGATAAAACTGCTATCCTTTTGAAGTGCTTATCACTGTAAGGTCAAGGTCACTTGTGGATTTGAGAGGTGGCTGCATTGCTGTCAGTCGCTTTACACAGGATTTACCCAGTGACCTTTCTTGCTGATGTTTCCGCCTTTGGAGGAAATAAGAAATCCCCTTTTAACATCAGTACCAAATTATATTCTTGCTGCTATAAAATCAGTTTTGACAGCATTGAGGGGTTTTTGTTTCTTGGATTGTTGTCCTTTGTTTTAAATTGTGCTACTGTGGAGATGATGTGTGGAATAGTCTGAAGGAAACTTTCCTGTTGTCATGATAATGCTGTGATATGGAGCTGGTTCTGTCATACCTGGACACAACAATGTAAGGAAGTAAAGAGTGTCCGATTATTTAACTTTGATGATACATAACTATTTTGGTCTTGTTTTTCTGTTTTTTAAACTATTTTTAAAAGTTAGTAAACCTTTGTACAAAACACAGTACAGCCTGTGAACTTTGACTTTCGTAAGTTACTTGACTACTTTCAATGGTTCATCTGGTGATTCTTCCTTGAATTTTTCTTTACTCTTCTTCAGACCTTTTTGTAAAATTCTGTAACCTGAGCTAATGGAGCAATCACCATTTGCTTCAGTGAAATCTCAGGTGGGTCAAATATTAGAAATATGAAAAAGATAAAGCTGAAATAGTTGAAAACAAAATACAAACTTTTTGTCATATAGAAACAAGCCACAGTCAAATGCATTTCCATATAGAGAAGCAGACTTCTAATTAATGCATCAATAGCTTATCTTGTATTTAAAGGCTTAGATAGGTGACAAAGAGGGTAATGTTTACTGATTAAATAAAGATTTTCAGCCTGGAAAGAGGCCATTTAAAAAATGTCATGAACAGTTCTTTGGACATTCAACCCACCCCTACCCTCACCAGCAGCAAAACAACCCCAAACCCCACCTTGGAAGCTGAGAACATGAAAAGGACACCAGTGCACATTCAGAATATTTTAATAATTCTGGAAACTGAAGACACTTTACCATATGCTCAAGAAGTATTTTTTTATTTCATGGCTAGGCTTCGCGAATGAAGATTTGGGAAGGGCTCTACCCACGCTTGCTACAAGCGCGCTGGTGACTAAAAAGGCCAGTGCGAGACAGACAAGTCCAGTTTCAAAAGGCACAGCAGAAAGACTCCCCAGGTGACATCAACAAGATGCGATTCTTTCTGCGCTGTCTCTTCTCCTTGAGAGCAATCCTGCGCGTGTTCTCAAAAGAAGCAGCAGCATTAAAGATTGTGTGTCTCCAGGCCTCCTGATTGGAGGCCAGAGCAGACCAATGGTGATGATCAATATGGCCAAGGCTGAGGGATTGT
>JAWWES010000115.1:68745308-68805297 GCA_035583135.1 Lophotriccus pileatus
CCTCTCTTGCGGCAGCCAGTGGCAAGTTCACCATAGAGCACAATCTTGGGGAGCCGGTGGTCCTTCATCCTGGAGACGTGCCCTGCCCAATGTAGCTGTGCTCTCAGCAGCATGGCCTCAATACTTGTGACAGCTGCCTGTTCCAGGACAGATGTATTGGTCACATAATCCATCCAGTGGATGTTTAGGATTGTACGGAGGCAGTGCTGATGGAAGCGTTCTAAGAGATGCAGGTGGTGGCGGTAAATGACCCATGATTCAGATCCATATAAAAGGGTAGACAGAACAATGGCTTTGTAGATGCAGATCTTTGTACTTTTCTTCAGGTGTTTGTTTTGCCAAACTCTTTTATGGAGTTTGCCGAAAGCTCTGTGTGCCTTTGCTACCCTGTTGTGTATTTCTGCGTCAATCTTACCATCCAAGGAGATGATGCTTCCGAGGTAATTAAATTGCTGGACTGATTTGAGCTCTGATTCGCCAATGGAGATACGGGGATGATGGAAGAAATATATGCTCAAGAAATATATTGCTGAACTAAAAGGCATTTAGTTTTGCAGTCCAAGACCATTTTGCGTGTCCTATGTCTTAGACACTCAAAATAATATCTACTGGCTAACTGTCCCTACAACAAAAGGCAGATGACTCCTCTCTTCTGACATTACAAATTCAGTTGATCTGTCTTTGCTTAGGACTTTTAGAACCATGAAGCTTCTCTTACCACCCTTCGTATGAGCTTTTCCTGGAAGAAGGCATATGGCAGTGAAAACATTATTTAGGCAGCGGTTCCTGGGGAAGTGATTGTTACTTTATTTCAACTGTAGGGTGATACCTGCTGAAGGATTCCATATTTCAGCCAATTCTGTTGTCTTGAATGTAAAAGTATTAGAAGGTATTCTTTTATATCAAAAGACGTGTGTGTGGGGAAAAAGCTAATTAGTTCCCTGTAACTCAAGTCTATTCTGAAGATAACTGAAATGGCAACTATTTCTGTGTTCCTGTTATGAGGCAGATTAAAGCTTGGCTTAAGCAACAGCATTTTTTGAAGAGCAGCACTGTAAAATATGAATGAGAGTTATGAAATATAGAGTTTCATTTTTAGATGATTAGTTAATGAAAGTGACACCATTTTCAGCTCAAGACTTGAATTAACTCATTTTGGAACTTGAGGTTGGGGGAAGTGAAGACTTTTATTCAGTTATGCTGCTTTTGTATTTTATGTTTTGCTCCTTACCTTGTCTAAGTAGTTTTTCTAGAACAACAAGTGGAGATAGAAGCAGCAGACCTGAGGAGTATTATTTGTTAGGGCTGGGTTTTTTTCCCTTAAGACCAGTATCCTGGTCTTCATTTATTCTGTTAAGAACAAATAGCTGTAACTTTAAAAGTCTGCAAACAGCTAATGGTAATAGAATTTTGTACTTCTTTATCAAAAAAGCACCAGGGTAATACAGCTTTATCTGAGATTTCTTGTCCCAAAGGCTTTATTTCCTGTGAGAGTATTATCCAAATTAATTCAAGTACTTCGCTTTTCACCGTGAAGAGACTGTAGACTTCTAATTGTGGATTTTGGGAAAAACTAATTCAGGAAAAGAAAAATGATAGGCCTTTTCTTAATTAGTACCATTCACTAAGTACTTAGTAAATATCTGGGTAGGTAGGCTGTCGTTGAGCATGGAAGAACTGTAGTGCAACTCTTGTTATTGGCTTATTTAGCTGATATGATGCAGGTCAGAATCTTAAGTGAATGGAGCATGTAAAAATGCAGGATCACATTCCTGAAGTTTATGAAAGCAGACTTGAACCTCTTCAGATATCATCTTGGAAGAATTCTGTTGAGATACAGCCCTGGAGAGAAGAGGATACAGGAAAACATGCTGATATTCAAGGATCAGACTCAAGGAAGTTCCATCCCAAGAAGTAGGCAAGCAAGCAAGGGCAACAGGAGGCCTGCATGGTTAAACAAGGAGCTCCTTATTGAACTTGGACATAAAAAGGAATCAGGGATTCTTTTTGGAAGCAGGGATTTGTAACACAAGAGAAGTATAGAATTGCTGTTTGATCTTGCAAGAATAGGGGTTAGAAAAGCCAAGGCTGATGTGGAGTTGAGTCTGCCAAGGGACCTGAAGGGCAACAAGAAAGGATTCTACAAGTACATGAATATAAAAAGGAAGACTAAGGAAAATATGAGCCTGCTGCTGAATGGGTACAGTTGGTATGGAAAAGGCCAAAGTACTCAATAACTTTTCTGCTTCATTCTTTACCAGTAAGACCAGCCTTCAGGAGTCTCATGCTCTTGAGACCAGAGAAAAAGTTGAAGAAGGAAGACTTTTACCTCTGGTGGAGGAGATCCAGGTTAGAAAGCTTTCAAACTGGACATACACAAGTCTGTGGTGCCCGATGAGCTGCTCCCACGAGTGCTGAGGCAGCTGCTTGGATTTCATTTTGAGACCATCCTCAGTTATCTTAGAAAGATAACCAAGTGAATAGAAGAGAGCAAATGTCACTCCTGTTTCCAGCGAGAATCAGGGCAACTACAAGTTGGTCAGCTACATCTTAGTCATTGGGAGGGTGATGAAGAAAATACAGGTTGAAACCATTTCCAAACACATGCAGGACAAGACAGTGATTGGGCATAGTCAGCATGGATTTTTGAAGGGCAAATCATATGTAACCAACCTGTTAGTCTTCTACCATGAGATGCCTGGCACGGTGAATGAGGTGAATGCTGTAGATTGTTTATCTTTGCTCTACTACAGCTTCTGAGACTGCCTCCCATAACATTCTTGCAGAGAAGCTAATGCAGCCTGTAGACAAAGATGACTACTACTAAAGGTTTCATGTGAACCAGTGGCTTGAATTAGGTCCTAGGTGCTGTTTGGTCAACTGGTCCTTTCCAGCTTTTTACCCACCCTCGCCAATGAGAACTTCCCCTCTTCCAAGAATAAATTACCATCTCCTCAGTAAATAGTAATCTTAATTCTAAACTTCATTTGATTTTTTTGATATTAGGGTTTTTTTATAGATAATTTTTTTTTAATGTAAACTAGAGACCGTAAACTAAAGATTAAGGCTGTTGCAGATGATTTAAATGGGAGAAGTAGAGTCCAAAACCAGCAGCATTGCTAACCTAGCCTTTTTTAAGGAGTGCCCTAAGTGCTGCAGTTTTGCCCTGCATGAATGTTGGGTCTGGGACCTCTAACCATTTTAGTTGCCACATCCTGTGCCTGTGTGTGCTGTTTTTTAATGAAGGCTGCTTCTTTCTCGGAGACCTTTAAATGTTGCCAGTGTGCTGTGGGGCACTAGTGGGAGCATTAGTTGACCTTTGTGTTCATACTTGCATTTATGGGTACAGGATAAAATAAATTCAGACTGTAATGTTAAACGAGTTGCTGAAATCTTACTCAAACAATTTAGCATGCACAAGTTGTTCTCAGGCCTTTGTAACAGGGTATGCTACAAAGTGCTAGAGGGTACAAATATTTTGGCATCCTCAGTTTCTGAGGGTGGGTGAAGTTTTGGAAGCCTTACATGTTAAATGATAGGTCTTTGTAACCTTTTTGCATTTCTCAGCTTTCTTGGAGGATGCTCCATCTCACTGTATTTACATTTTTCTCTGCCTTCTTGCTGTCTGTGGCCTTCCTTTGTATGTTGACAGCTCTTCTGGGGTTATGTCTCCCTCTTCTTGGGTTTGACAGTGAACCAGGCTGACCTTCTAACCTGTGTGACCTGTCTCTGCGTATCTTAAGAATGCAGAAAAGATCACCTGTACAGAAATGATGGCAACTTTTCAGTATTAATAAAACACTTAGAAGATTTTTAATGCCATCAGTTCTCTTTTAATGAAGTTGCATAGATTTTTTTATAATAGGTACAAGTCCTCTGCTTCAGCTATATTGACCTTTTCTTTGACCTTGACTATCATAGCAGCTTGCAGTACTTACTGCTGCGTAGACCCATGTAGACCTTGGTCCCTGGCCTTGTTGAAGGCAAGGTTAAATAAAAAAAAGGCTTAAAAAAAGTCTGTGTCCCTGAGTACATTTGCTGTAAGAGATTCCTTTTGAATGTCAGGACTTCTTTTCCCTTGCCAAGATAGAATAAGTGAATAGAATATTTGGCCATGTAAAATCTTCCCATAAATTCTCTACTACATAATTAGAAAAGATTGTTAGATTTGTTTGTGGAAACTTTGAAACTCTACTCCTACTTTCAATAGCTGAAGGTAGTGAAAGAAGTGAAAAAAAATTTTTTTGCTGAAGGGATTTTTATTAGAGAGCTAAGGCATGTGTTGGCTAGAAGTGTCTGTGCATTTTGATTTTATAAGTATGAATCACCTGAAAAAGGTTTTTGGTTCAGGTACATGACAACTCCTGTTTTGCATGCCATAAGAAGAATAAGAGCTCTCTGCATTACATGGTCTAATCTTGTATAATCTGTGTAATTTAAATGCTTTTTTTGTAAGGGAGTACTTAAATTCCTGCTTTGGTTATTCTTCAAAAGGATTCTGTGGACATTTTCTGTCCTTTTTTATTTAATTGTACCTGAAAGAACAATTAACTTCAGTAAATGAAAGTACTACACAAGTAATAAATGTGTGGAATAAAACAATTTTTGTTTAATCAGTTAAGTTGACTTCTGTATCAGCTCATAAATACACTGTAGTGTTTATGAAAAAGTTTGAAGCTTTAAGTACAATTCTTTATCAAGTAATCATAACAAAAGTAGAGCATCATCTGAAGAGGGTGGTTGGCTGTGTTGTCTAACTACAGCTGCCTCCTTCATCAGTTTAGCAACAGCAAAAAAGAGCATGCAGAGGAGAAAGGAAAAGGGAAACACTGCTTTTAGATATCTTAATGCAGAATTAAAACCTTTATTTATTTTTGTGCAGAAGTTACTTTCCTTTTTTTGAAGTTGTGTCTCTGCTCAAAGCGGGAGAGCAATATCAACAAATCGACAGCAAGGATGTTAAACAGAAAAGGAAAGCCTTTACAGCAACCTAACGTGGTGTGAGCTGAAGAAACTTCTCAGTGAATTTGGTACTTGGCATCAATTAGGATATCTTCCACATGCCCAGTGCAGCTGACTAGGGAAAAATGGGTGTTCAGTGCTATTTAGACTCAGGTGTTTTTTGCCTTGAATTTGTTGTTTGCTTCAGATTCTGAATATTCAGAGAACATACAAATGCAAAGCCGACTGACAGTGCCTTCAACAGAAATGAACAAAAAAACAAAGCCAGACCTCTTCAAGTTAAGCTGTAGGCAGCAATGCACTGAAAGCAGATATCTGCTTTATCACTCAGCTGAAGAACAACAGAGGTGCAGGTAATTGAAAGAAGACTTTTTGAAATATTTATCTGCAAAACTTAAATACTTCCTTCGAGATTGTTTGTTTGTGTTTCTGTATGCACAAATGAACATATATGCTTACATGTTTTAAAGCTTCACTTGGAATGTTTTGTAAATTTTGGGTTCTTCTCTTAATTTGTGTTATAAACTTTTATTTTTCTCTTCTGTTTCTCATTCTTTCTTTAGCAATTGAATATTTTCCTTATGTTCCTCCATTTGTGCTTTCCCTGTAGTCAAGTAAAATTAGTCTGTACATGTTTTCAGTTTATTCTGTGTGCAGTTGTAAAATTGTTTGAATGATACATTGACTTTACGTAACTAGAATGTGTCTGTCTCTAATTTAACATTACACTGACTATTTTAATGCCTCAGACTGAGAGGTGATGGCATGGGTTTTTAGGTGATTGATTCTTTTTAAGTTAGGACTTCTGTAATCAAATTCTGTTATTAAATTGCCCAGTTAATTCAGCAACAGGCTCACATTTTCTTGTTCAGCCTTTCACAACCAATGTAGTAGCAGAAGCTCTTGTTGCCCTCAGCATTCCTTGCAAGTGTCAAATCAAGGTGAGCTTCAGCTCTCCTGACACCATCCCTACATGCCTGGGCAATGTCTCTAAACTCCTCCCATGTAGCTTGTCCCTGTTTGCACCCCTCTGTATACTTGTGTTTAAGCTCTGACAACCTGCTCAGCCAAGCAGGTTTCCTACTTCTGTATTTTAATAGACCTGCCAGTTTTCCTGAGCTCCTTTGCCCTTCAGAGGTGGTTCCTGTGACTGTCTACCAGTTCTTTCAATAAACTGAAATCTGCTCTCCTGAAGTTCCAGGTCTGTGCTCTGCCGCTTGCCTTCTTCACTCAGGATCTTATAATCAAAGAATAATAGAATGGTTTGGGTTGGAGGGGATGTCAAAGTTCCATATAGTTTCATCTTCCTCACCGTGGGTGGTGATGCCATGCATTAGATCAAGTTGCTTGGGACCCCATCCATCCTGACCTTGAACACTTTGAGGGATGGGGCATCCATGACCTCTCTGGGCAACCTGTTCCAGTACCTCACCACCCTCACATTAAAGAATTTCTTCCTAACATCTAATCTAAGGAAAATGTCTCCTCTTTTAATTTAAAGTTGTTCCCCTTTGTGCTATCGCTGTCTGCTTGTGTAAAAAGTCCCTCTCCTCCTTTTTTATAAGCTCCATTTAAGTACTGGAAGGCCACAGGGAGATCTCCGTGGAGCCTTCTCTTCTCCATGCTGCATATCTTCAAGTGTACTAGTTTGTGGTTGCTACAGCCAAAGCTGCCTTTGATTGTCACATCTCCAAATAATTCTTTATTGTTTTAGAACAGCTTTTTGCTACCATTATGGGCCCTTCCGGTTTGTATATCAAGAAATTGTTCCTGATAGTCTCCAAAAGTTAACTGGGTTCCTCATGGCCTGCTGTGTTGCCTTTCCAGTCAGGGAGAATGTCTCTCGTAAGAATGAGGGTTTGTGGTTCGGAGACTTCTCTGAGTTGTAGAGAAGATGTCACCCTCTTCCCCATCCTTACCAGATGGTTCTGTAATGTGCTCACAACACGATGTCATTCTTATGGATCTCTCCAGGTCCCTCATCCGCAAGCTGCCTGAGACTTCTTGGTGCACAGGGAGTCTGTGAGGCAGAAATGAAATGTTCTTAGTAGTGCCTAAACTAGAGAAATTAATGCGGAACAGAGATGGCTGGATTGAAATTTGAGTATCAGTGGGGAAAAAAAAATCTAGGAATTTGATCAAATGTTGCTTTTTGCAGTCCATTATCGGGCATTGTTTTCAGCCCTGTATATGGGTAAGTGGATAGTGTTTTTAGTCTGCAGTTATATTTTACTGTGCAAGTTTTTGTGTGCAAGTTGTAGTCAGCTTTATTTGAAGGCGAATTGTCACCTTCTACTAAAACTTTATTCACTTAATTGAATTTCATTATGTTAGCAGTTTCATTGTGGTGTTTTCTTGTGAACCTCTGTGTCTTTTTCTGTGGTAAGCTGGAAAGTAGCTCTGTTTAAATACAGTTTCTACTGTATCTTACTGAGATTTGTCTCACCTTGTGTTGATTTGAGATGTTATTGTATGGGGGTTTTAAGATGCAGGGAGGCTTTCCTGTCTCCAAGCTGTAGTTAACAGTCCAGTAGTCACTAAGTAGATAGCCTGGTGTCTTTGGTTCTGTGACGCATCTTGCCCATAGGCTTACAGTGTGAGGTTGTTGCTCAGTTTGCGTTTTTGGGAAGAAGATGTGAGCATCATAGCCATGCTCTTGGCTCCGTTTGACCATCTGATTGGCAGAATGTTTCTGCCTTGTAGAAAGAGCATCATGTTCATTCCTCTATGTCACCAGCAGTGTCAGGATGCTTCCTGAAACCTGTTGCCTGTATGTAGTGCATATACTAAATTGTGGGTGTAAGTATATGCCACAGGTGTACTTGACCTTGAGCTTTTTTGTCTGCAGCTACCTGAGCCTGCTGAAGTTAAATTAGTTCAGACTGGCTGTACTTTTCGAAAAAGTTATTAGTTTTTTGAATATGCGAACAGCATATTGAAAAAAGCCATCAGTAGAATAATTTTGATTGGAGGCAGTTATGAAATAGTTACAAAATCTGCTGCCAGTTCTTGAAGACATTTGAGAAAGTCTCTGCCTTTTTTCTTCTGTGCTAATGAACTTATTCTATCCCATGGCCCCTGCAGAGCATTTCTCAACTGTCATTGTGTTTCCATATTTTCATTTGCTTATTAGATTACTTCAGTTTCTTTTTTACCTCAGTTGCCTTTTGTACTATTTCCCTTGCTTTCCTTTATCTCCAGATGCCTTTAATATTTACAGGCAATATAGTGGTTTCCTGTCCGCTAGCTGTGTCTTGAATCCATTTTGGTTTGATTTCTCTAAGTTTCTACCCTAAAAAAGCTTCTTATTACTGCAATTAATGATCTCTCTCTGGTAAAACTCCAAGGTTTGTTCAGCATCCTCATTTGCCTTAGTATCTTTGCACTTCAGACTAATAGTTATTTCTTCTTTTTTGAGGTTATATTTGTTATGTATTAGTGATTCTGTTCTTGCTTAGGTTTTATTTAGTCTTTTTTTTCTGCGGATGGGTGATCTTGCATCTTTACATTCTGTCTCTAAGTATTTATTATACTTGTGGGCTAAAAAATACTGTTACTAAATTGTCTTTTGTACTGTTTCACATCTGAAATTCACTGAACTTTGCTCAAAGCCTTGCAGTCAAAATAAGTAATTCTGCTGTGATTTTACATTTTAATCATTTTCAGCTATCTCAATTGTTCAGATTTTCAGTCTAAGGCCAGATGTATTATTTAATTTTTGCTGCTTCTGGGCATCTCAAGTCCAGACCTTTTTCAAGCTTTTATTTATCATCTTCAGTACTTCTAGAATTCATGGGGTTTTTTCAACACAGATGGGCCTGGAAAACAGATCTGTAGTCCTGTCTCAAGGGGATTATTGTCATACAATCAAAATGGTTTGGGTTGGAAGGGAAATTGGAGATCATCTAGTTCCAACACCTCTGTCATGGGCCTTCCACTAGGCCAGGTTGCTCAGAGCCCCATCCAACCTGGCCTTGAACACTTCCAGGGATGGGGCATCCACAACTGCTCTATGCAAGATGTTCCAATGCCTCACTACGCTCACAGTAAAGAATTTCTTCCTCATATCCAATCTAACCCCACCCTTTGTCTGTTTAAAGCCATTCACCCTTGTCCTGTCACTACTCGCCTCTCTCCAACCTTAATGATTCCATGATTCCAGCTTCTGTGTTCATTGGCCCTCCATCACATACACTCAGGGGGGAAAAAAATAAATCCATCCATCTTGACGAGGCACGCAAAAGAATTTGTCATTTGGTGCACTTCATTGTTGTTAATATTTTATTCGTATGTATAAAACTATGGTGAGTTTGCTAAGGCAACAAAAGACATATTCAAAGTTTAATCTGCTGCTTCTCTCCTGAATTTGGCTGGAGGACACTAGTGAGTGCCAGTAAGGGATGAGTTCCTGTGGTGCTTGAGTAACTCCAGTAATCCAGAGGGATGGCAGTGAAGGTGACTGTGTCTGCACCATGTTCAAGGGGATTTCGTAGGTTTGATAGGACTTAGTCTCAGAGTAACCGTAAAGCAGCAGCATTTTCAGCTTGGCAGCTTGGCAGTGGTGGAGACTGGCCGAATACAAAGCCTCAAAGTGACTGTTGCTTGGCCGAAGAACAGTAACACAGCTGTTGCCTTTAACACATACGGAATTTGGCTGCAGTGTTTGGGATCTAACAAATGTGGGCTTAGTGTTAAAAAGTCACAGCATTCGGTTGCATTAGTGGCGATAAGGGAGCGGTGAGGAGAGTGAATATGCAGTGTGGCTTAGGCTGCTATTGCCCTTTTATAGTGCACGATGCTCAGAAGGATTCTGTTGTCTAGGTAACAGGGTCTGTACTTCATTTCTTAAGAAAGATGGAACAGATGTTCCTGCAAGAAGCAACCAATTATCACCAGTGAGAATATTGGCAGTATTTAAACTAATTGCTTTGTTGTTACAATTCATATGCTGTGAATAGTAAAGACAATTTAAAGGCAGGAATCTTCCTTGGATGGCTTTTCCTCAATGAGGTTTTAAAAAAATATTTATTTAAAAATATTATAAAACGACACTCAGTCATCAGTGTGTCTTTTCAGACTTCCATTTATCACTGCATTTTCTTCTATATCATTCAGTCTTTTTATCTGATATTTGTAGTGTCTCTTTCATGATCACTGAGTCCCATTGCTCCATCACATCTGTGTCACATCACATTAATTTATTTTGTTATTTTATTTATTTAAAATACCTAAAAATCTGAAGGCAATAGGGTAAAAGGATGCTTGCAATGAAGTAAGACACTGAGGGGCTTTTCTAAATCATGTAAATCTGTTCTAAGAGTTTTTTTTTTTTTAGTGGCACAATCCAGGCACAGGAGCTCGAATAGGGACTGTACCATAAAAATCTGGGGCAAAAAGGAAGCTATACAGACTGTATGTATGTGTGAAACCCTCCTATGTGCTGCTTAAATGGGGCATAACTTGTGTGATGGTGACAGTGGCAAGAAGGAGGGTCGAGCTGAAGGGAGGACAGCATGGAACAAGGAGTGCCTGAGCTCTCCCACTGTAGCACTCAAAGGCAGTGTGCCTTGTTTCTAAGAAACTTTGTGCTAAAGTAACCTCATGTATAAATTTAAGTGTTTATTGTTTTCATGGATGTAGCTTTGTCAGCATGGAAGGTTATTGTAGTCCTTACGGCATCGGATGTGCTCTTGTCTTTTATAAAGAGATCTAGGGGGAGGTGTGTATGTAAATCCATTTTTATACCTTTGGGATAAAATCTAATGTTGAGTATTAAGTAAGAAAAGAGGGCAGTGGGACCAGATTCTCAGGGCACTGTTTGTGAGTCCTTAGCAAAGCTAAGCTGTAACATTATGCATTTTAGACAAAAGATCTGGCCCATTGCCTGAACTTTTCCATGGTTCTTGCCAAATATAAAAGGCAAATATTCTGTTTTTTAGGTAGGGCATTGCAAAAACATGTTTTTTGTCTTGGCAGTAATAGGATAAAGGAAGAATCCTTGACCTAACTCTCTTTTTATCGGCTCTGATAAAGGACATGCTGTTTTGATTTTTATCTAACTGTGGAAAATGTCATAATGAGTGCATGTTGCACTTTTTGGATTATTTGGCCGAGTTATCCTATTGTATAGTAGGGACATGTTGATTGGGACAAAGTGTCTTACTACATTCAGTTATTTCAATAACCATTGTAAAACATTTGCCGTCTGAGGAGGAAAAAAAATATTGTTTCTGGGTTTTTTAAATTCTTTGTACCAGGCTACTCGCATGTAACTTGTAATCTTTTACTTGTTATCCTTCCTCTCATTCTGGCTCCTCGCTCACTTTCTGTAAACTGTTCTTTGTTAGTTCTCTGTAATTTAATGCAGATAATGCATCCAGTCACTTAGCTGCATGTATCAGCTTGTGTTTGCATCTTCAGTCGGGAGCAATACCGCTTCAGTGTTTGTATTCACTATCAGATATGCTCTTTCATTGTCCTTTTCAATCACTGTTCTCTCTAATTTCTGTTCCAAATCTTTACGTTGTTGTATAGTTTCTGCTTTGTATAGTATCCTTCGTATTCTGTTGCTCAGACTTCCTTATGATATCTAATGTGTAAATATTCGTAACTTCTCATTTGTGACTTCATTCCTTCTTGCTTTTCTTCTTGATACACTTTTTGATTCTCCGTGTTTCCCTATTTTATCACAGGGTCTGTCAGCAGCAATATTTACTACTTTTAGTGCTTCTTTTGTATTCTAGAGTGGTTATAATAAAATCTTAGCTTCTGCAGATTTTTCACCTGCTTTCATGAGAGTTTTCTCCATTTTTGCAGTTTAATTTTATCATATATTGCCAGTCTCAGGTTCTTTTCACCTCCCTTGATACACAAAGTGAGCTCTCCTCTTCTTCTGCCATTTCTTTTCATACAAATCATTCTGACTGATTTTATTCCTGAAGGTCATGCTCAAAGGATAAAAGAATTTGACAAGTACTATGTATTTTTCCATTTTCTATCCTTGGAAATAGAAGCTCCTTCCTTATGCTGCTTCTTTCCTCTGCACTGGTTCCTTTACCTTATGTCTTGCTTTTTTGCTTCTTTCTGACCTGCTCACAACACAGCCTGCCATCTTAAGTAACCTCACTGTCATTGGAACTAATGTTTAAAAGAGGAGAACAAGAGGACACTTGCCAGAGGGTTGGTGGGCCTCTGGACTTTGTGCCAAGGTTATTAGGAGGGGTGTTTGCTGAATTGCACACATTTCTATGTCTCTCTTCCCCCTGTATTTGCCTTTTGCTTTCCCCTCCACTACTCTTTGCCTCAGTCTTATTTTTCCTACATAGTTCATTCCTTTTTATACTCTTTCTTTCTATTTCCTACTCCGCATATCACCAACACCATTTTCTCCCCTTTTCAGCTTTGCTAGTGTCCCCTGCTTTTTTTTCCTCCTCTTCCCTGCTGTTTCCACAGCCAGTTTCATTCCTCACCTCTGATGTACTATTGTAGTTCGTGTATCCTTGTCCCATGGTCTAGGGTCTTTCTCTAAGGTCTCATGTATCTCCTCACTTCTGATTCCAGCTCTGCCATTCCTCCTGCTCACGATGTTTCCCCCGGGATGGTTCTCCTGACTGGCTTTTCCGTCACCTTCTTCCTACTGCTCCTCTTTCTGGAGTGACTTTCATGTCCATTGCCCTAGAAGAAGTCATCCTTCTCCTCAGGACTGAGCTAAGCAAGAGAAAAATGAGGGAAACTTTCTCCTTTGTTTTAGTGCCAGAGCTCTGACCTGCGTCATTTAACAGCTCTGAAGTTCTTCCTACAGAGTATGCTCAAATAACATTTTTTTTCCCCAAGGGAAGGTGAAGCATCAGATGGCAGTTTGATGATAAAAAATTGCTTAGCCTGGCTTTGTTTCTTTGCTAACCTGTGCAGAAGTGCAAAAGATCTCATAATACTGGGCAGCTTGTGTAATAAAATTATGTTTACATTTATCAGCATTGAATTTTAATGTAGTGGAAATGGGAGAGAAACTACCCTGCCTATTTACAGTGATGGCGTCTTGAATGATCATTACTTTAGTACAGGCTGAGGGTAGAGTGACAATTTTTGAATCTTCTGCTAAGCAGTCCAAGTTTAGGAGCGGTCAAAAAAGCAATTTCAGAGTCACTAAAATGACTTTCAAGTGAGTTTCTAAAGTCAGGATCTGAGAGCAAACCAGACTCAGTTAACCAAATAAATCCCTGGTGTGTTCAGATGTTGAGTGTCTTTGTGCTATCCTGACCTCTTTCTGCCTCAGAAGGTATAAGGTAGCAATAGAAAAGGTAAAGAGAAGGGGAATCAAGAAAGTTGTTGATACAAGCTACTTCCTTATGAACAGAGACAAAATAGACTGGGAATCTGTGGTTTGGAAGAGAGGGAAGCTGAAGGAAGATGTGGGAGGTCTAAAATCACAGACTGGAATGATAGAATGCACATAAATGAACTGTCATTTTGGCCAGGATCGTAAAAAATGTTGTGTGCTGCTGCTAATTGCGTGCTTAATGAAATACTGGAAGATCTGTTGCAGATCTGGAGAGTGACTTCCAATTACTCATTTATGCGTATCTGGGACAGTGTCTGCACTCAGTTCTCAGGAAGAAACTCTATCCTGAGTGTTTCTGTTACGTTGTTTTCAGAACCACATGGCTTTTGCTGCCTTGGGCAAAAAGTCAGTTTACTACCCATGTGCTTGCAGTAGAAGTTACTTTAGAGAAAAGGTCATATTCAGTGGAAGATAAATGCAGGATGGCACATGGTTAACCTCTTATGTTGGTAAATATTAACAGTTAGTAGTTTCTACTGGTTACTAGTTTCTTTGTCATATTAGCTACTATTGTATCAAAAACTCTCTTACAAAATCGATATTGTTCTGAGTCCCTATGAGTTGCCATAAGAGCATATTCAACATACCTTGTTTCTAGTTTTATCTCTTTGCCCACCAAATTTTTAAATTTCATTAAGCCACCTTTTCAAGTCTGCCTGAACTGTATCCCTCCTTACTGAGGGAAATACTGATTTTGCTGCAGTCGTCTCATTGAAGAATTTTTCATATATAATAGAAGAATGAGGAAATAGCAGGCTTTAGGTTGCAAACTGACTTTTTTTATCCAGTTTCAGTCTGATCCTGGGAGTATGAGAGGAATCTTGTGGTAGGCGTTTAATGACTTGGGAGACTGCCAATGAACATCTTGTTTTAGCTTGCTTCGCGCATTAGGTTTGTCTAACGTGTGGCTAAAGGTTACAGAAAATATGGGTAAAAAGTGAAAACCTACAAGCAAAAGCAGAACAAATTTAACGGGTAATTGTGTTAATGACCACTTAGAGCATTCTAGCGTTGTGCTTCCAGAGTGAAATGCTGAATTTGTTGTAAATAACTGTCAACAGACTAATTATATAAATAATTCTTGAGTTAAAACTCTGAAAGAGTAATCTTCTTAAATTAATCTGATCTGGAAACAGTATACAAGAAACCTGATGTTAAAACTGCTTGCAAAACTTTTGCTATTTTAGACAGACCCAAGTTAATGAAAGGAAGTTAAGAACCAAAAATAATATTCACGTTCTCTCCTCCTGTCCACAGGAGAAGCGGGGTATTACACTTGCAACTGTAGGCTTGTCTATTATCTTTTTTAGGTAGAAGTAAGACATTAAAGCACATCAGTTGAAGTGCATCAAATTTTAATGGATGCTGTCATTTAGAACTAAAGCGGCTTTCATTTGATTCCCATAAGGAACAGAGGTTTAATGTGTTTAATATGTTTTGAATTCATACCTCTGATTTGATTTAATTTTCTATTTAAAGAAGACTCGAACTATAAATTATGTATCTAAATGGCTGCATCCCACTGGAGTACATGTGAAGAATAATCATTAGGGGATTTTAAAAAATTTTTGTTTGTTTGTTTTTTGTTGTTTTCTCTCTCGTTAACTATATGAACGTAATCTTTTTTTAATCCTGAAGTGCTAATTATGTCATATAGTAGTGTCACTGAAAACTTGATATGATCTACAAGATTGTTTTGTTCCTCCATGAAAATCTGCAATTTCTGTGATTCAGCGTCATGGAAACAATTCCTAACAGAATCGTATCCTGACTGGAGATTGCTATTGTGTTGCTGGATCAGTCTTCAGTGTTTGGTCCAGATTAGGGCATAGGCACCTGACTTAATTTCTTCTCAGAGGATGGACTTAATACTGGCTTAATGCTCATCTATCATACAACCACTGGATACAAAGTTAAGCTGCCATTGATTTTTTTTTTTTTCCCTCCAAACAGTTTTGTATCACAGAAGAGTGTTGGATTGATACTTTGTATTATCGGAAGAATTCTTTTTTTAATATGCTACTGGAAATGATAAATTGTTGTTGGACAGTTGCCTAATTATAATACTTGATTTATATTCCCATGTATTTTTGTATTGGAGAAATAATTGTCTGCAAGTTGAGGACTTGGACGTGACAGTACTCAGCAGCAGCATACTTGACCTTGAATAGTATACCAAGTCTTTTACAAAGCAGGGGGAGACTTGAATTCTGAAGCTGGATTTGTAACAGTGAGCATGACCAGTTGAGAAACTACATAGTCTTGAAGTTCCATGATGTATATAACATTTCTTGGTTCTTTCTAGGACTGGAATACCTTCCTAGGCTGTAGGGAGTCACCTGTATTTACTTGGAATATTGTCCTGAAGTGCTTGAGCTGTGTTTCTCCGGGTTCTGCGGCCCTCGTGTTCAGCAGGTCAGAGCAGTGAGGAGGACTGAAGCCAGGTTTGCCACTTGGTGGGAAGTGCTTTGGTTATTGAGCCGTCAGATCGAGAGGACATGCTGGCAGCTTCCCAGCAAATTTGTTACAGAGCCAGATCTGTTTATGTACCATCTGAGAGAACTCCTTACTGGCTGAATTTTGCAGGACAAGCGGGCACGGTCTTAAGCTCTGCCAGGGGTGGTTTAGGTTGGATATTATGAAAAAAATTTTTACAAAGAGAGTGATCAGACATTGGAATGGGCTGCCCAGGGAGGTGGTGGATTCACCATCCCTGGAGGTTTTTAAGATGAAGCTGGATGTGACACTAAGTGCCATGGTCTAGTAACCATGGTGGAGTTGGATCAAGGGTTGGACTTGATGATCTCAGAGGTCTTTTCCAACCTGGTTGATTCTATGTTCTTTGGGTCTATAAAGAAGCAAATGCAGGAAATTTTCGTATCACAGGATAGAGAAGCTCAGTATCAAAAGCAGAGGCACAGAATTACACTTTTTTCAGTCCAGTAGACATATTTACCAAGTTGGAAGGCTGGGTGGTGATTTTCACTATTTGGGTTCTAGAAGTTGTTGGGTGGATGCTTTCTCAAGATCTAGGATTTTATTTTAATGGTAACTTCAAATAACTTGTGTTATATTTTGTGTTGTGTAGTTTGTAATGCATAAACTGGAAAATGGCAGACTGTCAAAGAAATGAAAAATTGCTTTAATAATAAAATCAATCAAAAAGTTAGTTAAGAAGATGAGTCAATAAGAGGACTTCAGAACTAAAGGGAAAAATAGGTTGTAAAAACACCTTTTTCAGGATAGCATTGCAATTCCTATCCAATATTTTGCATAGGTTAGAAATTTATTTTTGAGAGATGCATCACTATGGTGCCATAATTAATTATGCTGAGGTTGGAAAAACATACTTTTTGGCCATTCTTTACTAAAACCTTGTTCCTCTTACTCTGGTTCGTATACCATTTATTATTCTGAAATCTTCTTGAGAGGAATATCTACTTTGAAAAATGGATGTTTGATCAGAATTGATGTCTAGTCTCATTATTTGCCCTTCTGCAGGGGTTTTGGAAAACCTCAGTTGCCATCTTTGTTTATTCACTGTGAGATACAGTACAAGAGCAAGGTGATAACTGGTTGCCAGGAAGTCAGAAAAGTGTGGAAATGTTAGAATAAACCCTGTAAGAAAAAACTAGTTGCAATTTAAAAAGCCAGACAGAATGTCTAAGTTTGCAGAATTATGTCATGCAACTTCTGATTTTAAAGGGATATTAGCAGAGTGGTATGTTGTGTCCCCTCTGCCCCATTCTAATGCTTTAATATAGCTTTAGTTTTAAGAGTTTTTGTTAGTTTGTAACAGAAACAATTTCTAGGCAACCAAAAAGCAAATTCAAACTATCTTAAAATCTTCAGAAATGACAAACGTTCTCTATTGCTTTTTAGCAGGTTACTTTCTATAGATGTTTTCAATGTAGTTGGAATTATCTGAGAGTTATCTGAGTTGGATGAACGTTCTTTTATTTTATTGTAAGCCAAATAAGGAGAAAAATCTCTGTTGAGAGAGGCAAAGCTTTAATTTATTTATATCTTTCAGCTGGGAGGAAAATAGTTATTGTTAAGTCTCTTCAGACTGACCAAAACTGACCGTGGAGCTGCCTTTGACAGGAGAGCATAGAAATAAGGTTTCCTCTAGGAAGATGCATAAATTCAGTAGTAATTGAAATGTATTTTATAGAAAGGATATTAAAAAAATTATTTGATATGTGCACTGGAAGTAAGTTGATATTTTGTGGTCTTAATGTCAGCATTTTTTTAAATAGTTGTATTAAAAATTTCTTGTGTAAGTAATTTTACAGTAGTTCTTTCTTTGTATTTAAGAGTCTGTGCTATGGTATATGATATTGGTAACTAAGAAATATAAAGAATCCTTATAGCTGTATTTCTGCCCATGTTCTTCAAGAAAAAGGCCAAAGTTACTTGATTTTCTATTGTTAGAAACCTCAAGAATTAAAAATGCAGTTTTCCTAGTTTCTATTCCTTTATTAAAATGTAATACTTACGAAAAGTCTTTTGCCAAGCTTTTGTTTCAGAATAATAATGTTATTTAGCAATGCCAGACCATTTTCAGCTCCCGAAATGAAAATATTTATAGAATAAATACTTTCTTAATCCTTCTCATAGGAGAAGGGTGGGGCAGGTTTTTGTCCTCTTCCTGTCCTGATATTTGGCATTTTACTAACTAGATTCTGTTCCGTGTCTTTTTACTTCTTCTTTTTTTTTTTCTTTTTTCTTTTTTTTTTTTTTTTTAACTGTACTCGATCTTTCTCTTGTGGGAATTTGGAAACCTCACAGTTTGGGGACTGTGTGCTTTAGCGAGGTGAAAGTATGAAGAAAGGAGAAGGTTGAAGGATGCGTAGAGCAGACTTTGAGGGGTGCTTCAATATGAAGCACTGCTTGGGATCAAACTGATGAAGATTGGGTGCATGTATATGAGAATTTGAGGGAGTCTGTTTGGAGAGAGAGTCTGTTTGGAGTCTGCTTTAAAATATTTTAGCTTGTTAATTTTAAATTGGAGCATGCCTTGTAAGCTCAGGCAGCACTCCTAGCAGTTCATGTAGGAGTGTCGGTTGTTAACTTTTGACATTTCACTCTGCCTCCCCTACTTGGTTTTGCAATGCCAAAGGCCTGTCCAAGGACAGGACTTACCAGACCGGTATACCAAGAGTATGTCCTCTCTGAAGCAGAGCTTAAGCTGATGCTTAAGTTTACTTTTCTTCTTAAGTTCTTTGGACGGTGCTTTTTTCTTTTTTTTTTTTTTTGTGTGTCTGTGTAGATGTAGATATCCGTGTCCATTTTTATGTTGCATGCATCTTTTTGAGACCTCTTAGACGTGTGTGAGCCTTGTACAATTTAAAGGTGGAAATGAACCCTCTGTACCTGCTCAGTTTGAAGCTATTACTATAAAGACTTTTTTTGGTACTTCGGTTATGCAGTAACTCTGTAATTGTAATTTCACCAAGTTGCAGTGTTACTATATAAACAATATGATCAAGGGAATTCAAATTGGAAAATCCCAAATTTCAGAATCAATCAGATCATTAACAAAGCTGAATTTTGAGTAGTTTTTTAATATGGTACGCTGTTTCAGTTCTCCTCTGTTTTATTCTTCTTGATAACTTTGAGACCTGTAGCACAGTTAGTGAAGGATTGTTCTTACAAGTTTAATAAACAACTGCCTGTTTTTTTGTTGTTGTTTTTGTTCTGTTTTGTTTGTTTGTTCTTAGAGGCCCTCCTTGAGGGAAAAGCTGCAGCAGAGGGTCTATGTGGATTCTATGTGGAAAGGATAATATTAATAATACAGAGGAGAGGATCTAGGATTGATTAATAACATCTAAATAAATTGGAATTTTAAAAGATCTTCTGCAGAAGTAAAATGATGACCTTTAGCTTTCTTTGAAAAGCCTGGCATCAATTAAAAAACAATTTCAGTGACCCTAGAAGCTTTGAATATATTCATCACACAAGAGGTGACTTTAAAATTCTATATCATGCAATTGCTTTTGTGAGCTATCAGGCTCATGCTTTGGTCTTTTTTATGATTTCTTGTGATCCACATTTCTGCCTGTTAAAAGGTTTTCGTTCTAACCTTGAAAATGGTTAAATGCAGTACTACAGTGTGCATTTCTGTCAAAGAAACTACCAAGGCTGTTCCAGATCAGTTTAAGTACCTAGATCAAAAGACTGAAGTAGACTGTGTGAAAGGTAGGAACACCTCACAGACGAGATTGGCCTCTGAATAAATTTCTGAAGATGATTATAGGTTTTGTCATCACTGACACGGAAATACATGTTTGCTGCAATATTTACTGTTGTCAGTAGTGAGAACACTGTTTGTCTTCTGGTTTTCTCTAATTTTTCTTAGGTTTCCTTCACAGCGAGATGAAAGTGTCTGTTCTCACCCTGCTTTTGTAAGTGGTAGGTAGAAAGCATTATTCATCCTGTGGTGTAAAAGTATTTCTCTGCAAGATTCATTTCCTTGAGGAGTGTACTGTTTGACTGTTTTTAAATGTGCTAAACACCCTCGTAATTGATCATGTTGTTTATATTAGTAACACTGCAACTCTTCACCTATTCACAGAAGTTGTTTCTCACTTTTGGGGGGAAAGAGGCAGAACTTTACTTGCCTCAAAAAAGCAAGCATCTTCCTAGTTGCTACTTCATGTAAAAGTTACTTGTATTATATGGCGGTAGACAATTTGCAGGTGAAGTTCAAAGAGTTTAAAGCAAAGTGGTCTAGGAGCTCGCTGTCAATCAGTACATGAGCTTTTCAGTCTGCTGGAGATGATCAGTAAAACATCATTAAACCTGTCTTTTGTGAAGGCTTCTATACAAGCAAGTACTGCATAGGCATCTGTCTAGTGAATCTAGTGGCTGACATACCAAATTCATCAAGTAAATTTGTTTTTCAGTGTTGATCGAAGTGCAAATGAGGTATACATGTTTTCCCTGCTATTGAGAAGCTATTCCTGAACCTTCCTGTTCATCAGATGCCATCTTGCAGAGTGATTTTATCTCTTATCAGTTGTGTCTTCCTTTTCTTGAACATGGTTATCATTTAGTGTAATGATTTCTTTCATCTTTAGTGTTAATGTATTTTAGTGGATATCCATCTTATTTCCTTTCAGTATTTGATCAGTTACAGTAATTGAGAAAGCCTTTTATTCCCTGTTGAGAGAGAGAGAGATTGTTTGCTCCTTTGGTCACCCTTTGCTTCTTTCAGAGCAAGTTCATCTTCTTATGTGTATGTGGAGGGGAAGGTGTTTGAGCATGGGTAAAGAAAGCCACTTCTTCACTTTAAAAATATATCACAGAAGCCTTTTATGTATTGCTATCAGTAGATCCCTTTCTCTCCTGCAAATACCTCAATTAGGATATCTAATATCAGATAATATCTAGTTTACCTTTTTGTCACCTGCACGTGATGACTTCTCAGTCTGTAGCAGAAATTCTTGGTTAGCTCCCAAGTGCATGAATTCAGATTCTGTGCTCATCCCATTTCTATTACTCTTTGTTTACTCAGTCGTAGAATAAAGTAACATAAAAAATGATGCATGAGTACACTCCTTTTCTTCATTGGGAAGGCTGCCTTTATTGAATTGACTAATTTAAGTCACACTCAGGATTTTGATGCTGAGATGGGTTTTATTAATAAACACAATACTTGTTCTTTAGTAACTCCCCAAATAGGTAATATATATAACTAGTTGGCCTTGAAATGTGTCCCATTGTTGGCTGCCTTTTTAGATAGTTTTTTGCTCACCTCAAACTAATTCCCATTTTTCCCATCTGATGAAGTACTTAGGAGTTATTGTAAGGTTACAATTTCAACACAAGCAGAAGATCTGTGTTCAGAATCAATTATTGGATAAGAAAATCAGGGTAGTTTTTTTAAACACATTTTTCTTTCTATTTAGCATTTCAAGTCTGCAAATGCCTTGTCTCCTTTCCATTTCTCATTTATAAATGTATGAAATGTATTTGCTCATTATCTGATATCAGCTCTGAGTTTTGCTCATATCTGACTTGTGTCAATTTTCACTTTCTGAAACGTGAAGCATTTCCGTTATCTCTGTTTGTTCTTTCCATGATCAGTATCATAACTGAAGTAAAATATTTTAGATTTTTATTTTTGTCTTTATGTTTTAAGATATCCTACTTTTAGTTTCTTACTGTTGTGCACTCTCTTGTGCTCCTTCTCTTTCTAGACAATCTTTACTGTCTATTTTGACTTTCCATGCAAAGTCTAACTCAGCATGACTGCTGGCACTTTACATTTCCAATGCTTCAAGCTTCTATATCAGTTCTGTTTCTAACTTAACTTTTTCTCAGGCATCAGAGACTTTCCCTTATGACCTCCATCCCTCCCCTGCTATAAGAGACATTCATTTGTGAGGGAAATTCTCAGCGTTCCTCATGAGAGAACTTATTCGTCAGACAACTGAAGAAATTGCTAGCAATTCTGCATGTGGTGTGTACCCGCCTGGGAACCCTACAAGCTGTTCCATGCTATTTGGGCTATCCAAATGCAGTATTTTAAAACTTCAGGCTGTGCCATTAGCTAAGAAAGGTAATGAGCAGAGATGCTTGTACAGTTCTCTTAATAATGATAATAATAATCATCCTCTAATATGTTTACATGAAACCCACTGAACAGGACAGTCAAAGTTTCGCAGATGTTGACCATTCACATTGATGTCCTTCTCAATGGCTTTCTGCCTAAAACTGCTTTGTGTGCTGTTCCCAAGAAAGAAATGTACCCTAACTCACCCAAGACACAGGTTTTTATTAGCACTTTACTGCAAGTTGGGTGTGATGGAACTTAAATTTTAGAGGAACATTAAGGTTAAATATTGTTAAAACATGATGTTGTGTTCATTTAGTAATAAATTCTAGTAGTTGCAGATCCTTTTTATGTTCAGGTTGTTATCTTGTATTAAAATATTGTCAGGTACTAGGACAGTATACTGATTTCTTCCCTCTAACTTTAAATTTGAATTAACCAAGTCTCCAAATTGGTTTACTTCTAAACAAGATTTAAGAAAAACAGTACTGGTATTATGTTTAATTTATCTATTTTGTAGGTTTAAAGTTTATACGGCAATCTGTGCTGCAGGAAAGCTGCAGACAGTAATTTACTATGTCTCTGAAGTCGTTCATGTGGTTCCAGGTATGGCTTTAATGCACATTTGTGAAATGCTTTTGTGATGTCTCAATGATACAGCTGTATCACAAGAAGGTGACTTGTGATGGACTTACATATTAGATGTACGTGGCATGTGTAGAAGGTAAATACTGACAAAATTCTCGTCAAACATCAAAGTCGTTAGGGTAGGTAGTTGCTACAATTGTGATGCAAATGGCTCCAAATATGTTCCCACGTTTTCACACTATTGGCGTCCCCTTGTCTGCTTTAATGAAAATGCGAATTCTGAAATCCCTCATTTCTTTTTAGGTAAAGCCTTAGATTAATACTTGTCTTTGAAACACTTGTCTCAAATTTGCTGGGTTTTTATTTCAATAGGTGTGTATTTGGTTCTACCTTATATTCCTTTCTGATCACATCTTCCCAGTGCATTTTGAAGGACTCTGCTCATATCCACTCTTTATGTACCTATGAGTTACATCAGCTCAGTCCTTACGGTCACTCCCGCTCCTGCTATAGTCTGTTTCTAGACAGTATTATTTTTAGACATAAATCTGACCAGCATTTCTGTTTGTGGCTCAGGCTCATCACTTGTACTCTACACTGTTGTTTCTGATCTTGTCTTGGTGTTGAGCACCATTGCAAGACCAGCATAGGTAGAGCAGAGCTCCTGGTCTTGAAAAAGTGTGTTGAACTTCTGGAGCCAACATTTCCTTGATCTGGCTCCTGCTGCTGAAGGACCAGCTTCTGTGGCACCCAGACTTGACAGCCAGAACGTAACAATGGGCAAATCTTATGAGGAGAGGCTGAGGGAACGGGGGTTGTTTAGCCTGGAGAAAGGGAAGGTCACATTTAGAGAAAGAAAGAAACAAAAAGTAGAAAACGCTTCCTGCATGACAGAAAAAACATTTATTTCATTTGCTGAAAAACAGGAATAGATTTAAGCAACTATATTCTTCAGAAGATTACTTGTCTTGACAAATACCTGTATAGCCAAAGGATAATATAGTTTAAAAATAATATTTTTTTATTTCCCCTAAAATAAACATCTTGAATCTTTTCCTGAAAGGTGAAAAAAGAGAAGATTCATTTCTCTCAAATGGACCTTGGAACCTACTCCATTTACTGTTTCACCATTATAATTTGATTCTTGGCAATGTATATACTAGTGCTGCAGATGCAAGCAGTTTCCAGATAAAACAGAAATGATCAATCATTCTTGTGATTGATGTGTGGAAAGGGGGAGGGGAGGAAAAGTGATTCCATGGAAATTATATTTTTGGGAGTAATGCTTCCCAGCACCTCCTGAGACTAATTTAATCTGGCAGAAGGATAACTTCAGCAGCGGTTCCTGCTTTAATGTGCTGTCTAATTAGTCATGAGACCTAGTTTTCTTTCTGGCAAGCAGTAAATAAGCTTGGGTTTATTTCTGGATTACAGGACAGTAGTTAAAGCAACCATTAAAAAAAAAAAAACAAAACCAAAACCAACATTTTGGTAAACGTTTCTTTGAAAACACCCTTATGTTCTGAGAACAACAGTCCGTGAACTTGGAGCCAAGTGAGGCAGGGATCCAAAGCAAAAGAAAATTATTGGTAATAAAATAATTATGTGGTGATCAGGAACTGTGTTGCCCACACAAAGAATTGGACCAGCTGCACAAGCTTCTTTCTGGCATCCTCAAATCCTGGTTTTCATCTTTGACAAGAAAACAGTTATGTTTGTGTGTCATTATTGATAGAAAGAGTGATAGGGCATTGGAATGGGCTCCTCAGGAAAGTGGTGGAGTCACTGTCTCTGGAGGTGTTTAAGGAAAGACTGGGCGTGGCATTTAGTGCCATGGTTTAGTTTACATGGTGGTGTTTGGTCATAAGTTGGACCAATTATCTCAGGGGTCTTTTCCAGCTGAGTTGATTCTGTGATAACATCTTTCAAGATAGACACTGTTGGTAAGTGGGATGGATAGGTGGGATGGGCAGCTGTGTGCTGAGTGTGGGACAGAGAAAGTAGGTAGTGATGGGCAGCTGTGGTGGCAGAACAGCAACTCATGGCATGGAGGCTGCGCATATCCTGATTTTGATATTTTTAAGATAATGTGCTGAATCAGAGGCATCTCTTCTTCTAGGGCCTGTTTTAGGATCACTTGTTTGCTGTTTGACCTGTTTGGTAGTTTTGTTGCTGTGTTTATTTTGTACAAGCACAGAAGTAACAAGAACTTCTCTGTTTCTCTGCAGCTTTTACGAGAGTTGAAGCACCCAAACGTGATTGCATTGCAGAAAGTTTTCCTTTCTCACAGTGACAGAAAGGTTTGGCTGCTGTTTGATTATGCTGAGCATGATTTGTGGGTAAGTACAGATTTCCCTATGTGTTTGAGATAGTGTAATAAGAGCTTGTTCAAACTGACCTGTGTGTGACATACCATTATATAGGCAGAGATGCATAAATTTCTTGCTCTGTAATTAAGGGTCTAACTGACATCCTGTTATTTTTACGCTTTAAAGCTTGCAAAAGACTATGTAGAATTTTTTAAAGTCAGATTGCATTTTGAAGTGAAAAGGATTTTCCTACAAGCTTTAGTTGGACTTAAAGAGAGCATGTCTGAATTGAGATCTTCTAAAACAGAGTTTGGAAATCTATTTAATATTTTTTTCCTGCCCTTTTGCACGTGCACACACACACAAATAAAAAAAAAAAAGGAAAGGGACTGTTTTACAGAGTCCTCTAACTGAGATATAGTGCAAGGAACCAACATTCAATCGTCTATATTTGAAACAGAGAATTTGGGACAGTATGAGTGGAAAGAAAATAAAAAGTGAGTAAGCTATTTGGGTTTACTGATGGACTATCACTACATGGAAGAGGAGTAGAGACTTAGATGGGTTTTTTTAAGTTTCCAGCAAAATATAGTATGATTTGATTTAGTCTGTTGGAGAGGTGGACATAAATGACATCTTGAATTGAACTCAGATGCAAATAGTCAAGTTCCACATCTACTGAAAAGATGTGAGTTGCATGAACCTGGATTTGTGTTTAAATCCAAAAGATATCAAACACTTACCAAGAACAATCAATATGTTTATAATTCCTTTGAAAATATTGGCAAGGAGGGGAAGTGTTAATATTAATTCCAGTATTACTTTTTAAGGCCTCAGTAATATAGGAGTTGCTATTACTAATGTTAGTGACAAATTGCTCAATTTTTTTGTACTTAGATCTTGAGCTGATGAATATGTACTTGTAAATGACACAAAATTGTAATTGGAAGGAAAGTAAACTTAGACCATGCAAAAAGACACTTCTGGCTCAGAACAAGTAAAGTCATGGTATTTCACATTCATAAGCTTAAAAAGTATTTAATTTTATTTCTCTTATGGGCTAGCAGTTTTGTATTTTAAAAGTTTTCTTCATCAATGTTTAGCATAAATGGAGAGTTTTGTATTTCTAATAACTGGTGGCAGTGATGATAAGGAGGAATGAATCAACTAAACCTCTGTATGACAGAATTTATTTGTGCATCAAGTGAGTGTATTCATTTTAAAGAACAATCACAACAAACATACTTTACGGCTACATTTATTGCCATGTTTTAAACACCTTTTTTCTAGCCTTTTCCATTTGGTTTTATTTTGGGTGTGTGGTTTTTACACTACATAATATTTTTTCACATGATTTAAGAGCTTTAGATGAAGAATCACTGCAGTTTGTTCTTACCACTCCTCACGTCTGGCTAAAATTGGATAAAATCTCAATGAAGTTAATTATTTTCTATTATTTGAGACTGAAATGTTTGTTACAACAAGGTATTTGATGTGAACCGATCTCCTGCTTCCTAACTCTCTCATGTTTGGTTGTTTGTTTTTTTTTTTAATGGGACATGCTACACAAATCATTTCTCCTTTCCTGTATAGTTACCCATGTTTCCTCACTTCTTAAACCTTTGCCAGGAATTTTTTCCTCCCTTGCATGAGGTTGGCCATGTTCAAGGCACTCTTGATTCTGGCTCAACCTTGGTCCTCATTTCCTTTACTGTCAGCACTTCCCAAACATCGCTCTTAATTCCCCTTTTGTCTCTTTTGCTCACTCCCAACTTTGTGTCTTTTTCCACGCTGCCTCCTACACATGGAACAGCCTCCCAATTAACGTACGTAAAGATCCTTCACTATCCTTCTTCAAAAAAACTCCTGAAAATCCACCCATTTTGTAACGCATTTCAGTAATACCAACCACTTGTCATTCTGTCTGTGTTGTGTTGTGTTTTGCATTTCCTGTGCTTTACAGCTTGTGCCCTTTCAGCTCTCTGGGGTAGAATTTGTAATAGGGGATTAGCACTTTTTTTTTTAATTGCTTAGCATCACGTGCTTCCCCAGCACTACATAAAATCAAAGTAAATCTATTTATCGTGGGTATATCAGTTTGTAAGGATTTCAGTTTTGGAACTGTAGGTGTGCTGTCACTAGAGAGATGTAGATTCCCAGAGACCAATGCTTTGAAATGCAGGTAGCTTAGAGTTACCAACAAAATCTGTAAGTATGGGGACTATGTTTCTGTTCAAAGCTGCCCAGCTTTAGTAACTCCTGTTGGCTTCAATGGGAAGAGTACGTGCTCATCACGTACAAACATCAGATTAATTAAAATAATTTTATTTTTCAGCTTCTGTACTGAAAACTTTTGGCAAGAGATGAATAAACTATATTAGATGCTATCTTATTCTGTTCATTTTCTAATACTGAAAAAAAATTGTCCTGTTCTAATGAGGAAAAGTGATGGTGCCAATTAAGCTTATTAAAAAGTTCTTTTATGGTGAGCAAGAATTTTTTTTTTTTTTACTTTGCATTTAATTCCCATGAATTAAACTACTCAGATTTCAAATTTGAGTTTCGATAGCTGCATAGTTCAACATTTTCTATAACATCTGTTGATACCATTACCAAGGGATGTAGAAAGCTGTGCTAATTTGAACTACTTTTGACAGATATTAATGAAGACAAATTGTGTTGTCCTTGCCTACAGACTTTTTTCCAGTCTATCAAAGATATCTTCTTTCATTATCTCTTAGTTTACATTATACAAAACCATGCAAAACCATTCATGGGATTACCGTACAGAATATCTAAGAATGTAGAAATTTATTTCACCAAATTGATTTATAATTAGATTCCTTTAATGACCAAAATTCTAAGTGTAATACACAAATAATTTCCTTATGATTTTTCTTGACTATTTGTCTCTGTCAAAGAGAACCAGCAAAGTTCTCAGGCTGTAGGATGTGCCTCACATACTAATTTATAGTGTATTGTCTGCACTGTCATCACGACCTATGCTCATGCTGTGAAGTAAAGGTGCCTTAGCTTGAACCTCAGTGTAAAAGGAGCATCTGATACAAGGTTAAAAATGTGTATGTCCTCAGGTGCTATTGGATATCTTAATTCCTGACAGCTCACTTGAGTTTCATGCCTTTGTATTACAATGGCCTGAAACTTTTAGCTTCAGCTGTTCGCAGCCACAGAAACAACCATCTTCTGATCCTTCTGTTGTGAGGGACATTCCTTTTTCAATATCTACTCATAAGGTCCTGGATGCTGTTAATCCAAATTGTACAATTTAGCTAACACAAAAAGAAATAAGCATTTAGCTAACACATAGCTGAGTTAATCTTAAAAATCCCTGAGTGGAACTGATACTGTTTTTAAGTTATCACTCCAGTACATAGTCAGAACATCATAGATTTACAAAACTATGCATGGATGAATTCTTTACAAGAATGAACGTAATTGCTTCAAATGATATGTGTATTTTTCTGCTATGTTAATTTTTGACCATTAAAAATAACAAGTTTCTTTTAAATTCTAGAGTTTTTGATGTTTTATCACTAAATTTTCCTATTGCACTTTAATGTATGTTCTTATTTTACGTTAGTCTTAAGTTGTATACTACTCTCCGTAACTTCCTATGCAAAGCTCATGCATTTTAAGACATTTTTCAAATTCATATAAAATTCATACATTAAATACATTATGTTTACTTAAATGGACTTTGAAAAAGTTTGATACAAATGACATCTGCTTTAGAGGTGAATTCTGTTTGTTGTCAGTCTGATTACTTTTAGCCATTGGACAGGTTATAATATTGAGAGCTTTTCTTTTGTTCCCAGCTGCTCTTCTACTTCTGAAGCATCAGATTTTTAGGATTGAAAATATTTCCAAAGCACACATTTTTAGTACCACAGATAAGCATTTTTAAGTATCTTTAAGTAGGATTTTTGATTCTAAGCAACATTATTGTTACACTTCTCTTTTTACATTCTGAATTAGTAGTTTACCTACCTTTCCTGGTTATGGTACAGAGTTAATTCTCAGACTCATTTAATGTGTGTGTATAACTCCAAATCTTTGAGATCCCCTTTTCTAGAAATGTAACTAAATCAGAAAGAAGCTTCTGGATGATTTTTATCTCATTGTGAAAAAGTGACATTTTTATCACAGTAAAATGTGTTGGATGTGTTTTATGGCAATAAAAAAAATTTGTTGATTCTTAATAAGTGAGTAAATAAATAATTACCTATAATTTGATAATATTGAATGATGATATCTGCACTATTCAAGACCAGTTAAACCATGATCTGGGTATTTTTTAGGTTTGGTTGAATGCTTGGATTCCAGTGATCTCTAACAACTAAATGCTTAGTAGCAAATACCACTGAGAAATGTGGAGTAAAATTCATCTTGAAATTATTGTTCATGATAATAAAAATGTGTGGGCAGACTGCCTTTGTTTTATATGAAATTCTTGTTATGTATATATTCTGCTTTTAAAAATGTAGGGTAGAGATTATTAGCATAGTTATGTGTACCTAAAAATAATCATCAGATAATGAAAAGGAGAAAATATTCTTCATAGATGTGAATTTCATAACACTAGTTGACTCTCTCAATATGCAAATAAATGTACTTAGCTTCAGCTAAAAACATTTTGAATGATGTTCTTTTATGATAAATGAAATTATGAGTGTGTTGCATACTGATTTGTGCAATAAACCTGCACATTTGTTCAATCCTGTGAATGTTGTATAATAACTCTGAGTTTTAACATATTCCTTAAACATGGTGTAATCAATTATAATTCATTCTTCCACAGGCTTCAGTTTAGCTCTCAGTAGTGAAGATAATTTGTGTGCTAGTTGATCACAAAAATCTTTATATACATGAAAAAACTTCTCAGTGTAGCAGTTTTTTTTTTTTCTTTTTTGATTTCTCTAAAGTCATGTCTATATTTTTGTTTTAATTCAGTCCTGCTCTGCTAGGTGATTCTTTGTGTAGTCTTCTCTGTTGTATGTGTATTTACCACTATAGGATTCTACTAGCTGGCAGAAAAATAGATTTGTTGAGGCAGAAGAAAGTGGGCAAGCATATTATGGCATGATTGATCCCTTCCAAACAAAATGGATGGCCTCTTTCACCACTAAAATGATGATTGAATTTCTTGCAGAGGCAGTGGCATTCCGTGTCGATAAGTTTCTGTTCTGAGAATGTGCCTATCACATCCTCAGAACACAAACTCGCTTTTTCTGCCAGAGTTGTATGAATTTGGGGGTGGCTTATGTGGACTCATTTTCTGTACTACGAAGCATGAGACTTGGAGGAAGCAGCAGGTAGGAACAGGCTTCAAAGACAGAGGCAAATGTGAACAGAGTGGAATGAATACCATGTGTGTCATATATATATGTATGCTGAAAGGGTAGCTGAATTCTGAGGACTTTTGTTATTATTGTGTAGAGTTATTTTGACATATTTAGGTCTGAAAGACATTAGAAGACCTCGAAAGACCCCAATTAAACCTAGAAAACCTTTACTGAATGTGTTTATGCCTGCTCTGTGTTTCAAAGCTTAGGTATTTAAAGCAAGTTGGCATTAGCAAAAGTTAGTGTATTAAAGCTCCTTTCACTGTTACTTAAAGTAACACCTGTCATTTGGAATAGGGTTTGTCATTAGTTTGGTTAATGACATTGTAAAGAAGGTACTTGATGATGGCCATACACTGTCATAGTTTAGAGGGAATGTTGTTGAAGCATCCTTTTTATCTCTCCTCTTCTGAAGGACAAGTTTGTGTTGGTTGCTGTCATGCTTCCAAAATTGGAAACTGAAGTGACCACTACAGAGATCGCTTATGTTTTGATTTTATTTTATTTTACTTGTGATAAGTAAATTGACAAAATTTTCCTAGGGTATAAAACTTACATGTCTGAAATGAGTCCTAAGAGGAGGCATGTGAAACTATGATTTATTTTTGGAACAGCAAACAAATGTAACTCACATTCATTGGTTCCGTCTTTGCTTTCTCGGTTTGAAAATTGTGGAAGCAACATGTGCTTAGTTTTGATACCACCTTAAGATTTTGGTTTCTTCTTCCATAGCCTTTGTAAATACTTTACACTTAATATGTAACAGTATGTTGCCTCTGTTCAGGTATTGATTGCTGAAGAGAGAAGGTGGAAGTAATTTTTTGTTTAAAATGAGACTGGAAGACAAATAATATGAATCTTCCTCTTGGCCTTGGCACTCATTTAACATGTATCCAAGCTTCCATTGCTTTCATATTAAAATGTAACTTTACTTTTTACTGGCAGGTTGACACAATTTTGTTTTATTCTCGAAGGCTGAATTAGGGATTGAACAGAATGCAGCAGGGTTTTTGCTAAAGTGTGGGAGCACACAGCTTGCTTCAGCCAGGAAAGGCAACTGAATTTGGCATGATTGCATTTCAGTTTAATGGAGATGCATGTAATTTTGCAACAAGTATTGCCTTAAGCAATAGAACTCAAGTAGTCAGGTTTTCTAGGGCCTTGTATCTTGAGTTGTATGGGTTATATCATGTCTGTTGAGGTAGGAGCTCACACTAACTCTGTTTAGTCAGGCATGCATAAAATCTCTCTGTTAGCTGGCTTCTTGCTTCTGTGAAAAGCTTCCAGATCTGACTTGTTTGTTTGTTTTAACCTCTGTCATACTGAACAGCAGTTCTTGGAATTGGGAATTGGATGACACGAGCATAGAGAGAGTATGTTTGCATGAGACTGACTGACCTGGAAGCAGACTAAAATTAGGATCTTTTCAAGTGCTTGTTTAAGGATTTGAATTTGCTCTATGTTGTTATGCATTGTATTTACTTTGTTTGTGGTGAAGGATTTAGAAAATGTAGTTCTTCACCAGCCAATTTTCAAACCAGTTTCAATACACTAGGTAATAAAGAGGGCAGACAAACTACTAGATTGAATATTGTTTCATCAGTACCACCAAATGCTTAGTTGCATTTCACTTCATTTTTTGTATTTTATATGGTCTTGCCTTTGCAAGAGCTAAAATGGTCTTACTGAAATACTTACTGGTTCATCCAGTTTTCCTCACATTTTTATTACATTTTTTCTCAAGTTGAAAATTGGGAATAAGCAGTTGTGAAGTAAAAACAATAGTCCCAGAGATTGCAAACAGCAAATTATAGCTTTCTTGCTTTCTCAGACTGCTAATGAATGTGTACTTTAATGTTGGTCAGTGAAGTGTTAATTGAATTTAGAATACAGACTTAAAAACACTTAAAAACAAAATATATAAAAGTATTAGAAATTTTTTTACATTATGTTTATTTTCAAAAGTGAATACTGAATTGGTTCACTGGATTTGGAATCCAGTCAGCGTCAGTATGTTTTTAAGATTTAGGAATCTGAAAATATGGATGCACAGAAAGGGAAAGTAACTTGGCTTATTCCTGCTGAATAGATTTGAATATTGCTTGCAGTTTCTTTTACCTCATGTGACATGTGTTTTCTTTTATTTTGAAGCATTTTAGATATATATTAGAAGGAGAGCTTGCATCCACAGTGTTCTAATGAACTAATTAAAATGAATTTATGGTTGGATAACATTGTGGAGGGTTTCTGTTCTGTAGCATATGACTGATAATAGTGTACACTGACAATTAAGGCTTCCCTAACGAATTTTGCTGAATGAGTCTGTGTGTTTTCCAGCTTTTTTGACCGGGTGGTCTATCAGAATTTATGAGTTAAGTTATCTTTGGGGAGTTACAGTGAAAAAAAAGACATGGAGAATGCTGAAGGTTTTTGACCCTCTGTCTGCTTGTCATCTTGTTACAAACATGCCTCTGACTTGTCTGGATTGTGGAAGTCCTCATGTTTTGTTCCTAGTGATTATCCATTAGTAGTAAGATTCAGCAAAGAACTTGAGCATACCTAAAGGTTAGAAGCTGCAGTGTCCAAGTGCACCTGGTTCCTGGAGAGAAAGCCAGAATGTCCTTCATTCCTGTCAGGGTTCAGATTTATACTCCAGGACAATCTTGATGCTGTGCTATTCTGCAGAAAGATTTATTGAATGAGAGGAGTGTAGTTTTGAAGCCTAGTTGTTAAGGCAGTCATCTGGGGAATAGGAAATGGTTACAATTCCTATAATTTGTTTAGATTATTCCATGTCTTTATTAGGTCCAGAATTCTGGCTGCTACATGCTGTACTTGAGGCTGCACTTTGGGAGTCTTCAGGGAGTGAAACCAGTAAAGAGTGCCTCATCCACTTGTGCGGTGCACTTACGTATACAGACCATCCTAGTTTGTGCTGGTACCTGTACCTATTTCTGCACCTGAGGTCTTGGATTTAGACTCTTAAATGTTTTGAGATGGCAAGAGCAAGTCTCCGTGCCATACCTGAAGTCAGCATAACTGTTCAAGTTAAAAAACTCCTTTAGCGTTGTTGTACTGCTGTGGCACCCTTCGCTTTGGAGCTTATGGTACACCTGATCTGCCTGATTACAAAACTTTTTTGTCCAATTGTTGTGACTATTCATTTTTTTCTGTTTTTGTTTATTTCTTTAATTAATTAATTTGAGGAATAATTTCCCACAACAGTGGTAGGGCCATAGAGATACCCTTCTGAAAACATAAAGAAATAAGAGAAAGTTGAGACTTGCTCCCTCCAGTAGAAGAGATGGTGTTCAGCAATGGCACCTGTTCGCCTTTCAATTTCTTAGATGGACATTGCCATTAAAATTGCTGTTTAGTGTTGGTTATGTGTGTTGTTCTTTCTTCATATGGCTGGTTGCTTGCAAGAAATTGGATGAACTACTTTTTTTAGAAAACTCTTCAGAGTAGTATTTGGACACAAACACTGGGGATTCATTCCAGTGCCATAGGGCAAATCCAGGTTTTCAGTTCCCTGTAGTATTTGGCCCTGCCTTAGGTTTTTAGTTTACTTTTTGTTCAGTTCTCTTAACTGTGATGTTTGTGATTTGATGGATATAAACTTCGGTAGAGTAAGTTGGCAACAATTGTTTTATTTGCTTTTGCAGGAAATTGGATTTTATCTAGTGATATTGCTTGCTTCAAGCAAAACTATCAGTTTTAATTAATTTCTACAATTCAAAAACCCTTTCAAGAAAGGAGCTTGTTTCCTTAGCCTTTCTCTCTGGGAGCCATATGGGAGAGCGGGGCTAGAAATCAGAGGGCACCAGCCTGGTGCTCTCACATGCCTGACGTCTGGAGGTACTGGAGTGGCTAAGGTAGGGCCAGAGGCAGAGCCAGATGTGTTTTTCTTCCTCAACACATCTGTGGTTAATTGAGTCCCATGAGAACCTTTTCCAGTTTCATTTTCTTGGTGCCTTTATAATAAGGAATAATGTTTTGTATGGATGTCAGTTTTTAAATGGGTATAGAAATCCCCTTTATTGATTACATGCACCTTTAAAAAGGGCAGGGCTGGATGTATGGGTCTCTGTGTATGACCTTTGACTGTTAGTACTGCTGTATTTTTCATATATATTTATAAATATATTAATTTGTGAGTTTATGGTGTCATTAGTGCATTATAAATCATATTGTAATTACACATGAAGGTCATTATTCAGTGAGCATTGTATGGTACTGGGAGGTAGGGACTCCCAGTTGAAGTTATGAGAGAGAATCTTGTAACAGGACAAGAAAAATTTTTTCTAAGGAAGTGATTCTTTTAAGGCATTCCAGTTATAGTTTTCAGGGTGATTGCACAACTGAAGGATCAGGTACTAAGAGCTTGTCTTGTTTACTGATCCTCATGTGGATATTAAAAGCCAATAAACTGATTTATACTGGTTTTTAACACAGCCATTGCTATTGTACATGTAGTACTGAAAGGCTCTGCGGGAACATTGTTGGGAATAAACAGGCTGTTTTTATTTACTTGTGTTTTTCTGCTTTTTAAAATTTCTCTTTAAACAATATTGTCTATACCTGTGCTAAGTCCAATTTGACAATGACTAAAGTACTGGTTACAGGTAGGGGTAGCATTTACCATGAGTAAACATCAACTTGTTTCCATTTTCATTGGGAACAGTAGTGACAAACTTGATGGGAGTGGGGGCGGTGGAGGAGGGAGCAGAGGTAGAATGAAAGCACAGCCATTGACTACCTCTTTAATCTGGGGAGGGGGATGATCTTGAACTAGACAAATACTATTTAAAGAATTGGGTAATTGGATATCTTGTCACTCTACAGATTAGCATTTTAATCCTTTTCAGTAAAAATGCAAACTGCCTTTATGATTTCCAACTTTCAAAAGGCATATAATTGAAAACTATTTTGTTATTTGAGATGCTTCTTTGAATTGTCTTCAAAAAGAAGTTTTTTTTCCATCAGATTGAACATATTTAGTTGTTTGTTGAATGACAGTATATTAAGATTGGGTTTGTGCCTTCCATAGCCCCACCTTGTCCGAGGATTGAAAAGGTAGAATGGCCTCACTCCAATTTATTTCTTGTACAGTGTAGCAAAACCAAACCTAACCTATCATCTCCACAGTGATGTTACAATAAATATTAATTAGTTTATTAGTATTTCATGATCTCTTAGTAGTCTTTCAATTGTATTTTTTTCATTCCTTCAACTGACTAATGCTGGGGTCTCTTCTTGCATTCCACTTGTTTTCAAGTGGTATTTGTCCTCTAGTGGGCCGACTGACTTCTGTAATCTAAGAGCCACCAGCTTGTTGTCGTCATTAATGAAGTATGCAGCCAACACTTAGAAGCAAGAAGATAACTACTTTTAGATGTTTGAACATGATCTCTCCCTAATGTTGTGGTGTGGGGTTTTTGGTAGTTACCCCCTCCCCCCCTTTAAATGTTTTTTAGAATATTTATTTATTCTCTGTCTGTTGGGATTCTGATTTAGTGGGCAACACTAGAGTAGTTGCAAATATGTTATCCTGGGTGTTTTTGAAGACAAGCAGGGAAAGTGTGAAAGCATAGAGTGTGGTCCTCCTTCTGGTGGATACTGCTGGTTTGAAAGCCCAAATGGGGAGGAGGGAGGGAGGAGAATATCTAAGACCCTTTACTGAAGGTAAGTAACCACTATTTAAATACTAACAAAAGCCTGACAGCTGTTTTTCAAAGCAATTCGGAGAATAGAAACAATTTAAGAAAACTGTGAACACTTCGCTCTTAGTTTTAACTGCAAAATTCAACAAACTTTGTATTTCATTCCATTAATGTTAGTAGTTAAAAAACCCCCAAAAAACCAGAAGAAAACACAACAACCAACCTTTTTACGTATCTAACTTAGCTCATGTTTTTACTTGTTTTATTTCTAGCATATTATCAAGTTTCACCGTGCCTCAAAAGCAAATAAAAAGCCCATGCAGCTGCCAAGATCTATGGTTAAATCCCTACTCTACCAGATCCTCGATGGAATCCATTACCTCCATGCCAACTGGGTGCTTCACAGGGATCTGGTAAGTGTGGCGTGTGTTACCTGGTTAGGAAAGTTCCACGTGCATGCTGTTGGGTAGGACAAGAAAAGTCCCTATTAGTAATCTTGCGTATCGATCCGTACAGCTCTTCCTGTTATTGTTGCAGGAGACCAATTGAGACTTTAAACATGAAAACAAACTATGTTTTCACATTGTTTTTATCTGAGTCATCTGAGCTCGGACAATGATACTAGATCCGGTAAAAGGATTGCAGATATCGATGTCCGAAAACAGAACGTGAGACAGCTGATATATGTTGGTTGAACATTCTTATAAGTTTGTGCATGACTTTGAAAAGGCATTTAAGTAGGAAAGTGATTGATACCCTTGTACGTTGTTTGGCTTATGTGCAAGTTACCATAAAAGCTAGTGAAAGAATAGGTTTTTTTTATGGAGTATTTCTTTTCCATGTGGTATTTTTTACCGACCGTGGGAAGAGAACTATAAAAGAGTTATCATCCTGAAATTTCTCATGACCTGAAGTGGCTCTTTAAGTTGACTGCAGATTACAAGGGCAGTGAGTTACCCTGTGTTAGTTACCCTTTTCCCCTTAAAGTTTTCCATTGCTCCTCATACTTAAGTGAAGTGCTACCACGGGTTACAAAAAGAATACTGATGTGGATATGCTGCCACGTGCATTGTAATTAGAATATTTGAGACAAACAAATGCGATGGTTAATACACCAAACATCGCTAGTAGGTATGGTAGGAAATGTAGTGTAATCTGGGTATGAAGCCACTGCTTGTATTTGGTTCTTTTCCACAGTTGCCCCAGTATGTCAAAATAGGGCTGCATGTCCAGAAACTTACAGTCACTAACTGAGTGAGACATAGATTGGTCTTGAGTCTTTAATAGTAAATAGAGGCTTGGATTAATTTTTTTTTTGAAAGACATGTATAAACTAAGGCAGGCTTGGAATAGAAGTCAGATATCTTCTGAACTAAATTTTATCTATTTTTTGTTGTAATACCTAATGACAGTTGCCAGAACGGGTTTCAGATTTCCATATGGATCTTTTTTTTACTTTGTTCCTTGGTGTTTATTGTCAGTTTTTCTCTTAAATTCCAGATGTTGGTATACTGGGGAGATGGAGAGGGCTCACCTTTGGAATAGTAGCCACGACCAAAAACAGGAAGCATGTACAACCCTGATTTTCATGTTACAATTACTGCTTTCCTAAGGAGACAGCTGTTGCTTTGGCAGAGGGCTCAGATGTAATTAGCTGCAGCTTGAGAAGGAACACCTGAAAAGTCTATATCCAACTATGTTTAAGGGAAATATGCGTTCATGGAACTTTTAAATATATATACACTGAAATACCATGCATGAACTTGATATTTTGTTAGGAAATATAAGATCTAAGTAATTAAGGTAATAATAACAAATACCCTCGAGCATTTTCTTGCTGGTGTTGCTATTTCCAGCCTGCAGCACCAGGTGTTCTGCGTGACTAGTGCTGCTACTTTACAGTTCTTATCTGTGGTTGACGCGTTGCAGCAAAGCTGGTGTGTAATGTCTCTGGCTTTCCTGTTGGATTTCTGGGAGATGATTGTTGCTGTTACAAGAGAGACTGTTTTTCATGGCTCTGGAATGATAGTGCTTGACTGATGTCGGCATAATTGAGAAGGGAGAAGAACAGAAATTTGTGAAATCTTCATGTGGTCTTGATCTACAAATAAATTTAAGCGGATGGATTCTGGGATACCTCAGTAAGACAAATGAAGCCATTTTGAAAATTGCTTTTATACACTGGTGATTTAAAGGTGTATTCAGAATCCTTTCCCTTTTTAAAATTTTTGGTGGATTCCTGAAGAATTCAGGTACTTCAAATAGTTGTATCTTGAACATGGTAAGGAAAAAACCTGGTGTTATTCTGGATGTGTCCTGTTTGCACTTGAACTTCAAGGTTAATACAATAATTTAGTAACCAGTTTAAATCCTTAGTGAATTAAAAAATCTTATATATCTGTAATTTTTATTCATATGTTCGTACTTGTGATTTTTGCTGCTAAGCACCGTACCTCAGGCATGATTTCACTGCAATCAGTTCCTTGAATACCAGCTCCTCAGTGTCTTCTTAAGATGGGGAGCAGTTTTTTTGGTGTTTTTCTCTTAGCTGATTTAATTTACATCTACTGGAAAAAATATTTTTCTATTTTATGTAAACCAAATTTTGCATCAAAACACCTTGTACTTTCTTGGTTTAATATAACTCTGTTCTTACTATTTTTAACTTGTATTTGGATGTAGACCAAAGATGGTGACATCCATGAAAGTCATGTTATGCTTTTTTCATTGCTTAAAAAAAATATTACATTCTCCAAGAATATTTATCATAATATTAGTCAAATTCTCTGGAGCCATGGAAATTACTTCTATAATTTATTTAACAAATGTTTTTATGGAAAAACCTGAAACATGTCAGATTAGATATTTGTAAGAGTACCCACTTAGAGAGGTATATGAAGAATTTTGTTTAAATCTTAATTTTCTAGTGTCTTAAATAAGAGGTTTTTTTAAAAAAGCTGGAACACCAAATGTGTTATTTAAAAACCTTAAAATTACTATGGTATTTTTAGTTAGGTTATTTTTAATATCAGCAGTAGCCAGCAAAAGCATGACAGAGTAATAGAAGTGGTGAACAATGTGAACTTGCAGACTTGCAGTACATGTCCTGTCCTTGGATTGAGCTGGTGGATAGTTGTTACCACAAGGAGACAGTCTCGTTCCCGTCTTCACTGCTGCTAGGCATCGCCACCCATGTTACTGGTCTGGCAGGTGATACTCACCTGACTCACGGTGAGCTCGTCCAGGGAGTTAAACACAGAAAATATCCACTTTTCACATGCAGGGCTTGTTTTCTGCAGGCTTAGCTCCCTGAGGGACCTCACTGGGAACAGGAGTTGGCACAGAGGCAGCCAACTGAGGCTGGGGGTGGTGGCAGAAAGCTCTACAGGGTGTTCTAGCATTATCTGCCATATTTTATTGTTAAAATACACTTTTTTGGTTATTTGGAGAAAGTTCAAGTGTTCATAAAGATCAAATCAGAATAATTTTTATGTTTGCCTTGGCTCTATTGTGATACAAGACTTACATCAGCTTGAACTATGCCAAAACAAGATTTAGGAAAGTGCCCTTATTGAGGCAAACAGTGAATATACTTGCACTCATATTTCTAGAAAATTGAAAGTAATTTAGTATAGTGTATCTTTCAATGTTTTGTAATATTTAGGTTACTTTGTTTCTGGCTTTCTTTCCCTGAGGGTAGCTGAAAAGTGCTAAGTGACTTTTAAGGGGTTTTTTTTGTTTTGGTTTTTTTTTTTGCTAAGCTGTTGATTTTGGTCAGTTAAAATCATTCAGCTGTTAGGGCAAGATTCAAGCAAGTATAAAATATGGGACAGGAGCACTAGATATCTGATTTCTTTAAATAGCATTGTGTCAGCCTGTACACCTTGGAGTTGACCTAAGCCTATGAAAATCCATACACTTGTTCTCCTATCAACCCATTTTGAGTGGTGTTTTGTTGTTGGATTGCAAGTCATTGGGCAATGATAACTTTGCCTTTTCAACATAGCCTTCCTGAAAGCCATGTATGAGAGGAGGGAGGATTTGCTGGCTCTGCTAGCTGCTGGGGCACTTTCTTATGAACAAGAGGTTAGTACAGATAGATATTGGAGAAAGAACCTTTGAGTACTGAGCTTTTGTTTGTTTGTTTGTTTAAGTGCTCTGTATACACCGTGGTCTACCGATTGAATGGGATCTAATATTGTGCTCCCTATCTGGAGTCAGTAGCAAGTTAGAAGATGCAGCAGTTGGAGTACAGTATTTCAGGGTGTTCTGATAGCTTTGTCCCCTTCTCCCCCAGAAGTGAAATATTTAGGTTCTATAGGAATGTTCAGCAAAGGTCTTACTTTGCACGGATGTAAAAAAATGGAGATCTTCCATATGCTACTGTTCGAAGTGTCTGTTCATGGGGCACTTTCTTGTGCTAATAACACCTCTGTAGATGGTGTTAGTTGCTTAAAGGATAAAACTGGGCTGAGACCATATCCTTTAGAACCTGATAAAAGCAATTTCTATTTGTAATAGGATGTGTTTTCCTGATGGGAGGTGTTTGAAGGGCACAGAATTCATACTGAGGAATTAATTTAAGATACCATTTACATCCTTGAGCATTACTTTAGAGTACTGCTTTATGTTATTAAAACTACTGGTTGAAAAATGAATGTTGGAAATCAAACTCACCAGAAAAATACAGATTTGTTTAAGTTATTCCCCCCTTCTCCTTAGGATTATGTGAAAGGGCCACTTTCAGCATTCTGAAATTGAAAATGTGTTTGTTGCAGTGGTCATATAAACTAACTGTAAAATAAACCAAGTTCCTAAAGTGGTTTTATTATAAATTTAAATACTTGTTGACTAAGAATTTCTCAGTTTCTCTTGTACTGACCCTCTACAGCTTTAGAATGTTATCACTGACTGTGTGTCATTTTGGAAATTAAGGAGATTAGCGTACAGCAAAAGTACAGCTCCTTCAGTTTGCAGTCTACAGTGTCAGTATAAAAAGTGTGAACAGCAAGGAAAGGGTACTTTTCCTACTTCTGTTTTGGAAGGGAAACGGTGGAGATATGGCAGACTTCTGCACCCAAGTGAATAAATCCTGAAGAAAATTCTGGGTGCAGGGTCCTTACATACTGGAGGACAGCTCTTATGGTGATATTCAGTGAAGAAAAATGGTTGTAGTGAAAACTCAAGAATGGCTTTTGTCACTTAAAAAGACAGCAAAACTTATAGAATTTTGAAGATGATAAATGCAACAACAGAGTGGAGATTGCCATTGAGTTTGTGGCTTATATTTCTAAGATACTAGATAAGAGACAGTGAAGAAATGCAAGTAAAAGGAATCTCAATGGAAAACTGAAGCAGAAATGGATTTTTTTTTTTTTTTTTTTTAAATTTCAAAAGACAGCTAATGGAGAGAGCAAGCAGAGATAACAAAAGCCTTTCTACAAAGTTCTGTCTTTTAGCCATCTCTGTGTACATGCTCTGCAACACAGTGTGTCAGTTTTCCTCACTGGTAGCCAAGACTTTTTTTTTTTCTTTTTTTTTTTTTATGCTGTCCCACCTCATCATTCCAGTCAGGCCCAAATCCTGCTTGAGTTGGCCTTTCCTTGACACTTCAGCAGCTGAGTCAGCTAAGCTGGTGGTGCATCCATGTCCATGTGAGGGTTTTTTCAGTGTAACCCTTTCTTTTCAAATCAAACTTCTCACTCTAATTTCACTATGGAGAGGGAGGAGGAATCCCACTGTGTAAAGACTTCTCCAGTGGTTTACCGTCTCCAGCTTTTTATTACCATCCTTTTGACTCTTAAAGCAGGAGAAAATAATATTTGTATAATGTTTATTTCAGTATGTTATTTGTATTGGGAGAAGCTTTTTTTTCATTGTGTGCTCAAACTAATCAGTTTGTTTCTTTATGGAGTGGATTGTGGAGGGTCTCTGCGCTTCTGCCATTCAGAATTTATGGAGTGCTAATCTGGGCATTTTTTGGTGGAAGGACATAGCAGACAGCTGAGGTCTGACATAATTTTGACTTTGCATGTCTGTCTGTATAGGAAATGTCTGTACACAGCCTCTGGGATGATCAGACATGAGCTCTCTGATTCAGGCATCATAACAAGTTACCTGAATGCCCAGCTGGTGCACTTACAATAAACCCAGTATCTTTCCAGGAGTAAATCTTCAGCAGAGCCAAGAGATGCCAGTGTGGTGACCGGCTCTGGCTGGCCATGACTGCACTCAGGGCAAGCTGTTTTCTCCAGTGCTCCACCCCCACTTCCCTTGGGGAACAGTATAGAGTGGACAGTGCAGTAGTTGTTGTTTTTCAGGGTTTTCTGGAAACTGCAGCCATCTGGAACCTCCTGTCAGAAGTCAAGCAGAAGGGGAAAGGCCAAACTGAAGGTCCAGACAGATGGTTTTCTGTGGGCATCTGCAACTTCTGTCTCCCTCAAAAGCATAGCCTATTCAGAAATGATTGAACTAATTATTTTTTCATCCTCTGACAATTTGTGGGAATTTTTAAAAAACATTTGTATCTTATTCAGAATATTTTAAATGATCCATCGTGGTGTTTGTGTGGAATAGCAAGATTATAGTATTATATTAAATATTATAGCTACATATAATATAATTAAATTATATTACATTAAATAAAGGTCTAACAATTTTCAGGTTTTTAGTTGACTTAATTGACTTTTAGTTTAGGGATTAACTAAAAAACCCAATCACTTTCTCATAGTAAGCCTTCTCTAGCCAGTATGTAAATCTACAGTCTCTTACCATGGACCCATATCTGGACTCTGCTCTGGAACTTTGTTGCCACATTACACAACTCACTTAACCTGTCTTTGCCTCTGTTTCCCAATCTGCTAGTTATTTATGGGTCTAATTTGTAGCTTACTACTTTATGTGCTGTGAAAGCAGTATAATGTATGTAGTTTATGCAGGTAACTTGTTTTTGTTGTGTGATATTCTTCTAATGAGCTGAAAGTATTAACAAAAATTACAAATAAAAATCAATTGCATGTTGCATGAAGGCACCAGAAAACTTAAAATTTTAAGTGGATACTGACTTTTGCTTCTACTTTCATGTTTTCTTTTCAAAGCCTATGAGAAATGGGTACTTATTATTACTAGTTTATAGTATTTAACTACTCCTCTCTCTTCCTTCCTGTGCCCTCCCGAGAAAATTTTCCAATAAATAAGTTACCTAAAAAGTAGCAGAACTGAAGTGTTTTTTTAAATATCCCACTTGCATTTTGTTAAGTAAGTGAACTGGGGGTTTGAAAAATGAAATGTAAAATGACGAGTGTGGGAAATTCCCCTTTTACTAGCAATTCTAAAAAAGGATTTTTATGTGCTGATACCAAAAGTAAATTTAGAGGTAGGTCCATGCATCCATCTCTTGACAAGCAGCTGCTATGTAGGAATGCAGAACTGTTGGGTCCTGCCTTCTGCCAGTAATTTTGCACTGGCTTGAAAAGCTTCTTGGCCCTGTTGCATCCGTTTGAGTGTGCACACGCCTCCTATAAATAAATACCGAGTCAACCTGTCTACCAGTTTCTTTAAACTTTTAAAAAACACTGTAGTTGTAATCCCCACTATTCCGTGTCATCGTGTGTGCATGCACGAGAAGGATGCGCGAATATGTATGGACATGCACTCCTGACTCTCGTTCTTCCCTAGCTGTGTATGGGTTCAGGCCTCTTACTTGTTTATGATTCCATCTGCATGATCTCTTTGGGGTGGAGGGGACTTTCCACAATGTCAGAGAACCATATGAATGATCATACTTAGCTTGCAGATTTCCCAAAAGAAAGGAAATGCAAGCTGATCCTATGTATTTCAAGAGATTAGACTCCCTTGATGACTTCAGAAAGTGATTTGAATTTACTAACTGAAAAGTTAACACATTTTCCCTCTATTGTATTGGTTAGAGAGAGGATAAACTTTTTTATTTACTGCTGAGGAACAATAGTATGTGGGTGCTTATACATGTATCTGTGTGGATATGTGCTTCTATGTAGATGAATGAACCAGAAATTTTACATGCTGAAAAACAAACTGAGTTTTATCAGCAGATGCTTTTCTCTCTTCTTTTTTTTTTTTTTTTTAAGTGTTAAACATATATTTTGGAGCACCTATGAAAAAAAGGTAGATCTCTCGTTACTCAGAACTTTGCTTTTGTCCTTCAGTTATAAAAACTAACCTTCACGTGATTAAAAAAGGCCTGTGAAGATATACAGACTAATACCTCTGTTGTGTACATGGAAACAGCAATTCTTCCATGACTGAGTAATGCATACCTTTTGGTTTGTGGCAAGAGTATTAAGATGTTTGTAGATTAATTTTTACTAATAAAAATAATTACAGTTGAAGAAAAATGCTTTACCTCAGGTTCTGAAACAAGCTCATGCTCATAAAACCCTGACTGGATATAAATTCAGATGAGTCAGAAGAAACAAAGGGACTGATTTAATGTTCTTTTGGCTGCATTTTGCTGCTAAAGTCAACAGATGACATATGGCCTGTGGACTTCTTATCTCTTTTCCTGAGGTGGAAAAAAGGCAACAAGGAAGCAAAGGTATTAAAATAATTCTAGAATTCATGTGCTTTTTTCCTGATATAGAATAAACAGAAGGAAAACGTCATCTTTTTTAATATTCCCAATTTAGATACCATCTTTAGATACCAGGGAGATTTCTACTAAATACATGATGTACTTAGCCTGCTGGTGCAACTGACCACTTGGAATGAGCAAACTGAGTTTTGCCCTCTAAATAAAAATGCGAAGTTTAGAAGCTGCTTTAAGAAGTTTTTCTTTTGTAAAAGTCTTACTACTTTTTTTTTTTTTTTTTTTCATTTGGAGAAAGTACCTTTGGGATAATGGAATTGACTATAACTGCATCTGTGGGATTATTTCTGTTTGGACTCATTACCCCTTCTGTATAAGGCTACAAAGGTTGGCACCTCTTTCTGTAGTAACAGAAATTAATGAACCTTAAGAGAAGTGTGTTAAAATCAGTGAGGACAACTAATGTAACAACATATCATCAAGAAAAAAGGAAAGTCCCGCATTTGTTTCTCCATGCTGTTTGCCATCTTGTGCTTTCTCTTGTGCATTTCTCTTCGTTTGGAAATTTGCTGTAGTTATTGCTGATCTACTAAGCAGTTGCAGTAACGTTGCAGGTTGTCTTGGACTTAAATTAAGCATCTTCGATCAGTGATCCAGGGAGCTTCAGTGACTAGCAAAGGATGTTAGTTTATTCCTCATTTTGTTACATGTGAACTTTGTCAGAGAAACTGGCTCTGCTGCAGAAAATGACTGATCAGCTGATGTTTCACAGATGGCTTATCTCAGGGCCTCTTCATCTTCCCCAGCCACCATCCTTTCTGGCTTCTGGCTAATGTTTCAGAAATCACTGGCCTTACTGTAGCTCTTAAGACCAAGTACCACCCTTATGTCAATTAAAGAAAATGAAGGAAATACTTTATCTAGTCTGTGAAGTGACTGACTATAGGAAGAGATCCTCTCAGAAACTGGGTATTATGTCTTCAGATTCATCTTTAGGGAGGATTGTGATAATCTGTCTTTCTGAATTTCGCATAAAACCAGTTCGGAATTAAAATTTCAAGACATTTTAATAAATACAGGAACAATCCCTCAGGATATCTGGACCACTGGTAAAAGCATTTATAATATTCTTTCATGTGTTTTAACAGTGAAGAAGCAAAGATTTCAAGACAAATCATGGTGCAGGTAGTCAGTGTCAAACACATACAGTTTTCTGTATACCAAACCTCTGTACTACCAGAATTTTAAGTTCTCTGTTGCTTTCCTGCCCTCTGGCAGCTAAAGCCCATGTGAATGTATGACAGCTGTTCTGACAGACCCCCATTTCTCTTTGTTCAGTGCCTCAGTGGTGTTAGAGCACAACTCACCTTCGGTTTCCTTTGAGTGGCTTGTAGAAGCACTTCCCAGCAGTTCAGTAACCTTTCTGTGATACTACGTGAAGTAGTAGAAAACTATGTGAAAATCACTTTATTCTATTTAAGCAAGCTGATGGCATCTGAAAAATGTTTTTTGTATTGGAATTATGATTTTGCATTTTCAAGCAGCCCCTCCCACCTGCAAGCTAGCCCTCCATCTGTGTCGCTTTGGTTCCTACTGGTATAATAATCTTTGAACATAAGTTGGTTTTGGTTGTTTTTCTGTTAGTTTATTCCTGTTTAGCCAATTCAGGTGTTTTGGGGGCTTTTTTTTAGGTTGAAGAGTTTTACCTTAAAAAAAAAAAAAAAGTAATAAAAATAAAGTCAGGTACCGCTAGGAGTTCACATGTACTTGTTCTGATAGTTTAAATATTGAGCCCAAATCCCAAAATTTAGCGTGATGATATTCTGTGTAGCTGGTCTTCTCAAATATAAATTATGGCAAAGAAAATAATTCGATAGGCAGTATTTTGCATTCCTGAGATTCCCCTGGGAACGGGGGATTTCAGCTACACAAGCCATTTTGTCTTACACTGCAATTGTTGCCAAAGAGAGTTTTTCACAAATGTGTCTTCTGTTCTGCATTCTTCCTTAATATATGAAACATGCTTGTACATTTTTACTTTGATTTGCCTTTCATGTAGTTACTTTTGATGTAACACTTGTGGATGATGAATGTTAGAATTACGAAATAAGTGCAAACTCCAGTGTGTTACATTTTAATGAGCTGATACCGACTTCTAATGCTATGAAAGTTATTTTTGTGGCTGTAGAACTGTGAGTACATTTAGATATTTGCCAGCCCAGCTGAAATGAAGTTTCTTAAATGGGATGTTCAAGTTTGTTTTGTTTCTTGACATTCAGGGTGTGAATTCCAGTCTCAGCCCTAAAAGTGATTGTTTATCAAGTAAATATTAATCTGAACTCTGATAGCTAAAACAAAGAGAATTGCAGTCCCATTTAGATTTTGGGTAATGTGTTTGCTTGAAATTCTGGTTATAGCTGGATAATATAATAATTTTTCAGTAGCTTCTTACTAATTTTACTGTCAGCAAATACATGTGCTGTCACTGGCTGTCTGCTGCTTTTTGCTAGGACGCAGGATTTACTTGAAAGCTTATTTCTCTGTGCGTGTCTCCTTCTGTGGTGAGGAGCTGCTGTTTTTTGATCCCAGCTCTGTAGTGGGATGGAAAGAGCTTGCAGTAGCAGTTCTTAAGGGAGCTTATCCATTTTGGGTCTGGCAGGCTTCTTTTTTTCCCCTTGTAGGGGACTAAAAAGTAATTAGTCCCCTTATAGGGGACTAAAAAGTAATTTTTTTCTGTGCCATAAATATACTTGAGTGTATATTGCAAGTGGTTTGTTGAGTTTGAAAAAATGTTAACTAGAAAACAGCTTGATTTGTTTATCTTATTTCAAGATTTTTTTTTCTCCCCTGCTATGTGAGAACTATGATTCTTAATTCTTTCCTGTCCATAGGGATATATGGTACTATTCCTTTGTAACCTGTACTTCCATCAAGTGCTGATCCCCCCAGTTGTGCTCACTCAATGACTTTTCTTTTTGCTTCATTGGAAAGGTACGAGATGCTAATCTCTCTCTTTCTCACTCTCCCGAAAGGTGTACATGGGAACACTTGAGAAGGTCTGCGTTAAATGTTGAAATAGATTAACTAAATTGTGCTGAACTTTTTTTTGGTGGCTATTCTGAATGGTCTGAAAAGTAGCGATGTGTCTATTCTGAAAGTGGTCTGTGCTCAGTTCAGCTGTGCCAATGCAAAGTGGTGCTGTCTCAGCCCTTTGCTGCACTGGAGGCGATGTTGGGTACCATGCAGTCAGTGCTGTAAGTGTGCTTCTCTGCTGACTGTCCTGGTTCTTACTTTTGCCCTTGACAAAGGTATATTTATTCCTGTCAAGGTGCTAAAAGTGGACTGGAGGGCCATGGCAGAGGAGCTCATCTGCTGCCTGTGTGATTATCTCCAGCCAAGAGACGGCGTGGACTGCTAGAGGAAGCAACATTTTAAACTGTACAGCTGTTTTTCTTGGTGCATATGATTTGGAGTCCTTTTTCTATTCAGTATTCAGATAGTTTTAATTTAATTTACTTGAAAACCTTAAACTAACGCAGAGGATATGGCTACATGAACAAGTTACAGCAAGGCAGTCTAGGGTGTGGATTTACTCTGCGTTAGGTGCTCTGTAGTAACTGCTCACCTGCGTGTTTTTATCATGCAGAAAATGCGTAGTCCTTTGATAACTCACTTCTTAATGAGGGTGAGATAAAATTGCCTAATATACCATCACTAAAACTGGACAGGTACTGGGTTCATTTCCAAGTGCTTTTCATTGTTTCTCAGAATGATTTCATTGAAATGCGGGTAACTAAAATGTCGATATAATAATGACCATATGGTATTGTTTTTTTATGACTGGTACCCATATGTTGAGCTTGTGGAACAATTCAGCCTTTTGGGTACAGTCCCCCTGCAGTGCATGTCTAGTTTAATCTTCAGTATGCAAGAAGCACTTCAGTCTTACAAAAAATTTTGTTCACAACTGGGTGTGTGAGGTGTGTGTCTCTTTCCGTCTTACTAACTTCAAATTTCAATTTGTCAAATGAGTTGACAGCTTTGGGATTTTTAATTGTAGGAATGTTGCAGCCATAAAATCTGTAATAAAACTATTATAGCCTCTAATAAAGCTTCCCTAGACTTTAATCCTGATCTTAAATTTGTAACGTGACTATTTTCAAAATGTTGCAACTATAAGGAAGAATTTCAGTTGATGATACAAAAGGTGGAACAGAGTAACAGCAAGTACAAAGTGCTCTGATGGTTAAGTTCTGAAAGCTAGGGGTTTTCTGAAGAGCATTTTGTTACGTAGTAAACTTTTCAAAAGTCATAATCTGGTTTTGAGTAACAGGGAGTGAGTGCCTAGCCTCTTTATGCAGTCTGAAAAAAAGAAAATAAATATTTCTGTGGGGAGTTTGTTTGCATTTTAAGTACTTCATTTTTGTGAGAATGTCCAAGGACTTATTGGCAACATCAAGAGTAAGGTAAATCCTAAACCTCAAGCACTGAAAACATAGATATTTTTCCTAGTAAGTTGGGGCAGATTTGCTGTAGCAAGGACAATAGTGTCTTATTTGAAAGCGTACTAAGTGTTTGAAGTAGTTTAATTAAAAAAAAAAAAAAATTAGGGCAGCTTGACCTGCCATTCTTTAACATGCTCGTGTTTTTGACATGAATCACAGAATGTTTCTCAGGAATTGACAGTATCTTACAGCATTGCATGTCTATGCAGGTTGTTTTTCATTTTTTTAACAGGGCATAATTATTGAATGGAAAAATATTATAATTAGCTCTGAACTACTTCAGATTTTGTTTTCGGCACGTAGAGCCTTCTTCACAACTCTTCTTCTGTTTTCTTTCTTGACACAAATCTTTCATTTGATTCCAACTTCCTGCTCCTCTGCCCACGTTCCCATATCTGTTGATCTGCCTTTTGCCACTTTAACATTACTCATATAACCTTGACTCAGCTTTGACTTTCCTGAAATACTCCTCTATTCCATATCCACAATCTTAATTTTTGCTCTCCCTTTTGGCCTTCAACTTTGAGCTCTGTGGCTGGTGCGAGTAGAAGGCTGTGTTTCATACTTTGACCCCCATGTGGGAGAAGCTCCCACATTCCAGGTGGAGTGACCCTACTTTCTTTAGTTTCTTATTAAAAGTACCATACTCATATAAAAATTCCACAGACTCATTAAAACTTAAAGGGCTCTTGGTTCTGAATTCAGTAACACTTCCTACTGTGGTGGTTCTGCTTCAGAAAAGATGTCGAGACCAACTTTCTTCAGGCTTTTGTCTCCCAAAACAGCTTTTCTGTGTTGCCCCACTGAATTACATGTACCTAATCTTCTCTCCCTATGCCTTTTAGCTTCTAACTTTAATTAGTAGCTTTAAGAACGAATATTGTGATCATGGTCATGTATGTTTAAGTTGCCACAGTCTATAGTTCTGACATGTCTTAGTTTATACGTAATTCTTCTAAACTATTTGGAGTTTATTGGGAAAATCCATTACAAAAGAAAAAAAAGGGAGCTTATCCATTTTGGGTCCAGCAGGCTTTTTTTTTTTTTTTTTTTCTCCACAGCAAGTAAAGTGGAGAAAGTAAAGTAAAGTTTGTGAGTGAACTTTTAAAATAAAAAAGCAACCACAAAAAATTAAACTTTCCAGAAATATTTGTGTTATTTATACTGTGGAAAGTATACATATTACTGAATACAGAATTTTTGGACATGTCAAGCTGATCCCATATCATAATTAACTAACTAACTTGATCCCATATCATAATTAACTAACTTGCATAAAGGTTGAAAATCCTCAGCCACAGACTTCTGTTTAGAATTGGCCTTGATTGACAATTGATTGAAAAAAATTTTGATAGTTGGTGCTGAAGACTGTCTGTAGGCATACCAGTCAACTCAATTAACTCTTCCACATGGTATTAGATACAGTACAGCAGCTTCAATTCAGTGTCTAAGAGGGGTCTTGATGCTTACTATAAAACTATTATAAAAGTGTTGCAAATAATTCCAGAGACACGAACAGGGTTTTAAGTAAATGTTAATGTGTTAGGTTAAATTGTTCTAAGGTGACTTAATGATTTCTTTGTTTTGTGCTGCATATGTAATTTTGGAAGAACCTAATCTTCAAAAGTGAGAAATTACTTCAGATAGATAAACTCATTATTAATAGAGAGAGATTTCTCCACTGATCTGTTGCAACTCAGTTATCATTTACCACTTATCAGTGTAGTGTCTAACCTGAGGAACCTCTTCATCTGAGACTTGCAGGTCACAGTATAAGCACATTTTCTTGATGGAAATGTTGTGACTGAGATGGGAAATGTGAACTCACAGCCCTTTAGCTCCTCTACCTGCCTGCGGGCACACTTTTACCAGCAGTATCCTGTGGTAAATAAAAGATACCTTCATGCTGTTGTGAAAAGGACCAAGTTGCTTAGTGCTTACTGGAACATATTACACAATAAGAGTGTGCTCATGGCAGTACCCATGGCATGTTGATGGAGGCACTTTCATTTAGCTCACACTTTTATTTAGCCCAACTAGTTTGTTCATCTAGCTACATGAATATCTAAGGCTACTCCAAACATGTTACTTTGCATGTGAAAATGCTCACAGAAAACATCAAGAATGTAACGTAAGTCTAATGGATGTGTATATAAACCATTTTTAAGTGGGATCTCACTCATTTATGCTGTTGAGAAGTAGGAAGCCTACAAGAAAATGTGAGGGGACCTGACATTTCTCTAGTACAGAAGTGCCATGTGAGCTATTTGTGACCAGGGCTTTTAGGTTCAAAAATAGGATACCTAAACTCTTGTGGGTTTTTGTTTGGTTGTTTCCCCCCTCCCCCCTCAAACACAATCTCATTGCTGGTAAGAGATTCATAGATTGAAAGGAGGGAGCAGTGTTATTAGGTCTAAAGTGATAGTGGTGTGGAGTTTGGAACCTTCCTTACTTGTGTCCAGCATACCTTGCCTTGGTATCTGCAGAATCTTTATTTTTAAATGTGGAGGTGCTGGTTTTAAACTAACAGCTGCAAGTATTCTGCAAAAAGAAAGATTTTTCTGCAAAAAGAAAGATTTTTCTGGATAAGCAAGTGATGTTTTTCTGAGTGAAAACCCGAAAATCACAGAAGCAGTTATGAGTAGGAGAAAATACCTGTACCCAAGATGGCAGGGTACATATCTGCTTGCAGCCTTTGCATCCAGCTTGTCTTAGGCTGTGACTGTTGATATTAAAACACAGATTTCAAATGTCATCCTTTAAAGTGAAACTGTTTGATTTTCAATAATGTTTTTCTTTTTTTTTTTAAATATAAATATTTGTCAAGCTGTGTAAATAATGTGGTATCTGATAAACGAAAATATTTCTCCAAGGCAAGAAAACTTGGCTATCTTGGACTATGCATACAGCAGCTAAGTAACTGGGATAAATGCTTGAGAGTCTTAAATGATTGTAGAGTTCTGTGGTTTCCATAATTCTTCAATTGGCATATTAAATCTTAACTTCAAATAGTTTTTCTTTTCTTCATCTAAGTTCAGGTTCTCAATCTCTGTATTCCAAGGCATTTTTTTTTCCTGTTGCTCATATATAACTTTCATGGCCTTTACCAGCTATGCCTGTGGCTGGAGAAGCTTTCCTTGGTCGCTAACCCTTGCTCCTGCCAGCTCCAGTGTTTTATGGGTCAGTCTTTGCTTGGAACACCCTCTCTGCTTGCTGTTCTCCAGGTTGTCTCCCTCCCTTACACCAAACCCTGAGCCCTATCTGTGCAGTTTCTGTTTCTTCCTTACACAGCCTGCACTGCTCTGTGTCTGCTCCTGTGCCTTGTTGCTGTACCGGCCTTTCTCAGACTCAAGCATTCCAAAGCAGGAGCCTTTTGTTTGGTACTTTACCCATTGTGCCCTTTGTATACAAGAAAAGTTGCATAAATAAACAATAAAATACTTGAATTGGGTTGTTGTGTAGGCAGTGTTCACTCATGTTTGGATAGCAGTATTCCAGATCCACGCCTTTCAGTTGTTTATGGTAATTATGAAAAGTACATTCTGTATTGAAATGGTTTATGCTTGTTCTTGCCTGGCCTGTTAGAAAATTATTTTAAATTGGTGGAAAATCTACTTAAACACATGTGACCTTTAATTTACATGAATAATTGTGATGAGAAGGTTTCAAATGGTTTTGAGATGCTGATAATTCTGAATGAGTGTCCATTTTTGTGTTGGGTCTTCAATTCTTCAGGCTGATCTAGACCATATAGACCTTTATTGTTAGACTGGACTTATAGTGCAGTAAAGATTGGAGCTTATACTACAGAAGGAATACCATAAAAATTTGAATGCCAGCTGAACATTAAGCTCCTTTTCATAGCATTTAACAATAAAATGAGCAAAAAGGGAATGCAGTATTCTTCTGAACTTTACCGTGTGCATACATTAAAGATACTTTGTATTGAGAAACATTATCAAATCACCATGAATGTAAACACATTCAGATGTCCTACTTAATATCTCTTAATCTCATTTGTGTGTGGGAGTAATGGCAGGTGATGAATAAAATTCAGGCTTCAGAAAGCAAGTAGAGGTATTATACTTTATAGATCTATCTGTAAACATAGCCTTTGCTACTCTTTCTAACTTTTTCTTCTACATGAAAAGAGCCTAAAAAGACTTAAGAGGATCATCATATTAGTGCTTTGCTAACTCTGTAATACTGAGGTCTGATACTGAATACTTCCACAGCAGTATTTCCAAAAATGTTTTGCTGTGAGGTTCACCTCCTCATAAAATCTCATCGGTGCCTTTTCATCCAAAGGAATTGTTGTAGTCTCAGCCGTGACAGAGTAACCTGAGAACAATGGCAGGCTGTTGGTGCAGGTGGGCGAGCACTTTAGGTACCTGGGGCTCTGCTTTAAGGGGTGTGGTTGTGGAGACGTGGACTGTGTGATGCAGGACAGCTCTTGAGATGGCATGGGGATTCTGCTCTGCTATAAACTCTGGTTAACTTTGTGAAACCATTGTTCTTCTGAATAACAGTGGAAATGAAATGGAGTATTTGTATAATGTGTGTGTCAGCTGAGCGGTGGTACTTTGACCATCTGCTTGCTTTGCAGTCCATTGTTGCCCGTTTTTCACTGCAAGCCCCATGGGGTTGTGCTGCCTCAAGTGATATGTTACATTAGTAAGTTGTCTAAAACATGGTGACTGGATGATGAGTGAGATGTTATGATCCAGAGGACTGTTAAATCCCAATTTTGTTGCCATAGGCATTAAGGGTTGTATTAAGGTGGTAGAATTTCTTCCTGAAACCTGTTCTGCTGGACAAACCATGTCCAGCAGACATGGTTTGTCCAGCAGAAAAAGGGACATGTAACTTAGCCCTGCAAATAGTGGAACCTGAGTGCTTGCTTTAAGGTGATGCTCCAAGAAAGACTGTATATAAGGATTGGTGTTACATTGTAAATCGTTAATCCAGATTATTTCCACACAAAGGAGAAGTTGATTCTGTAGTATAACGGGCATTTAAATTGCTCAAGTAGGTAAAGGTCAGTTAGTGTTTAGACTCAACATGAAGGAAGGAGGGGAGAAGCGATGGGATCTCACCTTTTTTCCTTGAGATGATGAGCATAGAAAAACAGTATATATGAAAAGTGGATAAAAGATGTAGCTTGATGCTACAAAATTATGTATGTAATAAACTGACAAGAGCTAATTAAAGTATATGAAATACTATTAGACATAAGCCTTTGATTGTTAAAGTCCTCTAAAATGTATTTGATTTTCTAAATCTTGTCAAAAGTTTATACTCAAAAATAATAACAAAAGAAATGTATTCCAATGTTCTGAGTCCCTTCAGCTAGGTTCTCATGTCCATATGCAGACAAAAAGAGACTTGTTAAGACCCACTCAACATGGAAGCAGCCACTTCAGGTAATTGTGCTACCCTATTCTTTTCCTCCTTTGAAATTTCCATTAAAGGACTTCTAATATTTCAACCTAATTCAGTCAATCTAAGTTATCCAAGCAGAATCTGGTTTGTAATGAAAATGGGTTGCATTTATATCTATTCATTCGGTACTATATTATTTATTGCAGTCAGAAAAGCTTTGTTAATTATTTGACTCTACCAGACTCTCAGGGGAATGGGGGTATTGGAGTTTTACTGCCAAAGATAGTTTGTGAAAGGCAATTAAGAAAATGTTTTATGACGGTGTGAGCAGTCTCAACTTCAGTTGTTTGTTGTTTGATTGGAGAGAGGCTTCATCCTCCTTACTAACCCTACTAAACCAAGAGGAGTAGTCAGAATATTGTATAAAACAAATACCAGGATTTGGCACTGGTGGAATTCAGTGCTGCAACTGAATTCTGGGATCTAATTTTCATGCTGCTGTAACAGAAACAAAGGAATACGAAGTAATGCAAGGAACAGGTGAGAGTCTCATCATCTCATTTCCCACTCCTCTTAAATTCTGGTCCTAAGCTTAATACAGTCATAGTCTTCCTTATGTTAGTGTTGTCAGACTTACTGTCTCTCAACTTTTGCCTTTAGAAAGGTGAAGAAAATAGTAGTGTTTGTAATGTTTTACATGTGCAAATATCTTCTCGGTTTATTTGCCTTTGGGTTGAATATTCTGAGTAAAGATTATGTGTGAAGAATATATAATAAGAACTTGATGGCAGAGATGCAAAGACTTGGCTTGACTGCAGTATCTTGGGGTATTCATGATGTCTTTTGAAGTCCCAACAAAGGAAGAGTTTGACTGCTTTTATAGAATGAAATTTATCCCTCTATTTTCTGTCTGTAGTACATTAAAAACCAGAACATTCTTCCAGATTATTTCTGAGGTGAGTCATTCTTCTGTTCCCATGCATGGTGGGCCTTCACATCTCACTGTTCAGAAATGGGGTAGCAGAGGTTGAAGGATCTGTCTTGTCCCATGCTATGCTTGGTGCTCACAAATTCCCCAGACAGGGTCTAAAGACAAGGCACTAAATGGTTGCTGAGTAACTTCATGGGAATTTTGCTGGAGTGTGTGTTGTAATGTGTTGAAAATCCCAGGGACAATGTGAATTCAGCATATTATTTGAACATTTGCTTTATGACACTGTATTTTTCGCTGATAATTTATGTTCATATTTTTCTCTTTGTTTCTGACTTCCCCCTTCTTTGTCCTTCTCAAGGTTGCACGTAACATTTTAAGTTCAAGTATGCTATTGCAGCACCAGCACCAGCAGAATGCTTTGGATAATGTTGCATAGCAACATAGAATTTAATTTGTGTCAAATGTTTTGGCGTTCTCTTAATGTGAGGTTTTTTCATTCTGTTCTTTTTCTCTTGAATTGCATTGCCGTTGATTGGAGTGAAACCACTGGTACACTGGTACATTGAGAGGATTGTTTTAATAGAAGCAATGCCCAGCATCCAGAGTTGTCTGGAATCTTCATTTTTGTCTTGTAGTAATTTAATACCCTGTCAGCCATAAGAAACTTGAAATAGTGTATGAAAGGAAGACTGTTTCATGTCTGAACTTTTATGTAGCCCAGAATTATATTCTCCTCTTGTGATTACTCTTATTTCATATTTCCCTTGTGTTTACAGTCAATTTTCCAATGACATAACTGCAACTATATATTATCCATTGGTTAATCAGGGAATAGAGTTGGTGAATAGTCTTTTCCTGTTACAACAATGATCAAATACCTTGAGTTTATAAATTAAATATTTTTTCTAGCAATTGCCTAAGAAACCATTGTTTCAAATGGATTTTGAAGCAGAGCATTCTTATAAGGAATGTGGATGTTTTGGCCATTTCTGGGGAGTGGCTGGATAGAACTGAGAGGAGTGAATTTAAAGAATTAATGTCAATTGAAGTATGTGCTTAATTACCTCTCAAGAGAACACCCGACCTATGAAAAATGAGGTAAAAACAGAGAAATGAATATTCTACCTGACCACCAATTTCATATTGGTTGTATACAAGAGTAACTGAAGGCGTAACTTGAATTCATAACTCGAATAGAATGTATGTCTGTGTGTGATGAAGGCGGGGGTAGAAAGGTCTGTCTTTCCCTTTGGTGAAATGGTTTCACAGCGAGCGTGTTCTAGACACTGGACTCCTAGGCTGACGCTGTCATCTGAAATACGTGTTTCCAGTGTCAAACGTGTGGCTGTGTAGCTGTTCAGCCAAAGGTGCAATAGGGTTACAACAAGGTGATGGAGATGGCTCCATGTGTGTCAGCTTTGCTGCTGCCGCACTCAGCAGCGTGCAGTGGTTTGAGTGGACTTGAGCTGCCTGATGGGGGTTGTAGAAGAGATGAAGACTTCTTAAGTCATATACAGAGGAAGGAGGAGGGGGCCAGATGCTCGTTTTAACAAAAGACATTTGGATTGGGTGATGGAAAACAATTTTTTTCTTAGACCGCCCCCCCAGAAAGGCTCCCTTGGTTATGATACTGAGCAGTTTGATGCAGCTTCCAAGTTGTCTCTGTTTTGAGAAGGAGAATGACCAGATGACCTCCAGAGGTCCCATCCGGGTCAAAGCGTTGTATGATTTTGACTGGTCCTCCAGATGAGTATCCAGATTCATGGGCTGTTTTAAATCAGTCTGTATTGAAACCTGTATAGTCACATCTTTGCTTTTGTTGTAGGCCAGGTGACCTTTACTTTATTCAGGGACTTTTTTTTTTTCCCTACTACATGCAGATCTGTGGTTGCGCTATGACCATAGCTGTAGTGTTTTGGCTTTCCTTTACTTTTGCTTTTTGTGCAGAGAAAAGTTTTATACGAGTATATAAACGTGAAAAGATTTCTTTGCTAGCTAGCTTCCATATGAAAATAGCACATTTCCTCTCTCAACACGTAATGAGTACCAGCCAGGAATGTGTTTAACCAAAATCTTTACCTAAGGCATTCCAAAGAGATATTTCAGATATCTTCTGTACAGTTTGTTCCTAATCCTAGCCAGCAATATGTTTTACCACCAGTCTCGGGTAAATTCTGCAGTTGTTGCTATTAGAATTTCTGGTATCTGGAATTAATGACTATTTTGACCATATCAGTTTAGCTGCTATGAAATATGTAAGTCTCTAACATAATCCGATAGCAAGGTTTAAGACTGAATATCCAGTTTCCATATCTCAGAATTGCGCTAAAGGGTTGCACATGCGTCCGTGTCTTTATCAGCTCCCTACACGTTTCATTTTAAAATTAGTTTATAAGGAGCAAGAGCAGAGATAAAAAGTTACCATGCATTTTTAAATGTTTTTGATGTCACTAGTATTCTTCTGATGATAATGAGGTACATTTGGGGGGCATTTTAAAGATAACAGTCTGGTGACACTTACCAGTAAAACTTTGCGTACAGTTTTCTGGTGATTTGACCTGGGCTGGATGCCAGGTGCCCACCAACGCCTCCTCACTTGGACAGGGGAGAGAAAATATAACAAAAGGCTCAGGGGGCAAGATAAGAACAGGGGAGATCACTGAATAAATGCCATCACAGGCAAACCAGGCTTAGGGAAATTAACTGAATTTATTACCAGTCAAGATCAGAGCAGGATAACGAGAAGTAAAGCAAATCCTAAAAGGACTTTCCCACCCCGCCAGCTCCCCCTGCCCCGCCTCCTGTTCCTGGGCTTAACTTTAGTCCTGATTCTCTACCGCCTCCCCCCACCTAGTGGCACAGGGAGACTGGGAACGGGGGTTAACAGTGAGTTCATCACATGTTGTTTCTGCTGCTGCTTCCTCCTCAGGGAGAGGAGTCCTTCCCCTGCCCCAGTGTGGGGTCCCTCCCTTGGGAGGCAGCCCTCCGTGAACTTCTCAGATGAGTCTTTCCCACTGGTTACAGTTCTTCACAAACTGCTCCAGCATGGGTCCCTTTTTTTTTTCCCATGGAGCCAGTGCTTCAGGAACAGGCTGCTCTGTATGGGTCTCCTGCGGGGTCACAAGTCCTGCCAGCAGCCTGCTCCACCACAGGCTTCCCACGGAGTCACAACTGTCTCTTGGCCATCCACCTGCTCCACTGTGGGGTTCGTTTAAAGGCTGTAGGTGGATCTCTGCTTCACCGTGGGCCTCCATGGGTTGCGGAGGCACAGCCTTCTTCACCATGGTCTGCAGGGGAATTTTGGCTCTGGTATCTGGGGCACCTTCAGCCTCTCTTTCTTCACTGACCTTGGCGTCCCCTGAGTTTTCTCTCACATATTCTTATTCTTCTCTTACTGCAGTTACATCTGTGCAGTAACTTTTTTTCTTCCTTCTTACATCTGTTATCCCAGCCCAATCAGAGGCCCAACCAGTGTCGTTGATGAGCTTGGCTGGCAGTGGGTCAGTCTTGGAGCTGACTGGCATTGGCAGACGTAGTGGAAGCTTTTAGCAACTTCTCAGAGAAGCCACCTCTGTCACCCCCCCTCCCCCCCCGCGGCCACCAAACCCTTGTCATGGAAACCCAATACAAATTTTCTTTGTATTTTCATTTTTATAATTGTGTAGTAACTTTTGGACTCTTTTTTTTTTTTCTTTTTAATTTGACTATAAAATCCTTTTGTGGAACTCTTTGCTTCCCATGTTGTCATATACTTACTTAATGTGTGTACCTCTGATTTTTTTTCTCCTTTTCAGATTTCAATGAGTTTTGAATTCAACTGAATGAAATACTGTTTCAAAGCATTTTTCATTCCTTGTGATTTTACTGCCTTTTTAGTGTATTTGGCCTTGCTCAATTTGATAATATCTGTAGAAATATTATTGATTTGAATGCAATGATAAATAGCTTGATGGGATTTGTTAATGATTTTGCTTTGCAAGGTCATTAGTTTCAACAGACTGGACAAACTGTGAAAGAAAACTGTATGGATTACTAATCTAAGCCAAAATATAATGAAATATGGTAGGAGTTTTGTAACGTTAATGGTAACAGTTGGCAAAAAACAAGTTGAAAGTGGTGCTGTGTAACAGAATAGCCTCTCATATGAGTTTGCAATGTGTAAGGCTTGTAAAAAGAAGCAGGTGTGAAGATATTTTGTTCTATATGATATATTTTCATCTAGTGCTTCAGTATCAGAAAAATGTTGACCAAATGTTTCCTATATGCATTTCAGTATATGTAAGTATTTGAAATGGAAGTGATAATGATTTGGAGGTTTGTGGTGCATAATAAAATCTTTTAAGAACCTTTTCTTCTTTAAATCCTGCATTAATTAGATCAGTTGTTAGCAACAGCGTTAGTACCCAGTGTGCCAGTTTATTGACCTGAGTACAATGCCTGGGTTTGAACAGTGTTGGTTTAAGGCAGGAAAGTGCCTACATTTCCTTACAGATGAGATGAACAAAAGCTTTGTTTCCAAATTTCTGTGAACAATCAGCATCTCTCTCTTAATCTTGAACTGAAAAGCTCAGTGGTCCTTTGAGTAGTGCCTGCAGAGTGGAACACTGTCATCTCACACAGGACCTTTGTCATTTGGGGAGCAGTGTGTTTAAATCTGAGACAGAAATACCATTGCTCATGTTTTGGCTTGTGAAATGAAAGTACATCTATGTATCAACACTGTCCTGTTTACAATTGCTTTTTTAAATAAAGGAGACTTGAAAAGACCTCATCACAAGGCAGTTTCTGTAATTGTGGGGAAAGCTTTTATCTGGAA
>JAWWES010000115.1:68805397-68841094 GCA_035583135.1 Lophotriccus pileatus
ATCTCTTAAGAATTGTGTCACCACTGTACTTAAGGAGATAATAACCATTGAAACTCAAGTATTGCAATGTATTGTTGGGCTGTTATTCCTGTTATGCTCTTTTAAGACGGTAGATGATTTCTTTTCTTTCAACCTTTCTTCTAATTTACTCCCTAAATATTAAAATAGGAAGCATACTGATTCAGATAACATGGGTGTCCATATGAGTTCTGGTCATGACACTTCTATTATTTGTGAAACACACTTCTTAGCCCAATATTTTAATGTCTCTCCACCAAGATTTTTTAAAAAGATTTTAATGGCTTTATTGCCTCTGTCTAACCAGTGTAGAAAAGTAAATACTATTGTCCATGCTTATTAATTGTAAAGAACCTATTAAATCATCATCTTCATCCTTTTTTGCAGATATTTCAGATTTTTGCTCCCACTGTATGTTGCTGCTGACCTTGCTCTTTTTGCAAATGTTCTCCAGTCAAATCTCAGCTGTATTTCTCAGCAGAGATTTGTCTGTTCATTTTTATAGCTTACATTAAGTGTGAGACTCATAACTCTTACTGTTTCTGTTGTTCCTATAGCAACTAGATAGGTGGAGATGAAGCAGCATCACTTTGCTTCCCAGCTGGTGTTTGCGTTCCCAGCAAGGGGAGAGTATGAGGAAAATAGAGAGAGTGTTAATTGGGATGTAACTTGTTGAAAGTGTAGTCCTTGTTGAGTTACCTCACCCTTTACTCTAAGGTGTTAGTTAATAATTTTAAGCAGGGCTTCTCAAACTTTCTTTATTAAAATTCTTGGATAGAGACATGATTTACTCTAAGTATGTGTCGGGCTTTGGTCTCTTAGCTGCTGCTTGGTTCTTCCTGTTTTCTTCCACCTAAAACCCTGTTTTATTCCCCACATGGATAGCAGTAGGATTTGTTTATGAACTAGACTGCTGCTTATGACTTGTGTGTAGCCTGAACAAGCATGAGAGGCTTTTTAATCTTTTTGCAGCTGTCCAGTAACTACAGTATACTAGACTGTAGCTTGATAGTAGACTATTAAGTGACTATGCTTAATTCTGATTTTTATCTTATAAATCTCCTGGTGTTATAATGTTTATTTCTTACAACCTAATTAGAAAAAACCTGACCCATAAATCAGTGCAGTAACAACATTTTTATCAGCTTTCTTCACTTCACAAATAAATGCATTTTTATAGTGCTTAAAATCCAATCCTGAATATAAAGGTCTGTTGAAGTGTTTTTGATTCATGGAATCACAGAATCATTAAGACTGAAAAAACCCCGTAAGATCCTGTCCAACCATTAACCTCTCACCCCCATGTGTACCACTAAACTTTGTCTTCAAGGGCCAAATCCACGTTTTCTGAACGCTTCCAGGGATGGTGATTCCATCAGTTCCCTGGGCAGCCTGTTCTAATGCCTGCAGCTGCAGCTTTCCAGCCACTCTTCCCCCAGCCTGTAGTGCTGTGTGGGGTTGTTGTGACCCAAGGGCAGGACGCAGCATTTCGCCTTGTTGAACCTCATACCATTGCCCTCAGCCCATCAATCCAGCAAACTTGTCATACTTAAATCTCTAGGCAAAAATTTAGGAAGAATTCCAGCAAGGAAACTGGAATTCTGCTCTCTTGCTTGAACTTGCATTCTTCTTCCCTTTCTACCTGAGGACTGAATATGCAGAATCGGATTGTTCTGTTCTCTAGAATATTCAGTTCAGGGTAATACATGAATGTACAACCAGAGTTTTGACAGCTGCCTTGAGGTGTTGAGTTTATTATCCTTAAACATTAGCTAAGAGCAAGCATAATTTTTATCTTTCCTAGATTTGCTGGTGAGTGTTTGCTCAAAATCAATTGAAATAGCTCTTGTGTTCCCCAAGAAGGGAGTGCATATTGCCTCTTGAATGGTTCCAAATATATGTTGGGGAATGAAAAGTCAGGGATGGCATTGACACTTATAGATTAAAAAAGAAGTAATAGAAGAGGTGATGGCATCTGGAAAGAGAGGTTCTGGTTGGAGCCAGGTAAGAAGCAATGTTTAGTACTGGATGTGAGGTGCGAAGGGAGAGCAGCATCCCAGGGAAGGAGAAAGAATAGGTGAAGTAGCGTGCTTTTTTCATCGTCGTTGTTGGTTGGTTTGCTTTTTCAAAAAAGCTAAAGATTTGTAATATTGAGCAGAATTAGTAACCCTAGTTTGAGTGTCTCATTTCAGGGAAATAGTGGCAAGTAACTGAGAATTTAAGTGAAATTTTTATGTTTGCTTTCTGGACATCTCTTTCAGATTCTTGGACAAATCCTGCTTGAGCAGACCACTCTGGGCATTAGGGATTTTAAATACAATTATTGTTTGGATTAACCTCCCAAAAATTCTGCTTTGAAACTTTGTTATGCATCTCTTCATTCAAATCACTTTATGTTTTCAATCTTGTTTACTTTTTTACAGCTGTTAACACAATAGGGGAAAAGCTTCCAAGGAATGACTATTGATGTCTGAGGGAACCTAGATTCTAATAGCAGAACAATTGCTGTGATGTCATGTGCAGATTTTATGTGGTATTCACAAGCAGCAGCTTGCAAACAACTACAGATTGCAAAAAATGTCTATAAAGCTTTTGTTCTACTTGCAAAGCTGCTGTCTACACTGTCAAAAGCTTGTGGATGTAGTTGTGTGTATATTCCTGTTTTAAATGAATTTTCAAGCATGAAATCAAATTTGTGGAAAAAGCTCTTTTGCTGATGTGATTTTTATCATTCATGCTCTAAAAACAAGCACAGCCCTAAAAATTGAGTTATATATGATGATAATAAAAGTGACTCTCATTGATGCATTTGCATACCAAGATTTGGCATCACTTTCAGTGAGTTATACTAACAAAAGTGTCTTTTGCCAGATTATTGATGTGTAGCATAAAACTGCTTCCTGTGGAAGAAAATCTTTCCACTGAACCTAATCATTCTGGTAACAATAAGAATGCAGGTGTAGTTAAAGATTGCATTTCTTACCATGAGACGTTAAAGTAGTTTTCTGGTTTTGTAATTGTGAAATGGGTAACTAGGCATAATAACTAAATGTCAGCAAAATGTAAAGGTATGGTAATTTTAGACTTCTAAGGGTATTTCTAGAAATGTTTTCATTATAAAGTAAATGTGCATGTTTTTATTGCTCTTGAAGTTAATCATCAAAGGCTGATCAACTAAAAATTCTGCTTTTTGTTTTCCAGAAACCAGCAAACATTCTGGTAATGGGTGAAGGTCCTGAAAGAGGAAGAGTTAAAATAGGTAAACATTTTTAGAAAATTTCATTGCATAGCTAAGGGATTACTTCAAAAAACCCAGATCTTCAATGTAAGATAGAAACAGATCTTCATTAGTTTTTCCTGTTGGACCCTCCATTCATCAATTTTTTTTGTGTTTGAAAATGTTCGGCTAATAATTATTGATTTATATGCTTGTATTTGTAGGGGCAACAGCAAGAAAATTATACTTGGCATTTCATAACTTTGGAAGCAGAAAGATTTAAGTAAAGTGATATAAAAGATAAGTTGCAGATCTGAATTGGGTTTAAAATGTGTGGGTTTGACAATACACCCACTTTTGTACTTTCCTGTTGAGCATTTCTAACTGTTACAAGACTCTTTCTAGGGAGAATTTTTGAGTTATATATCAGTGCTTACTTTTAAAATACACCCCTGTAACAGTATCTGCTGACTGATTCTGGAGTTCATTCCTCCAAATCAAGTAGGAGGCGTGCCTTGAAAAATGGTTCAAAACAATCTATACTGTAGTCATTTCAGTTTTGCACTTTGGGTAAATATATAGCAGCCACAAAGACTCACAGTTTTGTAAATTACTATAAAAATAAAAATGTACATTACAAACCTACCACTATTGACTTCAGTTAACCAAGTTGCTGTTAGAGGTTTTTTTTAAAAAAAACAGGTGTCTATGTTACGTGAAGTTTTACAATCCCATGATGAAAACAGTGAAGTCAAACATTATCCTTCATATTCTTATGAACGAAGTAAATAGAATTTCATCTCAGATAAATTTGGCCCAGTATTTTTATGAGTAATTGTGCTTTGTGAGGAACTTTGATTTGAAATTTTTAATGGTTTTGAGCTTTTGTTATAATTGTTTTTGGCAATAATGTTAAATTTTGTTTTCTTTGTATAAAAATTTAAATAAATATTATCTCCTATTTTTATTTCCCTTTCCCCAGCTGATATGGGTTTTGCAAGATTGTTTAACTCACCTTTGAAGCCACTGGCAGACCTGGATCCAGTTGTGGTGACGTTCTGGTACAGAGCTCCAGAGCTGTTACTTGGGGCCAGACATTACACAAAAGCCATTGGTAAGTTGTCCTGTGAGAAGGATGTTTGCTTGCAAGTTTTGTAAAGGATGGTGGTCTTACAATAGATGGGAGGATCAGCTGACTATCTAGTTTTTTTTCCTGAAGTAGCAGCTGATGGAGTATGATCCAATCCATAAAAGATTACTTCAGACTGAAACTTTCTGAGGACTTTGCTTTCGTTTTTCGGTATGAGCTGGACATTTTAAATGTGTTGTTGGTTTTATTTTAAAACAAAAATATCCTTTGCACTGGTTGGTACATGTGCTTGATATGGGCTCAGAAATCTTCTAATCTTATAAAACTGCAAAAGGGAAAGAGCTATGGCTGTTAAAGTGGCATTCTTCTAGGGTGTTACATCTTTGTTGTCCTCCTTCTGAGGCTCTCTAATAGCTTAATATCTTATGTGGCAGTGACAAAACCTTCCCAATCTGTTCACCTTCTCTCACAGCTCCTTTTGCTGGTGTCTCAGTGTCCCAGCCAGAGTGTATCTCCCACTGTGATGCCACTGTCATCCTGAAGACTGAGTCTTGCATGGCAGCATGCTCCCTCTGGAATTCTGCCTCAGCTGAGATGGAGGCATCCCAGGGTATCTTCTCCAGTGGGTGCTGGGGACGGAGCCTTGTAGTGCCCCTACCTGCTGCACGGTAGTGGCGCAATCCCATGCTGTCTGAAGCAGACCGTGAGGACCTGCTTTGCTTCTGCCACCATGCAAACTGGGCTGCTAATTACTAAGCCTGTGCTTGCTGCACCCTGTAGTGGGTTAAACAGTTGCTAGAAGTGTTTAAAGAAAATACCAACAGGATTGCCTTAAACACCTGTAAATTAGATGCTTAAATTGCCTGTTGAAAGTGGAAAACACTGATTTGAGTGCACCAGATTACTGAGTGACCCGCACTGAGTGTGTGGTACTGGAAAGTTACCTCAACTGACAATTACCCGTTTTTGATAGATAGCATGTTGTTTGGAGATTCGGGTGACTGATATGTACCATTATCTCAGGATATCTCTTTGAAGAATGAGTTAGTATAATGCTGTTGTTTGCTTAATTATGTCATAAATAACTTGGTTCTTGCCCTGAGGGATCTGTAGTCTATACTAAAACACAGACAAGGAGTCCCTGTGAAACTTCAGAGGATGATGCTACTTCAGAAAGATCTGATTTGCTAGTAGTTTATTATTTCTGAGGCTTTTATTTCTTGTATCATACCAGTGAATCCCCAGGAGGGATTGGGAATGGTTACATAGTACCTGGCATGCCATATGAATGCTGAGGGGCACTCAAAACAGTTTGGGCAGCAAAATAAAAAATACAGAAATGAAAACTGGAAGGTTCCAAGTTAAGATTTGTAGGCTGACTGAAGGATTAGAGGAGCATATGGCTGAACAGAAGAGAAAAGACTAAGGGGCATGGAGGTGGCCTGTGTTAGCTTTAAGGTAAAGGAAGAAGGGAGTAACAAAATGATAGTGATGACGTTCATGCAGTTTCATGAGTCCAGACTTGTGTTTTGCTTCTATTATGCATTATGTGCACTTAAAAAAAGACCATCTTGTGAGCTAAGCATGCTAGTGACAGTTTAACTTGAATGCAAAGTACACAACTCTTAAAGCTCTCTCTTAAGTCTCTGTGCAAGAAATATAATTTTAACATCTCTTAATACTCCATAATTCTCAGGAGTTCTAGTGTATTGCTTTTACTAATAACTCATAAATTATATAAAATTCTCATTTAACTGCTCTTCAGTTGGAAATAATAATTTAGAAGAAAGGTGATTAGATATAGCAGATTATGGAAAAAATAGACAGGTTATTTAGTACAGCTGGTTTTTTCCATAGCTATTTTCTTATGCCTTTTTAGGTAATACATAACTTCTAATTAGTAAATATCAATAAAATGAGGCTAAAAGCAATGTTATGCCAGCTTTAGTCGATTCTCTTCCAGTTTTGTCATGGTGAGAAATATATTTCTTACAATTTGTTAGGAATGCATTATCAGTACTCTTCTGCAACATGCTGAACACTGTTTAATAGTTGTTACATAATTCAAATGTTTGCATAGGTTTTTACTGACTTTGTCTTGATTTTATTTAATTGTAAATTTTTTTTCTGTATTTTGCATCTAATACTCTCTACCTTCTCTTAGTTTCACATAAAATTTAATTATTAGCAGTGTATTCAGAATATCCTGCGCACTGTCTACTATAGTGCCCAGTTCAGTTTTGTTCTTGTAATAAAGCCTTAAGATATTGATAGCTTGCATGTAAATAATTCTCATACATGATCAAAGAATGATACTTAGAATTTGACTCTTGACTTATTCAGGATTTTTGTCTTTGTTTCCTAGACCTGATCATAGTTACATTTGGTGGGTTCAACTTTGGGAAACACTGAACTAAATATAGAATGTTTAGAAAGAACTATGTATTACACAAAACAATATATAAGCATATGTCATTATTTTAGGGATAGTTTTTCAGTGACATTTTTTCCTTTATTTATTTTTTCCCTTCATACTCATGAAATCTTCTACTTTTCACTTATTTCTTTGCAGAACAGGTACTTGTTCATCACATATATATATAACATTTTCATGTTTTAAGGAGGTACAGGGGTCAGGAAAATACTACTAAAAACAGAAATGGCTTTTGCTTTCTGCATATTAAAAGCATAGTAAAAAAACCATGATAGGGTTTTATGGGGAATAATATTTAGTTTCCTGAACTGTGAGTGTCTATAATGTAAACCCTACTTGTTAATACAGTTTCATATAAGTCTGGTACATAGTTACAAGTAACTAACTTACCAGATGAATGTCGATTGGGAAACTGGTCTTGTGGAAGCCAAAGGTCACTCTCTATTCCAATACTAAATTCATTGTAGCTTGTGGATATTTTCTGTATTTTCAGCACCATAATTTAAAAACGAAACTCTCCTGCACAACAGAAAATGCCTTTACGCTCAAAGTGCTGAACAAACAAGGTTGAAATAAGTGCAAAGGTACAGTGCTGCTTTCGTGTATGGGCAAAGTTTTCTGCACTTTAAGGAATCAAAATTACTGTGGTAAAATGAAGGAAAAGGTAAGCTGACTTTCAGCTTGAAAGGAGACATTAATTAGATGTGTTTTTTTACTCTGAGAACATCAGATTAGAAAAAATATCTTAGTGGGTAAAGCAAGTAAAAACTCTTTTTCATCATAGGTTTTTAAGAAAGCATGTGGCAGTCTCCAGTATGATTCACTCTGGGGCATCTTGTAGCATATCAAGAAAATAACATAATTAAGACCTATTTGTATCAAGTTGCAGCTTGTATAGTTATCAGTGTTATCAAATGAGCATGTATCTTACTTGTCTTTACCACTTGCCTTAATTAAAGCAATAGTATATTTGATAAATGGCATCAGATGACTTATGTAGTATTTTAGATTATTTGGACTTTGTTAACTAAGGAGGTCTTTAGAGTGATCATTCAACCACCCATTAAGCAAGGCTAAAACACTGTCCAAAAAAGGATGGGATTATTTATTGTGAAAAAAAAAAAACCTGGAAACCCTAGAACTCTCTATTGCTTAGTTACCTTTCCACACTTGTCCAAATTATAGGTCATCAGGAATGTCAGAAATGGCCATGTGGCATTTACCAGCCCGAACAAAATTGAGGTGTAGACAAACTGTAATTCAAAGCACTGTCACCTCATTCTATTTCCAGACCAACATGTGGTTATGGAAGCTGGAAACATGTAAAAGGTATAAGCAAGACACCAAAATGCCTTTGAAAGCAAATGTCACAAGGAAATATTTGGTGTATAAGAGGGAATGAATTTATAATGAATGCTGGGATCTGTCAGAGTTTCAACAACTCCATTTGACTTCATGCAGGGAAAAAAAGTGAGGGAAATATCTGGAGTGCATTATGTAGGATTTAGGGTGAAAATACATGCATATGTGTTCCATATTGCCTATGCAGTGAGTTCCACACATTCCGAGTGCATCAGATGTCCTTACTGTGCACACACAGATTGTTGGCATGCTGGCCAGGCTGTGGGGCCTCTGGAAATCTTGGATTGATGCCTAAAGCTCTTCTGGTCTCATGTTCTGGGAGGGTTGGGACAAAAAACAAAGACCTATCCCGAAAATCCGGTAAACCAGAAATTACGAGTGGGTCCAACCAGAAGACAGAAAACTCTTCAGGAAAAATGTACAGGGGAGGTTCCCACCTGTGGTCCGTGGAGCCATAGGAGCAGGACTGCCTTTAATCATTCATGAGAGATAATTAGGAAGAACAAATCTACAGTCAATCAGCATCTGTTTGCTGCATAGGGATCCACATTCCTGCTTCTGAGAGGTTTTGATTTGAGGGAAGAGGTTGTGGAAAAGCTAGAAAAGTAAAGTAGAGAGGTTTGGAAAATACTCATTTATGCATGCTGAAAAGAAAAACTGAGACAACATCAGAATGGGAGCCTTGTTCATGCCCTGGGCAATGTTATATGACATGAGAAGTAATTGGATTCAGATGATATTTTGTGGTAAACTTGTTTTGGCATGTGGTAAACTTCCTTAATTTTGGTTATCAAAGTTGTTCTCATGCTTTTTCTGAAAGGCAAAATATTTTAATACCAAGGATTAATTGTTGCTCTCTTATCTAGTTATTGCAGGTGCTGGATGATTTACTGCTGTTTTTTCCTCTTGTTCTCTAAAATACTAAAATATCTCTGAAATACTCTACAGGTTTCTCTTTTTTTTTTTAAAAAAAAAAAACACACACACAAAAAAAAACCCCCACAAACAAACAAAAAACAAAACCCACCACCATTTGCTGTGCTCCACTACATTATAGTAATCTAAGAAATGTAAAGTTATATAAAGTATTATTAGATCACCTAATTAGAAAATTTTATAGTTCCATTATTATGTATTTTGGGAAGCTTGAGATGCTGGCAGCAACAGGATTGTTACACATTTTAATACATTAACTGTTTTGAGATGTGGTTCCTGCCTTCTAACTGCTCTATTACTCTTTGCTTCTGAAATATGTTATGTCTGGAAATTAGTTAAGCTGGTGGCCCTTGTCAACTCTGAAGAGTCTGAGAGGTGTTGTACTAGTTTAATAGTCAGGAAAATGAGAATAGTGCAGTGGGTCAGACCTATCTCTGCTGTTGTAAAACCAATGGAGGTACTCTAACGTGGGGCAGAAAGTAAAGTTTCATCTCTTAGGAACAATACGCTGGATCTCAAGAGACATGGATTTAAATACTGATTCAATGTTGTATGTGGTTTGCCACGTTTCATTTATTCCATCCAATGGGTTGTTTCATTTTCTTTAAACTGGGGACACTACTTAATGGTATTGTCCTGATGATAGTCAATTAAGGATAATAGGGAGCTCCAGTACAAGTGTGTTGTAAGTTATTTTTGTTAACTCAATAAATGGATTAATTTTTCTGAGAACCTGGCATATCACTTAACTTGAGAAATATACATGTTCTGGACATTGGGGAAAAAAAGAGGGAAGAGAAGGAAAACAAAACTGCTGGATCCTCAATCTCAGCTAGAATCTGCTAACTGTCCTGATTTAGATTGCTCTGTAAATTAACCTGCACACTTCTGCCCATGGTCACCCAACACTGTTCTGTATTCTCTTGACTCTCTCCCCTTGCAACACTTGGGAAGTACTGGAGGCTTTTACCATTTTATTCAGTATTTTGGCAGACTTGCTATTGCAGGATGATTACTATGACTTAACTGTACGTGGGTTATTTTAGAATAGGAAAAATAAAATAACATAAAAATACTCAGAAGGCAGAGTTGTCTCTATAGCAATAGCTCTGTGATAAAAATCCACTTTTGAGCAAGAGGTGCCTTCAAAAATCTGCCTTATTAGTGCTTATTAATCCTATATACATCAGGGATCATCAATTTGTGGGCCAAAATTTCTCCCTGCTGGTCATAGTCTTAGTTCTATGACTTTTTTCCTTCTAATTGTTTTTCCCTCAGAGTATCAGCTTTGTGTTCTTCCCAACTGTTAATAACCACAGGGCTTCATATGAACAAGCTTTTCCCTCCTAGTATCTTACCAGTTTTGCCCTTTACCAGGCAGATGAGCTTTGCAGCAGCAGCACTGATTCTCTAATCTCCCTGAGCCACCTAAGCCATGAATTCAGTTAAAAAAAAGGAGGAAGGAAGACAGGAATTTTTCTATCAATGTCTGTCATAGCCCAAAGCAAATAATGGATCCTAATTGGAAATAGAACATGAATGATGACACAAGAAAGCAAGATTCTGAATTTGGAGAAGATTAGGAGATGCATTTTGCCCACTTTTCACTTCATGCTTAATTCCCTAATTCCTCATACTTCCTGACTCAAACATCAGTTGGGATATATATTGTGATTCTTTGGGATATACTGCAAATACCTTGTTCCTTTTGTATAAGAGCAGGTGAATGGTTTGAGAGCTGAATGTGCAACTCAGAGACCTTTGATTTATTTTGTAAGGTTTCCTTTACAAAGCAATGAGCAGAAGGCTGATTTCATTTTCTTAAAGGAACCATTTAAATACTTTGAGATACAAGAAGGTTGTCTGTTGTAAAACCTGGTACCATAAACATTTTACCCTAACTAAATGGTGCAGTAATGAAGGCTTTTAATTTGCTCTATTTACTATCATATCTGAAAAGTTTGTTCACAGGAGTTGATTTTGGACGAAAACCAAGTCCCTACTATCATAACAAGATGCATACTTCTGGTGCAGAGGAGTTGTTTTAGCCAATCCATCAGTTTGATCTTCAGGCATAATTATTTCAGCAATATCAACTGAAACTTTCAACATTACAGCACTGATGGAGTAGAATGACTTGTTCTCAGGACAAGTGTGATTGCTTCACAAGTCGGTTTCTTGTCAAGAGCTGTGACTGACAGCAGAATTACTCTTCACACCAGTTTATTTCATGGCTTATCCAATGAAGTTGCTTGTAATTATGTTGGAGTTATTGTCAATGCCTTATTAGAAATAGCTGCAAGGCTGAAAACCTTAGTAAGAGAAATGTTGTGATACTGTAAAGTAAAGCACTTTATTTGGAAGGACAAATAAGTTTCTCTGATTGTAAGAGGCAAGGTTTCATCTTATGCATTCCTCTGTTGACTGAAGTAAGGTAGGGATCAAAAACTGTAATAGCTCCCAGGAAAGATTGTCATAGCTCGTGAATTGGAGCAGGCCAAGAAAGTATTCTTTGCAGATGTTCCTTGTTATAATTCAATTTAGCAGATAGCAAGCCTTTTGCTCACCTTATGTTAGCTCTAAAGGTGTTGACATATTGAACTTAGTAAAAAATTGTAATAGATAAAAACACAAGCTAAGTAGGAGCATGCAATAAATTATAAACTCACTGTCCCTCTTCATTTAACATGGAGTTAACTTCCAAAGAGCTTCACTGTGTACAGAAAAGCTAGTCTATTAAAATATTCTGCATTTAATTAGAAGAAAAAGAGTGTGTTTCCCTTTCTAAGAATGTGTACTGCTTTTTCTCATTTGCTATCATCAATAATTTTTTTCCATATGATTCTATGAAATGCAGAGCTGTGGATGTTCCCTGAAAAGCTTTGTAAATAGTATTTTACCAAACAGGGGCTAATCTTGCCTGGATTTAATTCTTTCATTGTTACAGGAGGAAATAGTAACAATTTCTGTATTAGACCTGCCTAATACCTTGCAGTATAAGAGAGACTCGTGACCTTTGCAATGAGAAGCTTTCCTACTTCCTTTACTTGCTGTAATTGTTTGATATTTGGTAGGGGGAAGTAGCCCTGAGGCTACAAAGCTGCTTTTTCTGTCACTCATTACCTTCCTTGTGCTTTTTGATGGGTTGTCACTGGGTTGTCACTGAAAGGACATTTGTCTTTTTATTTTTGTTTCTGTGAAAGGCTTTGGGACTTGCCAGGAAACCTCTTGAACCCTCTGTAGTATAAGCAGTGTTGTTGCGGAGACAAAAGTAGCAGTATGTTCTTCACTGTGCCTTAGAGATACTGGAGTTGGCCATCTCTGACACACCTGAAGGTTTAGGATTAGGGAAAAAACAAGGCTGTAACACACTTTCCATGCCAGAACTAAGTGCTTATCCTACTGACCTAATTCCTTGCCCTGAAATGACATCACTTGAGGTTGGAGACCACCTCAGTTTCTGGAAGAACTGAAAGAAGAGTAGAAAGAAGAACATCACTCTGTTCTGCATTCATGCAACCATCACTCTATGCTCTCAAGGATGTTAGGTGCTCTACTGTGAGATAATGTAGTAGATGATTGGTAGTTTATATAGTAGTGGTCTTGGAGACACAACTGAAGAGTTAAGGAATTGCTGATAAAAATGTAGTATATAGGATTTGGGGGTGGCAATGGGAGGAGTATTTGGGAAGACAGTAACTGAAAAGCCTTACAAAAGCAGTATAATGTTGATAAAGGCTTAATTTTCAAGCTGCTGATGTTGGTAAAAATTGAATTCTTGTGCTCTGTGGTACAACTGTTGATTGCAGCTTCCCTGCCTTGATGATTCCTGTCTTCTTCAGTACACAGATTGCACATGTTAAATACAAGGTTTCATACAATACCGTAAACCTGGAATTTTCAGATTCTTGGGTGTGAACTTCTGTATACAAAATAATTAAATTCTTTTACAGGATTTATCTGTTTGAAATCGTATTTCTGCTGCATGAGAGGACTACTTAGGGTCTCTGGTTTTGTTGCCACTCCTTGTATTACATCTCTTGTACTTGTGTTGTCAAGCTTAGCACAGTAATTTAAGTGTAATGTTGCAAGCTAGATAATGTGTCTAATGCACAGCAGAAGCCTGAAATCATCTGATCCAGGATCTTCATTGAATGATAACATGCTGAGGAGTAGAAATTTAAGTGGGAAAATAAAATATTTTGACAACTAAAATACCTCTCTTAAGAGAGAACTCTGTCTGACTAAACCACTGTAGAAAATTACAATTTATTTAAGTGAACTCAGAATTTTGTTCAAGAGAGAGGCTTTAAAATTTTGAAGGTTATATTAATTGAAATTAATGAAATTGTTAGCACAAACATGAGAAGAGGGCAGCTTAGTTTAAAAGGCTAGGATTAAGGCATACAGGTAAAAAAGTGAGGATAATGGCCTTCATTATTAATTTGAATTAATATGAGTTTGCAGTTAAAAGTTTTGAATTATCTTGACTTTATATCATGGCACAGGAGATAATGTGCTTTTGAAATAAAATATTGTTCTTAGATATGTGTTTGCCTGGCTGTGAGCATCCCTCAGATTACTAAGAGGTATTGTTTCTGCCTGCAGTACAGTCATCTTTATGGCTTTACAGTGTAAGTTATTCTTCATTCAAGTTCTACTGAGATGCTGTTTATTTAAGACCAGTAAACATTGCCTAACCTACCAATGGGTGACAGCAAATTTCTGACCCTTAGCCCACTGACACTATTTACTTCCCCTTGAAAAGCCCTGTCACATGTAAATGTTTGACCCCTTTTGCAGTTCTCCATGGAAGGTGACAAATCTAAAAGGCTAGTAACCACTTCTTCCTCAACATTATGTTTTGCTGACTAAAGTTTCAGTGAAGCATACAAAATTTGGGACCTTTGTACAAATGAGAAGATCTTTCCCTTGTGTCTGCGTTTGATAGCAGCAAGTATGTAACAGGTTTGTTCTGTTCGCCATACCAGACTAAAGAAATCCCTCTTTAAAGATATATTGTTTCATTAAATCTGATTTCTAGGTATTTAAAACCAGTGTAAAGATTAATAAACTCATTTTCTGTAGTATCTCTGCGCTCCTAGATCATTGTGTGTAAAGATTCTAGTTAAGTCTAGAATCTGCTGCTGTGCTCGGAAGAGGAGATGCAAGATTTTGCATAACCTCTGTTTTTGCAGAGGTTATGCCTTTTCATTACACCAATTGATGGTTATTTGAAAAAATGAGACACATTTGCCTGCACAGCCGCCTTTCAGGTTTCCAGTCTGTTGGTGTATTTGTTGTCCGTGCCATGATTTGAAGGTTTTGATGAATCTTACATAAATGCTGTAGCTCTTACAGGTGACCTGGACAGCCTTGTTTGGGCTAAAGGCTTGCTAACTAGCTTTTGGGTACCCTGGTTATTGCATTAGCCCTTGGTGGGTATAGAGAAGCTCTATTCTGCTGTCCCTCTGCTCTTCACTTTCTTCACCAGCATTTGGATGTGTCCTATAGTCTAGACTTGGTGTTCAAAACAGCAAAAGAAGGCAGTTTGTTTGAGCGCTGATGCTACTAAAACAAACCTCACTAATGACGAATTCCTCAGATCGATTTCAGCTAAATAGATGCTTCCCAAGTCTTTACTTACTTTAAGAGAATTTTATTAAATAATTATATGAGACTAAGAGCTTGTTTATATATTTCTTTTCTTGCATATAGTTAAGAATCATAACGTATTTAATCTTGAATTCTGTCCTGTGTTCTGTGAAACATTTTGGCTAAGATGCATGGGAAAAGACATTTCGTTTTGAGAGTCAGGGCTATTGCTCAGTAAATTGTCTTATTGTCTTGAATGATCATAGAATTCTTAAAGAATGTTTCCAAGATACTGAAACAAATACAGAAACGAGATTATTGGGCTGTAGAAGTGAAAGAATACATGAGCATTTGTTTGCTTAATCATCCTTATCATTAAAACAGCTATGTCACCATCCTCTTGTACTTGCACCTTGGCTGCTGTGCTACCATAGAGTGGGACATGCAGGATTTTCTTGGCTGACCTATAAAGCTATTAGAGTCACAGATTTTAAAACTGGGATGTAGACAGCCATACAAATATTCTAATAATCTGTGCATGCAAATATATATATGGAAAGTCTGTTTACCAACCACAAGTGTCCACCTTTAAAAGGCTATTTCTGTTCTTTTTATAAAATTATGCATTACTTGAAAAGCATTGTTACAATGGAAAGATATTTCACTGGAGAATAGGACTGAATAGAACCTGAGCAAGCTGTTTGTTTAGAAGTCACTCCCACTCCTCTTCCCAGAGCCAGGGAGCAAAACTGGCTTGCACTCAGGTTCAGTGTAAACTTGGGGAAAGTGGGGAGCCTGTAAGTCTTGAACCCCAACAAAACAACACATCTCAACAAACAGTGAAAACCCTTTACCACAGATTAGTCTTGAAGTCTGGTGACAGTAGAAGAGACTGTAGGAAACAGAACCATCCTTCCAGGAACAGTTGTTTTACTCTGCTAAATTTATAAGGATCCTCCCAAGATATCAGATGGAAAACCACTCAGTACACATTGCAACTTTGTAGGACCTACGTGTCCCAGTTTTCAGTGGGTCTGGGACATAACAAATGGATACTGTCTGTAGTTTTAGCTTTGGCTTGGGAGCAGTGAAACATCTCACCCTCTTGCTCATTAGTAGAGGGTGGAGCAGTGAACCAATTATTGCATAATTTTTGCCACATATTTTAGTACTTGATTTTTGAAAGAAGTTTTATTTATAATGAAATTGTTATACAGCAATATGAGAAATTCCTCTTGTGCTAGAAGCCGATTATGTGCATTAAACTAATAACACACTGTACTTGAAAAATACTGCCTGTGTGTTTTAAGTTTTGCCCTGTCCATGCTCTCTTCTTACTTTGGAATAGATGTAATAATTAAACTTTATTTTAGGGCCCTCAAGTTGAAAAGATGCAATAGCACTGGGTAGGGAATTTTTTCCATAGTTAGAGTTGAAGTTCGTCTTTGCTTGACTAATATGAACAATGTAGGAGATAAATACCTGTTAAGACTGCTTGCATTTATGAAGCTTGTAAACTTGACAGAATTTAATGAGGCATTCCTGCTAGAAAAAAATGCCACGTGTTGTAAATTATTACTGATGTTTTTAAAAAAAGGGATTAGCCAAACTTGGCAGGAAATTATTAACTGTGAGAATGGTTTCCCAATAATGCCGTCCCGCAGAAAATTGTAACACCAGTTTGGGATTTACCAGTGCTTAGTCAGATATAACATCCAGTTGGTACAATGTATGCCTTTCTGAATTCTCAAAGGGTCTAAAATGTACGCTCTGTAATAATTGCTGGGTCAGGAAGTGGGAATGTGTTTCCATGGTGGCTCTGCTCTCACACAGTTCAGATGATGAAGGAGAAACAGTTTTGAAATTTGCCTTGTCTCATCAGGGAGATTTCCCAGTTCAGCTTTGCTGTCAATGAGAATACTAGATTTTACTTTTTTTTTTTTTTTCTTTAAAAGGAAAAGGTCAGTCTGGGTAGAGCAGTAATGAATAGAATAATGAGCAGTGGTCCAGCCTTGCCCTTGCTATGTGATAGACAGTGAGTACTGCAGAAAGCCAACAAAACCAAGAGAGCTGCAATTCCTTTGGCCTCTAGATAAGCCATTTTCAGGATGATTTTCTCTTTAGTTTGAAAATGAACAAATAGATACTGTTAAATGAAGATTCTATTCTTCAAATAATAAGTAATTTTCATTCTGGAGTAGATAATTTATGCCTACTACCCAGGCAGCAGTTGTGATTAATATGCTGCATTAGCTGCTTGAGCAGATAAAATCTCAAGATCTTGTTTTCATGCAGATAAGGCTAATAGGAAAATGAAAGGAAGATAAAACCTCGAGAATATGGTGTAATGCACAGAGCATGTTATACCCTGTCAGAACTGTAAAGTCTGAATGAAATGTTATCAGACTTTCCTGTAAAGGAAGTAGGAAGAAAGGGTTATATATTAGGACACCCCAAGCTCCGCACCTGTAAAAGGATGGAAATGGAACTGACCTGTTTTGGCAAAGAGTGTGATGGCTTATTTCTTCATTGCTTGCATAAAGAGAGCAGTAGTTTTTCTTCAGGACGCCCTGTGTCTCAGGCAGCATAGGCCAAAGACCACCACTGACAGCAAACAGGGTTTTGAGTCTGATTAGTTGCAACAAACAAGAGACTTCTCATGGTGTTTTCTTCGGTCTGAATCCAGTAAACCAAAAACTCCAGTTAAATAATTTTTGTCTCTTAAACCTTTACATTAAAGTTATTTTTTTTTATTTGTGCCATTAAATTTGAAAAAAATAAAAAAAATTTCTCAAGGTCATCTAATTTAACCTCAATAACTACATAAGTCTCCACAGTCTTGTATTCAGCGATCTATAATCATTATTCATCTGATCTCAACATCTTTTTCCAAAGTTATATCCCAAACACATATTTGTTGGTGTAGCAAATACTTTTTTTTTTTTTTTAGGCCAGTAACCACGTTCTTCTCGCTGGCAAATTCACACTTTCATTTTAAGATGCATAATAAAGCATTTGAGCCATACGGAATGCTAAGATGGGTGGTGATTAGCAATAACTAAAATGAATACATGTAATCTAGAAAATTATTGTCTTGTAAATTAATGTTCTTGTCCACAATAGATTTAATCTAAAAAAAGCGTGTTAATGAAATATAGGGGGTTTTTTTGTTGTTGTTTCAGTAAAACATCAGCATATAGAATCATTAAGGTCAGAAAAGTCCTCTGAGATCATCAAGTCCAACTGTCAAATATTATGCTATTGTTTTCTTTTATGGATGTGAGATGTAGATGAGGGAATTAAAGTATTGTTGCAGTGGGAGTCTGTTGTCAAGTAGTATTTCTTTTTTTTTTTTTTTTTTAAAGTTTGGTAATCACTATTCTACTCTTGATTTAAATTAGGGTCTTGTTTCTCCATTGTGACGGGCTTGTGCCATTTGGTTAAATGTATGAGTCATTAGTGGTTTCTTTCTTAGTGTTTATTTGGTTATCAATTACCTGTTTGAAATTGATCTGAATATCTGATAGAACTATTATTTCAATGTATCTTTATGGGTTATTTATAATTTGATTTGAATGCCCTTTAAGCGCTATGTCGTCAGCAAATGTTGTGTAGGTTTCTGCCGTAACTGTGAATACATGAAGTGCTGGATTGCCAGTGTATGACTTGTATTTGGAAACTCCTTTCATTAAAAGAAAAAAACACCTGCAGATTTTACCCTTTTTTTAATGTATTATAATCATTATTTTTAAAGTACTTTATATAATTTTTCTGTGAAGGTTGAGAAATTGTGCAGAAACAAAAACGGGAGAGATTGAGTACAGTAAATCTGCATAAATTATCCTCCTTCTTTCGTAGATATTTGGGCAATTGGCTGCATATTTGCTGAACTGTTGACTTCAGAACCTATATTTCACTGTCGCCAGGAGGACATCAAAACAAGTAATCCTTTTCATCACGATCAGCTAGACCGCATTTTCAGTGTAATGGGGTTCCCTGCAGGTAATTTATTTTCATTAAAGCATCAGATGTAATGCTACTGAGTTGGTTTTTTTGGAGGTTGTTGGTTTTTTTTTTTAAAAGAAATGAGTAGTTGTTTGTATAGGTGCAAAATATCTGACAGTTTGATGGATTTGGAAATGCTGACAATTATGGAACAATAGCACTAGCCAACAAACAGGAAGTCAACTGCTGTAGTTATTTCTTCTCATGTATTACTTAAACCTACACATTCAGAATTGTAAAGTTGTTTTTTTTTTTCCTCCCTACCAAAGATAAAGACTGGGAAGACATAAGAAAGATGCCAGAATATCCAACTCTTCAGAAAGATTTTAGGAGAACAACGTAAGTGATGATGATGCAACAGCAGTTCACTGAATGTAGCAGAGGCAGAAATCAGCTCTATGCTCTGACTCTTTGGGGAGGGAATGTTTGAGCATTTGGATTCTAACACTGTGACAGCTGTCCTGTTTGAACTAGCTGGTTTGCTTCAATGGTGTTCTTTTCCACAGCTGCTTGTTAAAAACATCAGCTGAGTGGCCTGCTCATTTCTCTAGAAGGGTCTTGTCATAAATGTCATTTAAACTATGGCAGGCACAGACAAATGAGCTTGCTTAAAACCCACTTACTTTCCATGTTGAAGTTGACTTCACTCATTTTGTGTGAGAAGCAATAGGGAAGCACTGGTACTTTTGACAAGCAGATATGCAGAGACAGCAATATAGTGGACAGAAATTTCTGTGGAAGGTAACATTCAATAGGTTGTGATTCAAAGCCTGTCTGGGGTCTGAGAATTTTGCTGTTTTCTGGTGCTTTGGCTAAATTAGTCAAGGGGTGGTGATAGATCAGAACTTGTAAGGAGCCAAAGAGACTGTTGGAAGATAGGGGACATGGATTCAGAAGTTTTGGATTCTGTTTCCAGCTCTGCCATGGGTTCATTACACTGTCTTTAGACAAGACATGAAGTTAATCTGTGCATGAAGCTTCTTTCTATTGAAAATGGCTATAGATAACCTCTGGAGCTGTAAATTCAAGGCAAGGCACAGGCAATAAATATTTGGGGATCTTTGAGCTTGGGAGCTGTATGATTTGCTGCAGGCTGGGGTCAGGAAGACATTGTGGTAACTGCTGTGCCAAATTGTAACTGGAAGCAACTTAATAGCTTAGATGTTGAGCTGTGACAAAGGGCTGAACACTTTCTGTGGAAGAGTTGCTTTAGAAAATGATAGTATAAACTTCTAGTTATGTCTGTTATATGTCCATATCAACAGTTTATCCATATACTATAAAAGTTGCATGTTTCATGGAAATAATCTTTACAAAGTCTTGTTGGTGAAAAGCACGCTTTTATGTGTGCAACTGCTAGATAAATACCTCACATGTCTTCTGATAGCAGTTCTTTTTATAGCTTTCTTATTAAGGGCTTGTAAATGTTTTTGTGATCATTTGATAGAGTTCCATGTTTTTAATGCAGTATTATTTCAAACATGTCTTTCTTTAACTGTATTTTTCAGATATGCCAATAGTAGCCTCATAAAATACATGGAGAAACACAAAGTCAAGCCTGACAGCAAAGTTTTTCTTTTGGTAGGTTCAACTTGAAAATTGCTATGATGACAGGAATTAAATGCATTTCTAATGGTAATATCTGTGTCTGTTCTTCTATCTCATTCTAATGAACACCGTTACTAAAGAAAGCGATTTACCACTAACTGGCCATTTTTGAGATATGTTTTCTTCATATGCATTTATGCTGAGATGTGCTTAAACTGCTGGTAGTGAAGATCTGAGAGTCTTCTGTAATTAAGGTCTGCAAGGCACTTGTATATCCAGGCTTACCTTTAGGTCTGTTGCGCAAATAGGAGAGTGAGTATGGTATATGTCTTGATTCTTATTGTCCCAGAGAATTAGAGAGCTTCCAAAAGCTAAAGAATTCTGTGAAGAAAGGGAAGAGGAAAGGAGAAATTTATTTTCTGTAGTAATTTGTTTTTTTTTTTTTCTTCCCTCTAACAATAGTCTACCACTGCTGCGTGTGCAATTCCAAACAAAATCCCTAAACATATATATGCTGGTTACCTAGTTGAGTCATCCACTGTAGGCCAGTGGATCATTCCTGGATGCCTCTGTGATGACTTAGTGCTGTCTAAATTTAGGAATGAAGTTCAAAGTGACTTTGCTAGTACTGTGAACAGGGAGCCTCTGCAATAAGGCTTAGTGCAGCTTGAGTTCCAGTGGTCTGTTTTCAGATTCAGCATACCAGTCATCTCTCTAGGTCCTGGCAAAGATTTGCTCTTTGACTTGTTAGTAGCTGCTGGATGATGACACAAATAGCTGTGGAAACAGACTAGGTTAATCCCAAGTGGGTGGAAGGGAAGCATTCCCATAAGAAGTGTGAGACTTGAATTAAAATGAATTAAAACTTCTTAAGCTGAAATTACTGGGTGCACACTGGAATCACCTGGAGGATAAGTCTAACTGAAAAGATGACATTAATTAGCATCTGAATTTCCATGTTTTCCTAGTAAAGGTGGAAGCCACCAGAAGAGCTGGTGGAAAGGCAGAGAAGCAAGTGAGTTGTTGTCAGCATACATGGCTAATTCATCAAGGTTGTGAAGACGAAGTTGAGAGTCATCTTGGGTGGGTAGGCTGCTTATCCAGGAGGAAATATTAACCAGATCTCTAAAGAACAAAAAACTAACCATATTTTGCTGTTCTTTCTGAACATCATGAAGAAGACTTAGTTTGCTAATCAAGGTAGTTTCTGTTAGATTTTTTTCACAGTCCATAATCAGGGATGAATAAGGGTAGTTTAATGATCAGCCACAGAGATGGAGGCTGATCTCAAATAGGCCAGTCTCACAGAGATCTGCATAAGAATGCCCAGGAGTATGGACAATCTCCTTGATACCTCGTTGCTGTACTGAGGAAGTTCATGCACCTAAAAATTGCCATAGCCATACCACAGCAAAGAAGCTCAGTTCCTACTTTATCTTGTGAAAGGTCCTAAAGTACAGCAGATCTTGAAGGAAAGGTGTGCATTGCTCTCCCATATCAAGAGATAAGAAATATGTCTGCTAATGAGCTTGGAGGTACATGTATTTTGAAGCAGACTCCCTAAAACTCCTTGTTCATATCCAAGGTAGTTATTTATTGAGGCAACCTCCATCTTGCAAGGTGACCTCAGAAGGCATCTGCTTTGTAACCATCATTGATCAAGACCTTGTGCTAATGAGTACAGAAAGTGTGGTGCTTGGAGAACAGATGGCATCGAGTAGACCAGTGCAGGATAGCAATTGACTCTTGCAAAGAGAATACTGTGCCATTCTGCTGATTGACACTGAATGATAGTCTCTACATGAAGGGCAGAATGTTTTCCATTCAGGAAGAGGCATCTGTTCTTGCTGCCCTGGAAGAGTTACAAGCATAGTATTTATAGCTGTCATGTCAGGCCAGGGGAGCCCGAGAGTGAGCAATTTTGAGACCTGCTGAGAAGTAAGACTTTTGATGAAGTCTAATCTCATGGGTTTGCTATGTTGTGTTAGCAACTGCTACCCTGAAAACAAATTGCCTCCAGACATTTTTTTATTCCTTTTCCCAGAAGCTACAGATAACCAGACTTTCTAAAAGAAAATTGGTTCCCAGTGGCATCACTGATAGGCAGGCTATCTCACTTGGAGTGATGTTATGTGTGGTATCACTTGGAATGAGCCAACTGATAGTATCCTCAGGGTGAAGGGTGAATGCTGACGGAAAGAGCAGATCATTAAAACGTCCAAGATATCTTTAGATCTTCTGCTGTGGTACATTAGCCTTATCTTTGAGTGACAAAGAATACAGATCATGTTTGGAGGCAGTTTGTGATGATGGTGTTATATGAGAGATGTGGATGAGCTTTCTCTTTAGTGCTGCAGCAAGCAGGTCAGAGGAAGAAGTCTGGGGGGCAGAGCTGATGCCCTGTACTCTTTTGTCAAGGATGACATCTGGTACCAAAGACCAGGAGTGGCTTTATACAGACTATGTGTATCCCACAGTCACTGTGTCAGAAGCTGCTATAACTAACAAAAATTTTGCCTATAGGGAGAGGTGATGATTTGAAGTAAAGATGCTGGAGACCCCAGATTGTGGTATATATTGTGTGAGGTCACTGTGTAGAGAGCCAACAGCACATTAGAAGTTCGATTTGTTAAGATGCACAGGAAACATGGGGTTAAGGGTTATCTGACCACAAAAAATACAGTAGATAAATGTCTCAGGTAAGCTCTCCAGGTGTGTGCAGTGCAGGACTATCCTGAGGTGTATCTCTAGGCAAGCAACGGGAATAATTTCAGGAGCTGATTGCAGATGAACGGATAGGTGGAGAGACAGCCCCCAATAGCTCTTTGTGTTGTCAGTCTGCTGAGGTCCATGGCCAATAAAGTACGTGAATAAGGATAGGTGTGAAGAATTTAATAATAAGGATAGGTACAAAGAATTTAATAGGCCTTATCTACCAGGTAGAGTTAACTATAACTATTGAGAGAGGAAATACAGGGAATCATCTCTTTCTTGAGGAAGGTGGGTACTCTTACTGAGGCTGCTTATTGTAGCAAATATATAGAATATAGAATTGTATATCAGATTTTTAATTTATTGGAAGAAAAAAACCCAAATACCCATGCCAAAGTCACATTCTTTTGCTGAATATCCAGGCAGTTTTTGTTGGAGGACTGAAAGACAGTTTGAACTAAGATGTCCTTTGCAGAAGGAAGTTTATTTTTGCTACTGACTTGAATTGAGAGTGTTGTATGAGAGCAGGATACTGTATAATGTAATTTGAGCACCCAAATTTCCTACTGTGAGTTTATCAGAATGTGATAAATAACTAACTCCTTAAAATGGTGTGATATCCCTATAATTGCTGTTTATACTACTAATATATTTCTCTTCTATAGCCTGCTGCAGTCAAAAGCATTCTAGCTGATAGATTTAGGCTTATTTTCCTCCTAACAAGAAATAAAAGTTACTAGGAAGGGTCTGCTCCCCCTCTTTCTCATTTCAGTACCAATTAGAGTGGGTTTGGGGAGCTGCATGAGTATTGGAGTGCTCTGACTCTGGAATGTTGCCAGTGCAAGAAATGAAGGTTTATTGTTTCCATCCTTAAAGTGATGCGAAGAGTCCTGGTCATGTTCAGTCTGTTCTGACACTTCATTTTGTGTCAGCTGTATAGAACAGTATAAAAGCTATACATGTGCCACAACAAAAAGCTATTATTTATAAATTACGCTTTATGAACCTGTAATAGCTGAATTTAGTGTTACTTTAACACAGTGGTTTAGCCTTAGCAATTAATATGGCCTGATACACCTAACTATTTCTTACATGAGAAGTACTTCACAGCCTTTGTACTTCACAGTGCTTTGACAGATGTGCATTGTAGTCCTTGGGAACTTCACTGGACAAGCAATGCTAATTTAGGCTTGTCTGGACAAGCCAGAAATAATTTAGCAATCCACAATCCAAGACATGCAAGTTATAGTTTGAAAAATAGTAGTTTTATGAACTTTTTGCTATTTTTAATGTTATGCTTTACAGCTTCAGAAGCTTCTTACTATGGACCCTACAAAGAGAATTACCTCAGAGCAGGCTTTGCAGGACCCCTACTTTCAAGAGGATCCTCTGCCTACATCAGAGTATGTATTCCCTTGTCTGTGCACATCTTCTTTCTGCTGTATGCTAATCCCTGAAATGACATGACATCTGAAATATTCAGATATATACCTGTGTCCACAAGAAGTAGTAGCTTAGACATGCTCACAGAAAGTACACTAGTAGTACTGAAATGTCTATATCTACTGGTGCCAGAACTAAATGGTCATGAAAAATAACCCACTACCACACTAGTGGTGTGATTCTGAGCATACTACCAAAGCTAGAGGGATAATATTATTGCACTATTTACAGAACTGATCTGTGCCCTCTTCTGTTCTGCCTTACACAGCCTCAGAGAGTCCTGTCTTCCATTGCTTGGTTTGATTGTGCCTCTCTGGGATTAGGACAATTCTCTGACCTACAGCCCCTTCCTATGCCCTCTTGCACAGGGTAACAGTATGAGAAGAGTGAAGAGATAAATGGCTGCCTCAAATTCCACAAATCCCTTGTTCAAAAGGCTTGAGAGTACAGAATTTATGTCTCTCTATATTTTATTGTCATGAAAAGTTCAAATTATGTATTCATTTCCAACTGGCAGACTTACAGTTTCTCTTCCCAGTTTTTAAAAGCATGGTGGTGCATAGCATTATATTCTGTAGGAATTGGAATGTAGGGAGACTTCCACCTTTATTTTCATTGTTTCCTCAGCTAGGAAGCAATACTAAAAGGAGGGAACAGTCACTGGAGTGCAAAAGGAGTCTGGTTGAGACTAGTTGGGGAGTTTTCGTTTTAAAAAAATTGTGTCACATTGATTGTATTCTGAACGTTGGCACAGAAATCTAAGAAATTGAAGATCTACCAGCAATTTTCTGTTTAGTGTTTATCTGATGCTATCCCAGGTAGCTCCTCATGGATTACAGGATAACATTGTAATAAAGTCTCTGCCATAAATATTAAGGAATGTTCCAAATTCCATTGGCCAGTGGAACTTGAAAACTATCTTCTTTTTCCCCTAAACAAGACCTGAGAAGCTCATTGAAAATAACTCTGCAGTTGTGATTGGCAAATATATTTAAGCCTGCTGTAAGCCAAGGCAGGCTCATGAGACACTAATACTCTTTGGATCAGGCCTTTATTCAGTGAGCCATGCATGTTCTAACTGGGTGTTGTGGAACCTCTGACACTGTGTTTTGTTCATTTTACCATCTGGATCAACAAGTGGTCGTTCTGGCATTCAGGCATATTCAACCATGCCATGATTTCTAAATGACGGCCTAGTGCCACCAGCAGAGAGATCTGACATTATGATCAGCACCTATCCTGGGTGCTCACACTGCCACTCACTTTTGGAAACAGGACACTTGAAATATAAGAAATTAAGTTACATTATATGCACTTGTTTTTAACATGGTGTAAGTAAATGTATGCCATATGTACTTATTTGTGGAGTGTTTACTGTTTACTATGTTTCAGTGTGTTTGCTGGCTGTCAGATTCCATATCCTAAAAGAGAATTCCTCAATGAAGATGAACCTGAAGAGAAAGGGGATAAGGTATAAGAAAATCGTCTTTTCTTTAAAAAAAAACCACTTTTAAATATGCAATAAGAAAGCATCATGGTGCTACCAAATGAAAACTAAAGAAACATGAAGAGTTAACAAAAATATGTTTCCAAGGTAACGCTCAGCTCTCTTAAAACTGCTTCTCAGAAATATGAAAAGTATCACATGACTTTGGGGTGTCTCAGGTGATATTACCAGCATGGTTTGCCCTGACCTGTGGGGAAATGATCTGTAGGGGCTGTTCTGTCAGCAATGGCCTGCTTTCAGCTGCTGTCATTCCAAGAGGACCTTGCTACTTCCTCCAGCATCGCGTGATGAAAATACATTGTGAACACATGAAAAGAATGGCATTTTCATTGTGTGACTGGCATACATCCAGCCATTTGAATGTAGATGGCTGTTGGGGTCTCAAATAAATAGTGGCAGCCTGCTTCTGGCACTACATCAGAACATTTCATCCATCTGCACACAGTTTCCTGATCATGTTTTAAGGGCCCTCAGACAAAGGAGTAATAAGGACTGTGAACTGTTCTGGTAGTGACAATCTGCCTCTGAATATTCTCTTTCTCATAGCCCCGTAGACATGGGAGAGAACTTGTTTGAGTGTGTAGTAAACTTTGGTGTGTTTGCAGCATAATCTGGTCTGCCTGGTGCGTGTAGCTCAGCTGTGCTACGTGACCACAGTGATTGTCTCATCGTGCTGTGAGGGCTGGACAGCGGTGCTGTAGTGTAAAAAGCAGCACGTTATTTTCACTTAACAGTGTACAGTGGGACACCAACAGTAATGTATAGCTAACAAAATGTGAAGAGAACAGTCTCAAACTGTAATTATCTGGGGACTATGTGAGAAGGACTGTTGTCTTTGTCTACGTGCATCTTATGTTTTCAGTTTTCTCCATAGTGTGACAAGCTAAGTTTAAAACTACATTTCAGAGAGTAAATTTTATATTCAGAACTGATATTGCAGGTTCTTCTGTGCTGAGAACAAGTGGTAGCATCTGTGATTGTTGTGTCCAGATAGTAGTTTGTTTTTTTTTTTTTCAAAAGAGGAAACAGACCCCTAAACAAAAATAAAATGAAAGTCATGATAGTGATTTGATTGTAATGTAGTTACGAGTTCTGCTTCAACTCTCACAGCTTCACAAACAAGAAGCAACCTTATGAATTAAAATTACTCTTTTTTCAACTTTCAAATCACTGTACTTAAAAGGAAGTACCTTTTTCCTAGAAGTGCTTTGGGGGGTAATGTCAATGGCATGTTTATATTAAAAACGACCAGTATATAAATGGTCTTTCAGATTGTTAATGACAGTCACATATTTATGCACACTCCAAATTAAACTTTTTTCAGATCATTTGGGTAATATAATTCACACATTAGTCATTGAATGTGTTCCCACAGTGTAGACAATGTGGAGGTAAAGGATATTCTGGAAGTTGAATGTGTACCATGAGTTTTGTTGCTTTATGATGTTATTGTAAATGAAAGGTTTTATTTTTTTTTTTATAGTGGTTTGTTTCTGCTTTTTTTTAAAACCATAAACATCTGTATAGTCCTTCGGAAATCTCAAGAAGTTCTCTGTGTTTGTTTATTTGGAACTTGAATCTGAATTGAATAACATTTAACATAAGCATCTGTTCTTCAAAATGCATAATCGTTACTCAGCAAAGCTAAAATGAGGGTTTCTAACACAAAGGGAAACTATTCTCTTCTCATTCGAATTCTGTTAGGCAAGTTTCTGCTGCATTGGTTTGTAGGTAGAACCGAAATTTCATTTTGGTAGTTTGTGCCTGAGAGGTAACAGGTGGCAATATTATAAGTTTATTCATTTAGGAACCACCATGAAGCAGACTGCCCTGAGGACAATGTCTCTGCTGGTGTAAGCCATTTTTGTGCAGCAAGGTGGTGCAGCTACAGACCCCAGCTGGAGTCTGACAGAGCAGGTCTCAGTCTCTACCCAGGCAGTAGCAGTAGTAGCTCCACAGAAGAGCAAGCTCAGGCTAATCAAGTAAATTTTGTTCTAAAATCCAAAGCGCGAAACTTGGGACCTCAACAAACTGTTGTCTTTAATTATGAGTGTTCCTGCAGTATTTGTTTACACAGACAGAATTTAACAGAATTGCAGTTTTTCAGAATTTAACAGAATTGCAGTTTTTCAGCTCACGCAGTAGCAACCGCCTCAACTTGCATCCAAACACCCCTATGAAAACACAAATTATGGAATTCTAGCACAAATACTGCCTTAGTTATTGGTTTTTGTGTAAGTGGAGCTCAAACCGTTATGGAAAGATTAATTGCTTCTTAATAGATTTTTTACAAGCTAGTTTGATTAACTTTTTTAATTATTGAAGTCTAAATTTCATGGGATACAGAATCTGACTGAGATGGGATTTGACGACTACAGGCAGGAGGATACATTATTAGTTTTGCTTAATGTGAATTGGAACTGCGAGCCACCTTGAAGTCCTTGAAGATGCAAGGCTTCTTTTTAATCTTAAATAAATACAACATTGCAAATTTCATCTGAATGTATCTTGGGAGACCATTGTGATGAATGGCATAGACACAGATCTTTTATGTCCTTTATCTGAGGTAATTAAGTGCATCTTTGTGATTGGGGCATCAAAAATTTTCTCCTAGTGGCAACTGGTTGTCATGATTTCTGGGAAACTAATAAAATGAGGGTTTTATAAAAGGCTAACCTGCTTTGATCTTTGTATTAGCAGATATTCTAGGAAAAAAATACTTTCCTGGAATGTTCCCTACAGTATGCTGGGGGAAGGGTAATAAGGCTTTTCTATTCAAGCCATGTCAGTTTTAGGTTTTTTCTATGATAACCAGTTAACATATCTCACATTTGGAGTGAAATTGGTTTTTTTTTTTCAATTTTCTTATGTGCTTTACTGTTCTGATGGAGGAGCCATCCCTGGTGCTCAAAAGCAGATGAATGGGTGGTCTTTCCCAGAACTGTCTAACTATGGAGGGCAGGGTTGCACTTTCTGACCTTCTTTCCACTTCCCTAATATTCTTTTAAGTCTGTAGCCTCTGAAGCCAGAAGAGTACAATATCTTTTGCTCTTGTGTTCTCCTTCTTAACCTTGTTTCTCCCTTTTGTGGCACATTTTTCTGTCTGTCTTCCTGCTAGGTCCCAGTGTCATCTTAATTATGTGGCGTCCCTCCCTTTGCTAGTCTTCTCCTGCCCTTACCAAATTCTTCTCCAGCTGCTTCCTCCACTTTTGTCTTCAACTATTTCTGGTTAATTTTCACTTTTCTGCTATTTTAGTAAGATTTTCTGACCCTATAGCTGGTGCACCATGCTGGACCCTATTCCTGCTATAGAACTCTTTGCAAGGTGCTTAAAAGCACAGGAGTCCAAAACAGTAATGAAACCTGTTTCTGGTTTTGCCATAGAATTTCCTTGCAACCCAGAAGAAATCATGTAGTTTCTCTGGTCTTGATTTGCTTACTTTCGTGGAAGTAATGCTTCTTTGGGTTATTATGGTGTGAAAGTTAGAAAAATGGTTTTGATTCTGAGTGAACAAGGCTGTTGAAGCTCGTAGAGTAATTTGCTGTGGTTCACCATGTCTGCCACTGAGCACTAGTGAAATCTTTGAAGTTTTGATTTAGTTTGTTAGATGATTACTGGTTTATAAATGGTTCTTTCTGTCCTCCTCCCTGAGCACTTGGCTACCTGCAGGAGGCACTAGACTGTCCTTCCAGTTTAAGTCCAGCTCTCTTCGTTAAAGAAGAAAACCAATCACAAGTGGGATACCCCCACAAGGTGTCCAAGAGTGTACTGAGAGCAAACTTGTCCCACCAGTCAGCCTTGCTGTATTGTCCCCTGGAGCAGGCGGGCCTGCCTTCTTCTCGGTGACACCGGGGTTGGCAACTCGGTAAAGCTCACAAACCCAGCTTGGAGCAAGTGCCCATGTTGTCTCGCTTCTTCCCTTAGAATCAACAGCAGCAGAATCAGCATCAGCAGCAAACAGCACCTCAGCAGCAGCCGCAGGCAGCGCCGCAGCAGCCGCAGCCGCAGCAGCAGAACAGCACCCAGACCAACGGGACGGCCGGGGGCGCTGGCGCGGGCGGAGGGGGCGCGGGCGCGGGGCTCCAGCACAGCCAGGACTCCAGCCTCAACCAGGTGCCTCCGAACAAGAAACCACGCATAGGGCCTTCAGGCGCTAACTCAGGCGGGCCTGTCATGCCTTCAGATTATCAGGTACCTCTTGAAATTTTGCTGCTTCTGATGCTGCGGGGCCAAAACATCATTTTTCCCCCTTCCCCACTGCAAGAACGTATCGTGTTTTAATGAATTTTTCACGTAACCTGAGCAGGCGTGCTGTCATATATTATATTAAAATGTCGGGTTTAAATTAAAAGGTTTTGTTCTGTGATTAGTAATTTTGAATACAATACCAGTTTGAATTGTATCTGCTGCACCCTGTAAAGTGTTGAAGACTAGTCCATTTCAGGAAAGAACTTAAACATTTGCTTAACTTCATGTTAGAGAGTAATCTTACTGAAGCCAGTGGATGTCAATGCTGCATTGTATCAAGTTGAGGATACTCAAGTCCTGACAATATTAAATCCTGTGTGAGGAGCAGATCTGAGAAGATCCTGAGAAACAGAAGTAAAGTTAGAACTAAGCTCTCGCATTTTATTCCTGAATCATTTTACCTCATATTATCACATGTATGAAGTGGTTCTGTAGTTTATTCTGGTATCTTTATAAGTCTACTTCTAATGTTAAAGGAAAAATACATGCTAACACAGGAATGTTGTTCTGGTTCATCTGTCTGATTCATGCTGAAGTAGGACACAAAGACATGCATTGTTTCTAATGGGACCAAAATTTAATAATTTGGTCTTCTAGTCTAGTTAATAATTAAGTCTTCTAGTACAGTAGCATTCATAAGTAAAAGCAGGATCACTGAATTATTTTTGCGTTTGCATATTTATCTTTGTTTACTAGGATTATATTTTCCACTGAAAAAGTGACTTTCACTAAGTATAGAAAGCATTGAACTTACCAGGATCTTCAGTACTTCTGAGTTTATGCTTGCTGGAACAGTAATGAATTGAAAGAATAAGAAAAAGGTAGATAGTAAAGGTAGATTTTAAATGATGCTAGGGGCTCTGCTGCTAGCCTCTGAGAGAATCCCACCTTGGAGAACAGTCTTTTCAGGCTGCTTTAAACTTACAGTAAGTAGCTTTTAAAGCACCAAGCTCTGGAGTTGCCTTGACATAGCCCTCCAGACCTTCTCCACAGACAATTGATTTCTCAGTGCCAGACATTTTTCTCCCATTTCTGTTTGACTCTTTTAATTACAAATGATCATGAAGGCATTGAAGGCAATTCAAGGGTAAAGACAACTAGGTTTCTTTTTTGAAAAGTTCCAGACAGGCTTGAGGCCTGGACAGATCACTGCAGCTGTCTGAATACACAGTATTTATGGCTGGTCTGTTTTGGTCTGTACTTTGTGGACTGGTGTGCTGCATTTGATGATATCCATTATAGAATTCTTATCCAGCTCTCTGAATTGTTGGCAAACTTCCCCCTTACAAGTTGCTAAGAGTCTAAATATTTTTTTTCAGATTTTTTTTTTTTTTAACCCTCTATGATGCTTTCCTTCTAAACTTGAACAGCACAGGCATCAAAATTATGATCTGTATGGTTCCTTTACATCACTCACTAAATTATATGGTCTGATTATCCATTTTTACACTTGTGTTTGGCTTTCTGCCCTTAAATTCTAGCTGACTGTCTTCTGTTCCAGAAAGGAATGTCTGCAATTTGTCCAAGTCTGACTTCATTAAAAACAAATTCTCTTATGTGGAACAAAAATAAGCATGGGCAAGTTAGTGCATTCTTGTAGTCTTATGGCATTAATTTTACTCCGATATATCTTATTCAGAAGTAGGAAGAAGATTCCCTTTGCTTTGAGTTTCATTTAGCTTGTGACCTAAAGTCTCCATTGAAGTTTTCCTGCAGTTCATCAGCCTCAATATATGTTGCTTCCACAAATGACAGTGCAAATTGTACTGAGTGAATTTTACTGAGCATTCCTTTTGTGACCTTGGGTGTTTTGCTTAGCATGGTGGGCTGATGCTTTTCATCCAGAATAAGCTCCTATAAAATCATACTATTTATAAAAAATCTTCTTTTTTTTCCATTAGAAGTTGAAAAAACTTGCAGAATTTTGAGAAAAAATTCAGGTTTCAGACACTCTATTAACAACCTAACAAAGCAAGACAAGAATAATCTGGTTATTAGCAGCATACATGCTGCTGAGAGACATCCCTTCCAAAGCCAAAATGCTGAGCTGTTGCCTCCACAACTGACCCTTACAAACAAGTGAAGTTACTCGGTACAACTGTTAGTTACACTGGTATTATATTGATATGCAGAAGTCTCCAATATGGGACTGTTACCTCTCTCTCTCACTTTAGCCTCACTGTGCTTCACCTTGAAAGCAACCTTCATATTCCTATGTTAGAACACGGAAAAAGTTATGTGATGGTTTTGGGATTTAGTATGTTTTACAATTTATGTAAAATTAAAGTTATAAACCATGTACAGAAACAAAGAGCAGAACTGGTTTAGACTGCCTGAACTTTAGGATCGTGCTCTTTCATCATCCAGCTGAAAAGTTGTTAGGAGGCTTTCACAGCTTTCCTGGTTGGAGTCCAACGGCTAGATGAGACCATTGACTGCCTTCAGTGAGCAGATTCTTGGTCTGTGGAGGATGTGGTGTTCTTACAGACCCAGTGTCTCCATGGGATTTCCATTCAGAACTCAAACTTCTCCAGGGCCTTTCTGGAACTCATAATGCTGGTATTTAATCACAATGTTATGCTCTTAACACTTTTCCTAGATGATTGCTGTTGGCCACAGGCTTGTCGATGACCCTTGAATGTAGCCAAGTAGAACCACCAACTAGGCAGTGAACAAAACACTATTGAATGACTGCCTGAACCCTTGCTTAACTTGGCTGGAAACTGTTTTCTGGTTGCAAATTTGGGCACGGGGGTGGTGGTGGTTGTAGAGTCTGCTTTCATGTGGATTGGGGTGAGGTTTACCTTACTGGAGAATTTCCTATCCACTGAGCAGTACTTTTCGTGCCAAGTGATTTTGTAGCTTGCATTATTGGGCAGCTCACTCTTAATTCTGGACAGGGAATGGGTGTGATAATGAAAGAGCATATTCATCAAGCTGGAGGTCGCAAACCATCCATGAATTTGTCTAGCTGAGGTTGAGGTCCACTGAGCTGACATCCCAAACTGTGGAGGGGAAGAGAAAAACATTTAGGAAAATGAATGTTAGGTTACTGTACATATCCATGCCCAGCTTTAAGCAGTTGTCCTTATTTCCAGTAGATAAGGCAGCAGGTTGAAAGACTCACCTAAAATGATATTATTTTATCTTACTGGACAATTTTTCATTTAGATAAATTGAGTAACTCTTAGGTCATGGTTGTCTTTTTCTCGGAAAAGAATAAAATGTTTCTCTGTAGCATTTAGTATTACCTATCCTGAGAAGGGTATTTATGGCATTAGCAGTTTGATTTTGCATTAATAGCAGTTACAGTAATGATAGAAATAATTGTATGAAACAAATGAATTTTGAAAGGGAGTCTGCTCTCTTGTGTATTTTTCCTTCAGAAAATGGGTGTGTATATGTTGTACTTCTAGGTGTCTGCCAATACCTGTGTATTTTGTGTGCTGTGTTAGGGCTGATTCTAGATCGGAATGATTACTTGTTTTATGGGACCCTAAATAGTAGCACTCTTTAGTCAGCTTCTCCAACAATTATGTTTTAATGACCTTCAGAAGGCTTAAAAGCTTCCTGAGCTGCATAGTCCTGACAGGTTGGTTTGCATTCCCCTGATCCCTTTCTTTTTTTTCCTGCAGCACTCCAGCTCACGCCTGAGTTACCAAAGCAACATTCAGGGATCTTCTCAGTCCCAGAGTACAATGGGCTATTCCACGTCGTCTCAGCAGAGCTCTCAGTATCACCAATCTCATCAGTCTCACAGGTACTGAGAGGCCTGATAGGCTGCACTCAGAAAGGAATGGACTAAAAGCCAGAAGACTCCAGCAATATGAAGTTCATAACGATGAGAAGACCAAAAATACAAACTATAATGCAGAATTAAAATTCATGATGACAAAAGGAAAACTTCACTCACTGAAGACTTCCCCCACCCCATCCCTTTATTGCCATAAAGGAGATTCTTGTGAAGTTTTCCTTCCTCCCTGCCCTTGCATGTGCTCCATTGTGGTTACTCTATAATGAACCCTTCTGATCTGAACCCAGCACTTAATTTCTTTAACCTTTGGAATTTTGAAGGATTCCTGGTGCACCTTCCTTATGCTGTAGTGATTGCCATAAATCTGTCTTTTCAATCTCTTTAATGGGATTTTAAAGTTTGAAAATCTTGAACTCCCAGGCTTTCAAGCTTGTATATAGTTAGTTTTATACTAGGCAAACCAGTTTAGCTATACAGGTATATTGCACCTTTTTAAAGCACTATGTTATTTTCACAGGATATTACTGTTTTGCTCATGGATGTCAAGAACAGCAAAATTTTACTGTTCCAGAGTATTTTACTATTCTGTTTTTATTAGTCTAGTTTTCAGGCAAAGTTAAAAAATAAAAAATTTAAAAAATTAATAAAATGAAAAAAGGAAAAAAGAAAAAAACCACCCAAGTCTCTGCAGCGACAAATATGCTTCATGCTACTGGACTGAACGCCAAACAGAAGATTGCTGATATTTCTTAACTCATTCACATTGAATTCTTGAAATCACAGTGATCATGCTCTGACTAGTTTTAAATTAAGCGTTATTTTAAATGAAACCAGGACAGTCACATAAAAAGGAGATGCTTTCAGGATCTGTTGGAACAGAAGAATGGAATGTCTTCCCAGGCTGGACACCAAAATAGTCAGGAAAATGTATTTACTGCCCTCGAGTCTCAGTAGGAATGTGGATGATGGGCTTGTTTTTCTTTTAAGCAGCTGATAAATGTATGTGAGAGTTGTACAAATTTAGCTTTCTTTCGCATTCCTGAGTCAGTTCTCAAAATTTAAAGGTGACAGAAATGCTAAGACTTGCTAAAACAAATGCATTTAATCATTTTACGTTAGAATTAATAATTAAGAGAAATTATTGTGCAGTTTGAAAAGCATGTTGAAAACTGTTCCTTTTTCATGTTTATAGTGCATATTCTATGTCCCTCACATTGCTGTGATTAACCAGATTAGTTACACCAGATGCGCTTGATTGCACTGAAATGTTTCTTTTTCCCTAGAGCAAACATGTTTTGATTGTGCCTAAGGGACTGCAAGTGGATGGGTAGCTGGCAGAAAATCCCCAGTAATTAAGCAAGAGTTCAGAAGCATAATCAGGGGATTATTGTCCAACTTCTGGAACCACAGTTATTCGGAGAGACACAACATGTAATTTGGGACAGCTTCATTTTTCCTACAGCCTTCGGAAATAAGGCTGATTCTAGTTGTAGAAAACCTGGAAAAATGCATTTAAAAAGCTACTGGCAACGTAACACCAGTGGGCTTCTACAGCTGGTGTCCAGAGAAGAGGTAAAGTGAGAGAAGTTTGTGTAAATGGTTAACATTATAGGTTTTTGTGCTGCACTGTGTTCTCTTCTGCATTGTGTTCTCTTCTGTCCTGTGTCCACACAAAAGAACTGTACACCCATACATGTTTGCACTGAAGTTGTGATCAGGAATAGCAAGCAGAGGGTCAGACACTGATCTTTTCTCTGTGGTGACCAGTGACAGGACCCAAGGGAATGGCCTGAAGTTGTGTCAGAGGAGGTTTAGGTTGGATATTAG
>JAWWES010000115.1:68847654-68892415 GCA_035583135.1 Lophotriccus pileatus
GGTAATAATGGAGCTTTTCTTTAAACATCCAAAAGTTTTCTTGTAGCTTGCAGTATCCCACAAGCATAGAAATAAATCCCTGCTCATTTAAGAAACAATGGGAACATCTAATAACGTGCCCTGGTGGTTATGTCCCAGTGGGGATTATCGAGTCTTGCTTCTGTATCGTGCTGCTGCTGGATGAAAGCTGGAAGTCCCCTGACTTTAAAGGCAGTCAGTTCTAGGAAGCAGGAATGGAGCAGCTTCTCTTATCATCCAGACTGATATTAGAGCTGTTTCAATGTATTTGAGTCGTCTGAGAATGTGTCATATTTGAGCAGTGGCTATACGCTTTCAGATCCCAAGAACTCAATCTCCCACGATAGCATTTACATATATTGTCTGTGGAAAAATGCTCAACTGTGACTTGTTAATGTAAATCTTATAAAATACTTGTCAGTAGATTGTGTGTGTGCTGGAGGACATAAGAAATGACCTGCCAGCTAGATCAGAACCAGGCATGTTCCTGCCCACCTAACGTGCCAAACTCATATATCAGTTGTGTTGTGTCATGCTTTTATTAATACACAGTGGCTGTGCTATTCCAAGACACTGTTATCACGGCAGCTTCTCGTGCATCGGAGATGTGGTAATCCATTTGTATTCCACCTACCTCCTCCGGGCTGTTCTGTGCGTGGCTGTGGGGAGACCAGCAGTTCACTGGTCTGTGACTCTGCATAGTCTACACATTACCTTGAAAATGAAATCAAAAGAGCACCATAGCAGAATTCGGTCTTGTCCTTGTGTGGGCTGAGATTGCAGTGCATGCGACATGGCATACTTAACGAAGGGGACATTCCCATTCTGTGGGATCAGGGATGGTTTCTGGATATGCTACAGGTGAATGTCAAAACAAAACACACTTTTGCTTTGATGAATTCACACTTTCACCAGAGAGATTAATTCCAAGAGTATGCTCATTTAAATTATTAGGATATGTCCTAAGTTTGTTTAGGCTAGCATGGATAATAAAACCATGTTGACATTGATTGTAATGGTCGCTTCGTAAATTAAAAACAAAACAAAACACCAAAACCAAAAAACCTAAGCAAGTTTCCTGTGTCTTGCTCCTCTCACATACACATCCAAATGTGGAGCTAAGGAATAATTTGTTTCCCAAAAACGCCCTGAGAAAACAGGATACCCCGTGTAGCCGGAATAGCTATAGCACCCTAAATATAACAGTGCTGAGCATTCATAGACCGGGGTTCAGGTTTACACCACGTACCACAGCTTAGGATGTTCAGGGCTAGACATTCCCACCATGTAACATGATTGCTTCCTTCAACTGGGTGTCAGACCTGCTGCTGCTGGCAGGGGATGCAGTTATGTGACCCAGACCCACCTCGTCCTGGCCGGAACTGTCCCTCCGGCAAGAGAAGGTGGTTTGTGCCATGGGCAGCTTTCTCAGCCCCTACACAGACCGTGGCACCTGTCTGGTGTGGAGGTTTGCTACTGTGGCTGGGTGTGAGCTATTGAGTTGGTCCTCTGAGAGGCTCTGGAAGCGGTGGGGTGGGCACAGAGGTCCCCTCTTGGGTTGCAGCTGCAGCGGTGGATGCGAGGGGCGGTGGATGCGAGGGGTGGTGGATGCAACGTGCCATCATGGAGCAGATCCAACGTGGGGCCCACGCGTGGAGATGGGAAGAAAGATTACCCGGCCCTCGGGAGCCTCCAGCTTACGCAAGCTGTCCGCACACATTGCAGCAGTGGGTGTCTTGGGAAGGTGCCGGCAGTGCCTGGGGCAGGCTGGGAGAGGGTAGCGCTGCTGGGATGCCACCCTCCCATCTGGCACAGAGAGGGTCTGGCCATGGGATCCGCTCTCCCGGACACTTTGTGAACACCGTGGTGCTTCAGAAGAACTCTCCAGACCTCCCAGAGCCCCATGGCAGATCCCACCCTTGCGAACTGGAGCACGAGCTGCTGAAGTGTGAAAGAGACTGGAGCCAGCAGCGAGATAGATGCCAGCCAGCACAGTGATGGGCATGTTGTGCACTGCCTCTCCCCCCACGCACGCCGCTCCCCAAGGCCTCCAGGTGGGAGAGGCAGAGGGGGAAGGTGCCACGTGAGGACCAGCTCACTCCTGACTCTGTAAGGGTGACGCACTGAATTGCCCATCTCTGTGGTTATGTGCCTCCGTGGAGTGGGCCTGCAGTACCCACCTTCCAACATGTTTCAGGCCCTGAAGTTTCTTGCAGAGTCTGAGGAGTCCCACATGTGGGTGAGGGTAGGACTTAAGTTTTTAGAAATGTGTTCTCCTACTTCTCTGCAGTGCCCCAGATACAGACCTCGTTCTGCTGTGCTTACATGCTCTCCCACGGGAGGATCTCACAGTAACTGGCAGTTCACTGGATTTGGATGGATTTGCAGGAGGTCTAATCCCCTCCAATCTTTTTTTCTGTGCCCTGCTAGGGCTGCTGTAAGCTTTGGCTAAAATGCCCCTTTTCATATCGTGGGTCAGCTTTGCGCAGTCCTGCACAAACCCTCTCTTCTCCAGACACCTGGCAGCCTGCACCCAAGGAGACCATTTTATGGCTAATGTTAGATTCATTTTAAAAAAAAGGTGTATTTAGAGAGCCCCTGGGTGGTTTATTTCACTTTGCTTTTACTACTGTGGAGGATTATGCTGCCAATGCCGTGTAGGTCCTGGCTGTTCTGGAGAGTTGTCTGACAGCTCTGATGTTTGTCAGGATATCTAAGATGACAGTACGTATTTGAGAACACAATCCCTGTTGGGATTATAGTCTTCAAATTTTCTTATGTATCATACCTTTGTGTGCCTCGTGGGAGACTGCTGAGGAGGCTGCAAAGAATAGTCCTACATGGGAGAGTTCAGCAGTATGGCAAGCATCATCTAGACCGTCTACTTGGAGAACATGAGTCTAAAAGAAAGGTCTGATGGAAACTAGAATTCCTTGGCCATGTCAGGCAAAAGAAAGTCTGCAAATGCCATGCTCATGTAGGGCTCCTGACAGCCTATCTGGACTAGGCACGAAGTGGTTTGTGCAAGCCGTCTTCCAGCAGGAATGTGCTGCCTCCTTAAATCATCTGCAGGCAGCCTTGTCCTGTCTGGAGGCAGCAGAGGGGCTGAAGCAGGAAGGGGGTCTCTGGCATCGCATTGCAGTGCTGTAAGATGACTTGCTGCCTCAGATGGCAAGGAGGGGACTGGCTGCCCCTTGTGCTCTGCAGAGAGGGACCCTTAGCACCCCACTGGCCTCATAGTTTTGGCCTCTTCCCTCTGCAGCCTGACCTGCCGTCCCCGAAAGTCCCAGACAGCAGCTACTTTGGAGGAAGGCTTCCAGCTAAAAACTACTCTGACTCAAATGACCTTCCCACTTAGTATGAACAGGGTGAGAGCTGGACCCTGTTCTGTGAAAAACTATTGAAAATGTGTATTTTTGCTTCCCTTTGCAGATGCGGGAAGGGGATGAGCAAAGGGTCATTTGGGGAGGATCTGAACAAACCCTGACAGAATCCATTAGAGGGACTGACGTCCTAGAAGGGGGAGAGAGCTGGGGGAGGCTGCCAGGCCTCAGGGGGTATTCTTTTATATTTCATTTATGGTCTGTTGATCTGGATCTGGCTGGGGTTTGAGCCCATGAGTCACGTTCACATGGGCAGGTGGGAGTGGCTTCATTATTTTCTTTTGAATCACCCCACAGTTCTCTGTCACCAGAACGTGCTTTAACAGCCATGTGCACGTATGCATGTGTGTGTGTTGTGCGTGCAAGACCCAGCCAGCCCGGAGGGCACAGGCTTGGCTGACTTTGTCTCAGCTTGGTGGACTTGGCAGTGGTAGGTTCACAGTTGGGCTTGCTGATCTTAAAGCTCTCTTTCAATCTAAATGATGCTAAGATTTTGTGATATGTGAACTAGGATGTTATGAACTGCGAGCAAGTGCCATTCTGCAAGAGCTTCTCACAGCTTCTGTTTTATACACAAGGTTCTCTAGTGAGGGATCAGGACCCCCTTTTTCAGTTCTCCACTGGACTTTTGGAACTTTTGCTGTTGGACCTTAATGGTGGTGTGGTCATCACAGACCTATAGAATCACAGAATGGCTGGGGTTGGAAGGGACTTTAAAGGATCATCTAGTTCCAATTCCCCTGTCACAGGCAGAGACACCTTGCACTAGAACAGTTTGCTTAGGGCCCCATCCAACCTAGCTTAGAACACTTCCAGGGATGGGCCAGCCACAACTTTTCTGGACAAGCCTGCTTGAGTTCATTAAGTTTTCAGACAACACTCTCAGGCACATGGTCTGAGTCTTGGGGTGTCTTGTGCAGGGACAGGAGTTGAACTCAATGATCCTGATGGGTCCCTTCCAACTCAGCATGTTCTATGATGCCATGACTGTTGGCTCATGTCCAGCTCTTCATCCATGAGAACCCACAAGTCCTTCTCTTCAGGGCTGTTTTTGGTGAGTGGCTCTCCCAGTCTGTAGTCATACCTGGGATGGGGTAGAACCCAGGTTCTCATGAGTCCACTTCTGAAGCTTGTCCAGGTCCCCATGGATGGCATCCCGTCCTTCTGTTGTGTCAATGACACTGTTCAGCTTTGGTTCATCTGCAGACTTGCTGAAGGTGCACTCGACCTCATTGTCTGTGATGAAGATACTGAAGAGCACTGGTCCCAAGACAGAGCCCTGAGGCACAATACTCCTCACCATGGTTCCCACCCACTGTCCAGAGACACACAGACGAAAATTTTCTTGCCTGTTGTATGATAAAGTGCAAAGGGATGCTTGGGAGGAGGATTTGGAGTCAAAAGATGGGATTATCATCTCACACTGATATGTTTAGGGGAGCACAACTCCAAGGCCACAACCTCAGCTGGGGGCACACCCAGGCCAGGAGAGATGTCTGTGGTGTGGCCCAGAGCAGCACTATGACAGTGTTCACCAGCAGCCGCTCTGTGAAGCTGTACATCACAAAATGCAACCCCTGCCCCCTGTCTCAGGAGGGCTGTTGAAAGCTTTGGAAGCAACTTGAGCCTGGGAGCAAAATGCCTGAAGTCTCTCTGAGCCACTGCTAGCTCGAAGGTGTAGGATACTCACATGGAGACAAGGTGTACAGCTGCCCATGGATGAGCTGCAGCAAGTTCAGGCATCAGAACAGTAGAGTTGCCACTGTCTCAATCCTCAAAACCTCAGCTTTGTAGGAGAGCCCAGCAGGCACCACCGCAGGGGTAATGGCTTTCTTGGCTTGGAGGAGCTGGTGCAGCCCCCAGGGGAACATGTATGGAGCATGAGGGGTCCAGGGTAGTGCACACACCCTGTGAGGGCTGTGCCATAGCTCCCACCATGCTTGTGGAGGAGAGCAGACCTTCAGCTGCACTGGGAGCGTGCCAGCCTGAACGCTGTGTGTGTGCGGACAGGACAGGGGCAGCCAGGCTGGTGGCTGCTGTGCTCAGCAGTCCTCTCACACGCCAGCTGGCTCCCGGCAGTGCCAATGGGAAGGCAAAAATCCACTGGGCTGCTGGGTCCACAGAGAGATGCTCAACTCCTCTGAGCTTTCCCATGTGCACCTGCAAAGGGAGAGCTGCAGTGAGAAACCCCTCAGGCTGTGAGCGCCCAGGCCCTGCACATCCCAGGTGCCAGGGCATGAATAACGTACAGGGTATGTGCGACGCCCTTTGGCAGCCGATGCCAGTGTGTGGTGCGGGCTGCAGGAGGGGGAAGAGCCATGAATCAATCCCTGCTGCCCAGCCCAGCAGCCCGCAGAGCTGGGGCTGCTCTTTTGAGCTGAAATAGCCACAGAGCCAGCACCATACCACCAGCACCAGCCATAACTCCTGATAAACCTGGGAAAGCCGGGGTTTGCAGCCCTGCCAGGAGAGGGGTGGCTGTTTAGGAAGATGGTGCTGTTCATCAGTTAAGGTTTGTTTTGTGGGTTTTCCTCTCTTAAGACAGCTACATACAAATGTGAATTCACATTTCTCTACAGGAGTTTGACTAAATACTCTCATATAAACCACGAATAATTTCAGCACAGGTCTGAGCCAACTCCTTTCCTAGAGCCTTTCAGAGCAGACTTGTCACTGGAGGCTTCAGAGCAAAACTGTTGCATCCTGGCTTTGATTTTGCAAACAGCTTCTTGAGGCTTGAAAATGAAATGCCTGCCCCTAGATGTTGCTGTTTTCTGCTTGGCAAGTCTCTCTGCCAGCAGCCTCCATGGTGTTATGATGGGGTTTGTAAATGTGGTTTATGTTGGCCTATGTACAGGGCCCCAAATACAAAGTCTGTGGTGCAATGTATGTTTGCTCCTTGGTGTTGGCATGGTGTGTTTGATAATGGGCTGCTTTTTCCTTAAATATAGGAATGGGGGAGAGGCAGGAGAGCTGGGAGGAGACCTTTCTGCTCTTCAGATGGGACTGAGGAGCTCAGTAGCCAAGTGTGGCTGTCCAGGACTTCTGTGGCTGGCTGGTGAGGACCTCTGCCAGGGGTTGCCTGCCATCTGCTGGCAAATACCCCGGGACGGAGGGAGCCCAGGAGGGAGCCAGAAAAGGAAAGCTGTTGTGGTTAGGTTGTATCACTCTGGCCAGAGACAACACTGTTTTTCTGATAGGACTGAAGGCAGAGGGCCCATCACTGATACTTCCAGCTGGTGAGGCTGCATTACTGTCCAACATGTTTCCATAACACCATTGCTCTGGCCAGGTTGCAGAGATATGTGGCCCTCAAAGTGAAGCCCTGAAATTCCTGATCTGCCATTGCCTGGCATTCAGGTACATCCTGATGCCAACATCTTGCCTGTATGTCCAGCTTTTGCCCACCTCCAACAGGGCCCACAGTGACCACCATCCCAGGATCAGTCTGTTCTCTGCAGTTTTGCAGCCCCAAGCTGTGCCAGATTCAGGGTTATGGCACTTTCCTGTCAAAGCAGGCATCATCAATGCTTTTCCTCTGGGGCTGCAGGAGGATGCCATAAGGACAATGCCAGCATGGAGCACTGGCTGTGGGGTCAAGAGGGCAAGGCCACTGAGGGAAGCAGCCCCTGGGATGAGTCCCTGCCTGTGCTGGGACCAATGGTGGAGCTGAGGCTGACCTCTCACAGGCTGGAAAGGAGCGGCTGAACGGCCCAGCTGGGGCGACGAGAGCAGCGAGGTCTGTCTGGGCAAGGGGGGGGGCAGGCAACTGGGCACTTTGGTGATGTGATGGGGCAGATGTCAGTGAGCTGACTGGGAGTTTTGTGCCTCTGAGTAGCAGTGCCTGAATCTATTTACATACCAGAATGCTCTTGTGGTCTGGGGCCCAGGGAACCAGGCAAAGAGGATCTGTACATGTTCCTGGTGCAGAAAGAACAACGCTGTGATTTACAGCAAATGTCTCCCTCCCCACCCCGTCTCTGCCATGGAGATAATCAGTGTTTTGCCTGAGTCTTGCTGTTTGCACAGGGAACCTGTTTTCCAGATTACTTGACACGTATTTTGGCTTCTTCATGTCTGAGTTGTCAGATAATGCTGGAGACTGTTCCAGTGCAGAGCAGAGGCACTCCCAGAGCCCAGCCTGCTGGGTCAAGCACCATTAGCACCACCAGCAGGCACAGCAGACTGGTTCACAGGCCACAGGGTTGCTGCAGCTGAGCTGGGCTGCTCCATGTTCTCCACCATCTTCCCTCCTCAGCTGCCCTGCTCACCCACTCCTCTGCTGCGGAGGCTCATCAGTGAGTCCCACCAGCAGTGAGGACACCAGGCAGCCCCAGGCAGCACGTGCTGGGTTCAGTAGGAGAGCAAGAACCCTCCCATGGGGTTCAACTGCTGTTTATACTGATGGCTCAGTCTGTCTTCTCTCCCCCCTTCTTCCCTTTTTCTTTCTCCTCTTCTGTGAAAAGACAGGCTGGAATAAACTGCTCTGCATTGCCCATCATGGCCTGAGCAGGTTGGAATAGTGCTAGACCCTGGTTGTGAGCAGTGGTAGCTGTGCGAGACAGATATTTTGGGGAGGTTTTCTGGAAGCTTGTGGCATTGCAGCACGTCCATCCATGCAAAGCCAGGCAATATGTCTGCTCAGACCACTTTGTACATTTTGAACTGTCTCTGAATTCAAGCTATGTGCGGGCAGTTCAGAAATGAAGCTGGGAGCAGTTCTGGTACCAGAAGACAGGCATCCTCAGGTATCAACTCTGGCTCCTGTGACAGTTATTCTTTTAGCCCTGAGAGTTACAGGAGCCAGTACCTGCAGTGCTTTTTGCTTCACCTTAACTTTGATTTTTTTTATCCACAAATTATCCCAGGTTGTTTGACTCTCTTGTCTCACTCAAGTGTGCTGGCTATGCCTTTTTTTGTAATAAATTTTTAATCACTTGCAAAAACAATTGCATCCCTAACCTGGGGAGGAGATTATTGCTCGTTACATACCCCACTGCAATCACTTTGTAACAGCACCTGGAGGCAGACACGTAGCCCTAACGTAAAGCAGGTATTCGTAAGTGGGATGGGTACCATGACCATAAAAGGAAGTTTAATGAAATGACCTGTGCTGTGTATGTGTGCAACACCCACTGTAAAACTGTAAAAACTGTCCACCTTTCTCTCCAAGCTACTTTATGGCTCTGTCTCTGTATTCCCCACAATACGGAGCTGTTGAAATAGTTCTAAATATCAGGGCATTGCACAACTTGAGATAACACTGCCAGTCTTGCTCAATGGCAGAGGGATACTAATGGCAGGCTCTCAGAAAAATACCTGCAGGGAGAGATCCTGGTTTCATTAGCTTGTTTGTTTTAAGCTGAACTGCCGTACTTGCATTTGTTGTTGCCAAATTCTTTTGCTCCCTTTGCCACATAACAGAATGCTGGCTTGGTTACCTTAAAATGTAGCCTGAAACAATTCCTGTGCTTCATCAACTGCTGGAAAACATGCAGCTGAGGAGAAGGGAATTCAGGTGTTTTCAGGAGATACTTCAGCAGTGAGAAGGGAAGGTGATGCTCAGGAGATTGGCACCTCATGTGCAGCTCTCCAATGAAACTCAGTGCAGGGATGAAAGGAGTAACAGCACTTCTTTGCTTTGCTTGCAGAGCTGCAGCCTTGTACTCTCCTTTTCCTCAGCCCTCTCTCCACCTAGCTACCCTTAGTGTTAAAAACTGATCGCTGTCATTAAAAATAGAGGGTTTTCTGTCCTGGTCAATAAGAGAGGGTGTCAGCCCCTGAGCCCTTTGGCAGCAGTGCAAGGGCTCCCACTGACTCTGGTGGGTGCTGGCACCTGGCCCAGGACAGCCATCTCTGCCAAGAGCCACACTGCCACACGCTCTTCAAGTGAGAACCCGATACCAGGGCAAAACCCCGGACAGCTGCAGCAGTCACACACCAGTGTGCCATTTGGAGACTTGCACAGAGGCACAAAAACGAGCTGTGCCTTAATATAACTTATTACAGCCAGCTAACCCATGCTTTCCAGAAGAAAATTGCATCTTCCACAATATATCCTGAAGCTGTTGCTGCACTCTCTGTGTTCTGAAGGCACCATAAAATCTTAAAAATGCATCAGGCAAAATGAAACGCTTTTCTCACAGCGTTGCCATAATCCCGATTCGGGCTATAATGCACGAATGTGTGAGATACACGGTTCCTTAAACAGGGTCTGTTTATGCAAGCGTTTCCTTGCCATGCCTGCTGGGAATACAGCCTCGACAGGAAAACGACATTTGCAAACAAATGAGCAGAGAGACACCAGCAAGTTCTCATCTCTGAGGGAAATTAGCATTTTAATATTCTGTGCGGGGCTTTGCTAGGCGGCCAGGGCTCGTAGGTGCTGTGTAATAATGACACCAATAAGTAATAATAAATCTGATGCTGAAATGCCACAGAGTTTGGGCTGCCTGCATCCCTGGAATGTGGCAGGGGTTCAGGGTGGGAGCTGATCTCATGGCAGTATTTTACAAATGGGGATAGGAGAGCTGTGGCTAAAATTAAGAGATAAGAGAGATGACTGGTAAGAGAGCTGAGTGGCATGGAAGTAATGAAAAAGTCTTTGGTGCTGAGAGAAGGAAAGACAAAGGTATTACAGGTCTGATGCAGCTCCTGATGTTGCACTGGAACTGAGCGCCCTTGAACGGTGCTGGCCCAGGTTTTCCACTCCTTGCAAACTGCCAGTCCCATCCAGACAAAGACAGTGAGGACGTGGGGCTTGTGAGATGCGGAGTGGGATAAGCAAGGATGAAAGTGGGGGCACTGGGGTCCCTGCAGCTCGCTCAGTGGGACAGGGGGAGGGTGGAAGGAATAGAGCCTGGCCCAGGGGACTGCTCTGAGGCTTTGTCCAGCAGAAAGGGTGGACTGTGCCTCTGCTGATGGCAGGCTGGAAGATAGCATGAAAGGACGGCAGGAGCTGCTGGCTGGCAGGTGCAATGTCACATATCTCCAGAGAAGTGGATGCTGCTGGTCTGGATCTGAGTGACTCATCTGGGGACTCCCATTTCCCATCCACAGCCTTGTGCAGAGATGGGAGGAGATGCTGCCTTCACTCGTGGCTGGCCTGGCTCCACCATCCATCTCAGCACTGTGTGCTCCATCATCCAAAGAAGTGGTGCAGAAAACATGAAGCCAGTGTGGAGTACTTACATGGGGAACATCTTCCACAAGGAGCTCCTCCTGTAACTGGATCAAGACCACCGATTTAAGGTGGTGAAGGTTTGAAGCCTCCCTGGCACAGGCTGTTGAACCTCCACCTGTCCCAGGAATGCAGGATCCAGGCTAACTGGGAGTATTTATGCCACCAGATGGCTTCAAGGGGCTTTGTTCCATAGCAAGCTGCTTGGAGGGATGCCCCAAGTGGTAGTTTTTCACAGGCAAGGCGCATCTCATAACACTTCAGTGTGCTGCACAACCACGGTGAGGCATTTCTGGCCCCATCTTATGCAGTGACAATTAATTAACAGTGGGCACAGCAGGTGCCTCTTTAGGCCGGAGCTGCAATTTCACCACAGGCATTTCCCCATAACCCGCTTCTGATGTGATTTTTCTCTCAAATGTATCTGTTGCTCTCACTCTTTTCTTTTTCTTTTTTTTTTTTTTAATTTTAATGATGCCTTTTACTACTCTCACCAGAGCCATTTGCCAGCTGCTGCAGTCAGCTATTCCCCACACAGGCAGGAGAGGCTCAAATCGGGGCTTCGTTTCACAAAAGGTGAGAAACACACAGACTGGGGCTGCTGACAGACATTGCTCCCTCCCCAGGCTGCTCTTTTCCCTCCCCTGTGGACCTGGCCAGCATAAACTCATCCTTACTGCTTTGGGCAGAAGCTTCTGGGAACTGACTGTTCTTCATTGTTTTATCTCCTATTTCTGTACGTGTATTTTGGAGGTCTTTCTCTGAGGTCTGCCTGGGTGGCTTTTGCCCGTTTTATGGGATTCTAAAATTATTGGCTGATGTTTATTCTCTTCCTTGGGTGAAATGTTTACAGACTCTTGCTAAATCTGAACAGTTCCTCTTTAATTTGTGTTTCTGTCTTCTCAAACCCTAATGAGAGAGAGATATTTTGAGTCCAAATTAGTTGTCTGGAAATTGTACTTTGAGGGAAAAACCATACTGCTGACTGCTGCTAACTGTGCAGTAGGTAAGGCTGGAACCCAAATGAGAGCTATGTTCTCTAGCTGGGGGGATTTAACTCAGGCCACTTTCTTCTCAGATGCCCACTTTGCTGGGCTCTGTGTACTCTTAGTGTAAGAGGGAGAACTGATTTTAGATCCTGATTTCATAATAATGTTATGGCCTCATACTTGTAGTAGCCAAGAATGCTACTGGCTCATGTTGTGGAGCTCAGAATCGTGTGAGGAGCAAACAGGGCAGCAAGTGCCAGCTGGTCAAGGGGAGTGATCCTGCCCCTCTACTCAGCCCTAGTGAGACCACATCTGGAGTGCTGTGTCCCGTTCTGGGCTCCACAGTGCAAGAGAGACATGGAGCTCCTGGAGTGGGTGCATCAAAGGGCTATGAAGATGATTAAGGGTTGGAGAAACTCACTTATGAGGAACGGCAGAGACAGCTGGGCCTGTTCAGCCTTGAGAAGAGATGACTAGAAGGGGACCTTGTAAATGTCTACAAGTATCTGAAGGGAGAGTGCCAAGAGAATGGAGCCAGGCTCTTCTCAGTGGTGCTGAGCAATAGAACAAGAGGCAACCGGCAGAAACTGAAGCACAGAAAGTTCCACCTGAACATGGGGAAGAACTTCTTTACTGCACACTGAAACAGATTGCCCAGAGAGGTTGTGGAGACTCCCTTTCTGGACATATTTAAAAACTGCCTGGGCACAATCCTGTACTGTAGGATGACCCTGCTTGTGCAGGGAGGTTGGACCAGATGATGCCCTTCCAACCTGACCCATTCTGTAATTCTGTGGTTCTTAAAACCCCATGCAAACCACTGAACTGAGCCCAGCCTCTTGAGACTTGAGCTGTGCCCTGCCCTCCCTACCATGAGGTGTCCACAGGTTTGGTGTCTACTGCTGCCCTTCATAGGTCATGAGCCAGACAATTCCCAAGCTGTGAAATGCCTGTTCAGGCTGGTGGCACTGAGGCCACAACTTGGAGAACCTGTGGAGTGGATTCAGTCTAAACAACGATGAGTTGGTGGGGCTGCAAAGTAATTTCTTCACGCAATGGAGATGGGAACGTCTAAGAAATGCACCTGCCAAAAAATGGCTCCCAGCTGAATGTGTAAGAGCATGTTAGCAATGGTTTTAGGACAGCAAAATGTAACCCACAGAGCTTCTGAGAAAGGAAGATCAGGCTTGTAACTGGAACAATAGCATGGGAAAGATCTGCTGTGGTCCATATTTTTTCAGTCACTCCCAGCATGCCTATGAGGTGGCAGGCCAGCCATGCAGCTTAGTGTTAGTCAGGGCTTTCTTACCCTCCTAACTGTAGCCAGTGCTTAGGACCAGATAATTCATAACCACATCAGCCTTGCCCCAAAGTAAATGATAGATAAATAAATCAGGAATGACAAAAATACAGCCATTGCAATTTCAAGCAGCAACTAGCCAGATTCTCTCTATTTTTAATTTTTTTTCTTTTTTATGATCAGGTTAGCTCTTGCACAAGTACAGCTCTGAAGGCAATTTGTAAGAGTTGGAAGTGTGAGACTACATTTTCCACAGAGGACTATGTAGATCAGTGATTTATGTTTCACCTGTAATGGGAAGAGGAGTCTGTAAAATAAAGGAAACTTTTTGAGAGAATGCAATTGCCAAACACCTCCAGGATTTTGCTTTGTTAGAGATGAGGAGAATGTTATTTGCATTCTTGGAGATAAATAAATTTTATTCATCTCTCTGGTGCTCAGACTGTGCAGATTCCATGAAGAGCTGTGCCTCCAGGCTCCCTCTCATGTGCTCATTCAAATACACACAAAGGATCACACGGTGAAGCAAGTGATGTAGTTAAAGTTGCAGCTTTTGCAGCTCTGGAAATCTAGCCAGGATCCCCAGGTGAGTTGGGGATATTAGTTGGATATCCAAAATCAGTGCCTGCACGAGCAGAAGGTTGTCTGGAGCCTGATTTTCGGATTTATTTTTATTTTTTAATCTCTTCTCAAGCAGGCTGTCATACTGCCTCCCTAGCTCTCCAACGCACACATGCATCTTGGATGGAGATAAAGTATCACCATCTACTGGCGACTGAAAGGATAACAGCAGAAAATGTTGGAAGGTAATGAGATAAAAGAATTGACCGTGCTTTTGCCAAGTGTGAGATGATGCAGAGAGCCCTGTTCCAAAGAAAGGAGGGTGTCTCACAGCCTCCTTGGCTGCATTAGAGCAGCTGAAGCCTGGTAGGGTATTTCTCACTCACGCTCGCTGTGGTTGTACCCACCTTTTGGTCTTCTGTACAGGAAAGATTGATGCTTCTGGGGCTGTGTTCCCAGGGTCTGCATGACATATTGGGTGGTGTTTTGATGGGCTGGAGCAGTTGTGGCATCACTGCCTGAGAAATGAAGGCCTGAGAAATGAGCCATGCTGCCACAGCAAGGAGCCAGTCCTTCCCTACAGGACATGGGCTCAGGTGTCTGGGCCATGAAGGACTCCAGCCAGCTGGGCACCTTCCAGGCTGTCAGAGCCAGGTGTCAAGTGCAGAAAAGATCCTATTTCTGCTGTGCCCTTTGCAACAAAGTGACCAGTGAATCCAGAGCAGGGGTGTGTGAAGATAGGAAGGTGCTATTTGCTGCTCTGATCACACGTATTGATGGATCACTGAGATCACCCAGGGATGTCACCACCAGCTGTGGTAACCTGGAGGACAGGCAGGAGGTAGAGTTAATCTCCTGGTGTCAGGGAGGGTGCTCCACAGCCCACAGGTTTGCTGCTGCTGTTGCCTGAAGAGCGAAGGAAAGCACAGCCATGGCTTGTTTTGTGCTCTCCAGAAAGGTCCCAGCAGAGGCACTGCACCCTGAGCATGGCTAGAGACAGGCACGGAGGGAATAGTGCTAGGGATGGGATCATCTTTGCTCAAGGGCCCCCATACCTATCGAGTCCCATCTGCTGAAGGCAGCGAGAGGCAATAGAGGTGTATAGGCAGTGGTGTTGAGCTGGACACATGACTTGGCCTGCTAATAAAACCTTACCTTTTGTTCATATGGAGAGCATGTCAAAGTCACAGCCACCCTGGAGATTACAGTACAGTGCAGGCACACAGCTTTATTTCCTACATGATCATTCATTCCCTACTTGCTGGATGGGTTTTGAAGCCTGGGCTGACCTTTGTGTTGCTGCAGCTGCCAGCATCCAGGTTTTAGTGTGGACACAGTCCCTGCCGAGATAGCTGGACAGAAACAGTCTGCACATACCTTTATGTCAGTTTTCAATAAAGCTGCACAGGAGATGTGTCTCTTCTTCCCAAGCTACTTGGACCTGTTGTTTTGCATACTGCTAAGAGGAATTCCTATGAACAACAGCACCCACCAGGTGGGTCATGTGGACTTCTAGGATAGACATCATCATGTCTGCTAAGTCTTGACTTTGCTTCTGATTTCCAGTTAAAAGGCAATCAGAGGGAAGAGGGACTAAGAGCCACCACATGTCTTTTAGGCTTTTTCTTACTGAAGACATTATGAATTCTCTTTAAGCACCATCATCTCCCCCCGTTTGCAAAGGGCCATCATAAACCAAAGAGAAATACCTCTGGATTTTGAGAAAACACTGTTCAGAGTGAGCCTTTCAGTCCATCCATCACTGCTGTTTCCCTCTCTTCAATCTACTTGGCATTTGCAATGTGCCACAACAATCACAGCCCACATCCCTGCACAAGAAATGCCTGTTGCTCATGCCAGGTTGCAAGTGCCCAGCAGCCAATGTGCTGAGTTAGGAGATTTTGCCAGGAGCCTCATCTGACACCATTACAGGGCATTTTAATATTTTGGTCTTGTTCCACCCAGCTACAAAACTCCAATACATCAGATTTTCCATGAAAGGGGCTGCAACCTTGGTGCTAGGGAAAGCAGCAAGCCTTATGTCCTTGAAATTTTGGGCCTCTGGACTCCTGAGAAGTTGAAAATAGAGCAACTTGTGTTGCTCTTGCATGACTCCCTGTCAGGAGGCCAAGGAGTGGTGCAGAGGGACTGTTCAGGACATGTGCGGGCTCTGCAGGAACTTTGCCAAAGTCGCAGTCTTTCCACAAAATGTTTCAACATCACTGAATTGGCAAATTCTAATGAAAAATCTATTTCAGCTCATTTTTCTTCACCAGGGAAGAGACACAACTTGTTGGAACAAGCACTTTGGTAACATATCCAAAGCCAGAAACTGGCTTTTTTTTTGGTCCCCTCTGTCTTCTTCCTGTGTGCTTCAAATCAATCATAGTTTGATGTTTCTCCAATAAATGGAAGAAAATCTAGAGCCTCATTATTTTACTTCCTTCACTTCACAACTCTTTGTCCATTCTCTCCATCTGAGTTGAAGCAGCAATGGAGAATGGCAGACCAGATTTTTCCATCTACCCAAGATTATGTCAGGAGTAACTGTGCTGGGACGATTTTTGTTTGTATATTGGGGAATTTCAGGGAAGCACGAGATGTATAGTAAGTACACAGAATCATTCCTTTAGTCTCCTGAGTTGCTGGTTCTACAGCTGTCAAAATACTGAGTGGTTTGATTTGGTTTTACAATCAAGTGCTTATGTTAAGCCTTGTGTGTTTTAATTATGCTCTTTGGAAATCTCAGCAGTGCATCCTGTGTGATTTGTTCTGAACAGAAACAATATTTAGACCTTCAAATAATTGTCTTGAGATGATTGGAAATCCTGGAGCCTGTGCAGTCTTAGTTCAGTCCCTCTCGGGTCAGACAAACAAATTCAAAAGTAACAGGAGACGCATTCTGAATAATCACTGCTTTCTGCTTCAAATCACATAGGCCAGCATGACAGGGTGTAGGAGGAATACTAAACAAACTGTTAATCCCGAAAGCTTGGAAAGAACTTGCTGAGCATACCTGCCTCACTGTGGTCTTACAGCGTATAGCAGGCATCAGCACATCCAGGAAAGGAACTGGGTTAACTGGGAGAAAAGCAACTGCAAAAAACCCCTCCAGTGTAATTCAGGTTATTTCCACTGCTAGATTGAAGAGCCAAGTGTATCAAAGGGAAAGTAAAGCAGCTGAGAAGCCCTGAGGATGCTGGCTCCTCTAGTAACATCACCAAACTTCATGTTATACTTTCATACTAGTCTTAAGAGCATGGGACGCTACAAATCTGGAGCAATCACACATGCCTATTTCAGAAGTGAAAAGGAGGGACAGTTTCAGCTGGTGCTAGGTTAAACTACTGGGAGTTGTTGATAGCTCCTTTAAGTGGGGGGAGACACAGGAAATGCAAAGGGTTTTTTGTGCAAGGTGTGAGCTCTAGAGCGTGAAATGACGTGTTCTGGGACTCTCTACCCAGACATAAATCACCCTGTACAGGAAATCAAAGAGTTACAGTTAAGTGCATGATACCTAACATTGCCAGCAATTTTTCCCCAAATGTGTCTCCTTTTTTTGCCTCTCTTGTCTAGGAGTGGTGGTGTGTCTGCAAAGCAGAGACAAGACTGTCTCTTGGTAGGGCTTGTCCTGGAAGGTCCTTGCTGTAGTGTTTGCCATCTGTGCTGCTTGGTTTTGGTATTATCTTTACCTATTTCTGCCTCCCTTGCTCTAATTTTGTGTGGAACACCCCATCTGGTGTACTGCTTGATGACAGTGGCTACTCCATACTCCTCAAGAAATGATGTATGTGGCCACAGGTCTTGGTACTAGGTTTTCTCTGGGGTTGTGCTTCAACAGGGTTCTAGAATTAGAGTTTGGATCTGCTTTCTAGCCACTTGTAGATTCATCTGGCTCAGCTTGGCGGTAAGCTTTAAATCTTGACGGTGTTCATGTAGTCAACATCAGCCCAGGATTGGGCCTTCTGAGTGAGAGATGCTTCTATGTGTGTGTGTAGCAACAGGTTTTGAATCTGTTTGCAAAGTTGTCTGAAGTTTTTGCTTTCAAATGAGAATTTTTGGTGAGAGTATCTGATAATACCTGACTTCATATCCATGTATAGACAACATCTGATTTTTTGTGAAACACACGCAAAATATGCCTCTCATTTTCAGTATATTTCTTCCAATCAGGAAGTAATTATTTTCTCAAAAATTTTAGTTACTCTTCATTGCTCTTTACCTTATGTTAAAGTCATCTTTCATTAGAAAATTAGTATCTCCTACTGATGTATGGAATATAATGTCTGCTTGTCTGCTTTATTAGCCAGGGTGCTATTTTGCAGTATAGAGTACACACAGTATGTATTCCAGATCCCTGAGGTGCTTGTTCTTGGCACCCTTCCTGCTCTGAAATCTGTGCTGCCACTTCCTCATTGCTGAGACCACCAACAGACAGGACCTGAGAGTCCAAAACGCAGGGGTTTAAGACACTGCTGGCACTCAGGTCCAACCCATGTTTCTGCCAACAGAGAGAGGGCCAAATAATGTGAAATCTGAACCTCAGCCAGCCTGTTTCACAGACCATATATTTGCTGAGGCATCAAGCAGAGGGCATGGAGCAGACACCTGGTATTGGTATCATCTTCAGTCACTTCATCTAAATCTGTCAGATCTGTGCCCTTGGTTAATCGTGCCAAATAGCTTAACCTAATATGATGTGCTGCTGGGTTTTCTGTCCTGTTAAGCACTGTTAAGGAGCCACAATGCTTGTCTGTGAGGTCCCAAAGAGACTCCAATTTTCAGAAAGAGCTCCATACACTGGCATAGCAGTAGTGAAAGGAATTCAGTAATTGCCAGCATGGTTTAACTAATCGACAGCAACAAAAAATTCACCTCATCAATTTCCTCCTTTGTAAGCTAAAGGGCACTATTTGTCTGCCTGACCATTTGGATAGTGAAGAATAAAGGCTTTCAACTTGTTTTATTATCTAACTAACTAATTTGATAAATATTTCTACAAATGAGAATATCTCAGTATAAGTCAATAGATAGCTATTTATCTATAAAAGAAAAAAACATCTAATTTGATGACCAGAAAATTTCAAGGACTAGACAACCCATCAGTTCCTTTGGTTGATGGTTTCAATAATTATTTACACTTTCTTCTATGAACATGGACCTTGTTTCTCATTTTAATGAATCTGACTCTAACTTTCAGCTTCTGGTTTATCTTATCTCTGTCTCTGCTGGTGTATTGGTTATTGTATTTTTTTCATTATTTAGGATGCAGCATAAATTCTAGTCACTTCTTTATTTTACTTCTAACAAGATTACAAAATTGAACTGTGAGCTCCTTTCACTCTCTTCAAAGCAACCTCTTTCCTATATGTTTTGGTAAGAAAGGTACTAGAGATCAAAACATAACCAGTATAAAGTGCAGGATATTCTAAATGACACGTTCTAAAGAGACCTTCTCTGTTCCCCAGTTAAATACAGACTGGCAGAGAATAATTTTGTTAATGCTACTCTTGCAGTTATACATGTTGCTGATTTAGGAGGGCTTTGGGGAGTTCACACATCAGCATCAAGGAAGTTGTGCTGAAAACCTTAGAGCAGATAGAGCTGAGACAATACTGCCCAGATTTTGGCTATAGTTTCTCTGTCATGAAGATACCACAGAGTTTAGCTTCTGATTTCTCTAGAAGTCAAATTCTATGTGTACACCCTGTAGATGTAGTCCAAAACTGAAACAATATTCAGATAAATTCTTATTGCCACTTCCTTATAGACTAATAGGCTTCTATTACCTCAGAGAGCTGAGGAGTAATGACCTGTAAAGGTTTCATTGTTTTCCTCCACATCCAACTTGTTTTTCTGAATTTCTGTATTCTTTTTATACTAGTCAAGAAAAATATTTATTCATATTGGACTAATAAGGAAAGATTCCATGATGAAACTCTGTTCATGCACATTCAGCATCTGTATGGCTGCAATAACTCCAGATAAAAGGATACCGTGGAGGAAGAACTCTTAAAAATGTGAAGCTGAAGTAGCCCACACTGAAATACCACACAGTTCGATGTGTCCTTGGAGATGTCCACAGCACAGCAACAGGGCACTCATTAGGCTTCCAAAATCCTGTCTGGGCCTTAATTTCACTGAATATAAATCCTGAGTGAGTTCTCTAGGTGAGCCTCTCGTGATTATTCCAGGGTCCTCTCCAGGAGACAGTGAAAGAAAAACTATAGCCAAAACCATAGTGAATGACTTTAGGCTGGTAAAACTGCCTTGTGCCTGCCTGGCCTGCTCTTTGAGTAGAAACATGGAGCAAAATAAGATACGTTGAACATATTTGTCTTGTAGCAGCTGCCAACAAATGGCTGTCCCAACAACCTTGCTATGGCTCTAGTTCTTTCAGGTTGACGAGACAGTGCTTGGACTCATGAAAAATCAGGGAATTGCAGAGTTCCTTCCTTGTAGTTCAGAAGACTCACAAGAGTTTTTGTTTAGCTGGATGCACGTGCTGATCCACTTTATCAACGTGCTTGCTACACTGCTGACCATGTTTTTTAAGTCTCTTAAATGTATAATGATGCACAAGCTACTGCAATGTAATTGCAAAACAAAACTCTGAAACCAGTAAAGTAAGACTAGTATAATGCCCTATTTTACCTTCCAGAAGATAAAAGCAACATCTGTACTACTTCCTTCCTTTTTTTTTTTTTTTTTTTAAAGACAAACTCTCTGCAAGCCTTTTTCAATACCAGCCATTCAGTGGCTGACAGACATTTAGGCAAGTAAGACTCATTTTGGGCTTACTTTCTAGAAGCTTCCGTTGTGTTTTCATTGACAAATACAGTTGCAATGGTCCTGCAGGTTTTTCCCTGGAAGGGCACAGAAATTGCTAACTTCAAAACAGCAGGTGAGAGGTTACATTCAAGCTATGTTGTGGTTGATTTCAGTGAGGGTTTTTTTCACTAGTGTGACAAAATCAGATGTCAGAGACCACTCGTGGATGGATCTCACCCACATGCTTGACTTGAGTGCTGGTGGCAGCAGGGAGACGGTCTGTGTTTCTGGCTCGACGCAGCTGCAGTTCCTGCACTGCTCCTCATCTCTGGGTTACAGGCCTTGTCAAAAGGAGCGCGGAAACAGATGGATCAGAAATTGGCACTACTTAAGAAGTCATTATCTGTGTCCATGGGACGATGCTGGCAACACTACCAGTTATCTGGTGTGCCATCCACACCTCTTTGGTGTTTAGGTTAAGCTGCAGTTTGAAGCTCAGTGTACATGCATGAAGGTATTAGGACCGCGTTACAGGAGTGTTCCTCAAATACCTCTCATGTTTTGATGACACTGTAATCTGACTTAAAAAAGGGGATACCAGGAACAGCCTTTACCAGTAGATGCTGGATTTTTCCTAGTGGGAATGACAGACTGAAGGAGGTTATTTTGTAAGCCATCTCTTCTCCTGTTACAAGTTGTTAAGATCACTTCTTCCTCAAGGATTGTGCAATATTGAATGTCTCTGTTGAACAGCCTGCTTGTGAGTGCCAGAAATTAGGCTAACTGAAGTTTTTTTGTCATGAGCCACTACATATTCCCCTTGCTGGATTAAAAGACCAACATTTTAAACTTCTGGAATATCCTGGAGAGTGTTTGTCTGTTGTGAACACCCTTGATGTTGCCTTCTCAAGACCTTATATGACAGGGATCAGAACCTCTCTTCAGTTTCTTCTGCTAATAGAATTCCTAAAATTCTGAAGTAAGTAGAGCTTGGATGTAGATGGCCTCATCTTGATGCATTTTAATTATAGGGATCTGTAATCTCTTCTTTAGATATTCCCTGTATTTTCTGTTCCACAAGACTTTATCATGCAGCACAATCCTTTGGAAAGAGAGCTGTGTACTGTATGTGCACAGTACTATGACTCTTTCTACTATTTCTACTGGTGAAAAACAACTCCGTGAGGAATGATGGGGACTAAAAGCACAAATGCTACTTCATGTAGCATTGGCATAACAGGATAGGAGGAAAGGCAGGCTTAAAGCATGTAGTGCATCTTCTGAAGCTTGAAAGAAACAGGGCAAATCTCTGCCTACCACATGTTTCAGAGAGGAGACATTGCAGACATTACATCAATAACCTTTGGAAATGCAAACGTGGGAGTTTGTTATTAACTTTAATAGGAGTGTGTGCAAGTCTCCTTTCTTTACCCTGATACAGGCAGTAAAGTCATGATATTATCAAAGAGGCAAGCGTAAAGAGAAATGTGTGCAGGAATGCCTGTGAGAGATTCCACAAAGATAAAACTATGTATGGATCTTTTTAGGATTAAAAATGGCCCTGAAAAGGATTCATCTTTTTTTTGTGTTTGACTTTTACATCAAAAGTAATATTTCCTACATACCATAACGTTGTTGAAAACTAATGAATTTACTTGTAGGAAGCAAGACACTAAAAACAGGCGCATGATCAGCAATGCAATATTTAACCAGAATGTTTACTATTCTTTGGTGTTTGTTTATGCACATAACTATTTAACTAGTGAGGCTCTTTGAAGAAAGAAATACTTTGTTAAAGTACCTGTTCAAGCACATGCCATTTTGAACCTGAAAACCATTCTCCAGGAAAAAAACCCAGAATTATTAAATTTAATGCTAATATTTACAAGGTAAAACCCAAGCAACTAAAAAATTCTTATTGAAAGCAAGCAAATCTACCGTTAGACTTTCTGGCTTACATATTCTTAGAAAATAAATGCAACAAACTCTAGTGTTAAAAACGTCCTTTGCAGATGGACAGAGATGTATGGGGAGCTTTGTCAAATGTAGCATTGCCTTCAGAACTGTTGAAGGAGATGAGGGGCCTAACAACACCCTAGATGCGCGGAGCAATCCTCTGCTGAAATTATTATTCAGTTTCCTAGTTGTGTAAGGTTTTATTTGCTCGTTTTGCTGGTCCGGTTATGATTCACTCAGAGCCAAGGAGCCTGACAAACATCTGCTTTTTCCAGGTCTACCCTGGAACAGATTGCTGCCCTGAAGCCCCAACATCTGCTCTGCGGGGAGGAACAGTTGTGCTTGCTTGGTGCCAGAGCCCTCTTAAAGGCACATTTCCCTGCGAAGTGGTGGAGCCTGGGTGTGGTAGCAGAAGGGTTTGGGTCAGGTTTTGGAAATGGAAGGTTGACTTCAAGTGATTTAACTGGGATTTACTTCTCAGCGTTTTCTGTGCTTCCTAAAAAATGAAGTATTTGTGTAATAAGGTTGAATTGATTGCCTCTTTTCTTTTTTCCTTTTTCCCCTCTTGTGTTTTTTGAAAGAGCAGCCCAGAGATCCTGCAAGCTGGAGGAAAAATGTGTCTTTCATCACAGAATCATAAAATTATTTAGTTTGGAAGACATGTGGTCCATCTCCACTCCAGAGAAGGGACAACTTGCAACTTGTATCTACCCTAGAAGGGAAATAAAGCCCTCTAGGGAGGAAAAACCTTTAAGTATGAGAGGAGCACCTGCAACATTTTTTTGGTTTTTTTTCCTCTATCTTGCCTAATTCTCAGAGCCCAGAGTGACTGGCTGCTAGAGGGTATCTGTTCCAACAAAACCCACTGCTAAGGTAATTACAAAGGTCTTCTGTTGCAACTCGCTTTGCTAATCCTCAAACAATTTCAAGTTGGTTATCTTGGTGTACTGGGCAAGGCAGAAAAATAAGGCCAAATGTAATTGAGGCTTCATTACAAATTAGAGAACTAATGACAGTCAAGCAGATATGGGACACATTGCATATTTTACCTTTATTAAAAAATAATTCTATTTTACATTGAGGGCTAAAACTTTGCAAGGGGGGAAAAAGAAAGGTAATATATCCAAATAACAGAGCAAATTATAAGGCTACTAAAAATGATTCAGATAATGTCCTGTGGAAAAACCTGGTTTTACCCTCCTTTAACGGAAAACGTCCCAGTGAAATACACTAGAGCCTAAATAGATTGGATTATCGGATTGTCGCAGGACGATTTAAGCGTATAATTCCCTACTTTAATTTAATTTTAACGCGGAAAACAAGCGCGGGCTGCAGGGGGCTGTCCGATGGGACGGGCTGCGGCCCGTCCTTCCCAGAGCAGCGGCCGAGGCGCTCGGGGGTCCGTGCGGGAGGAGGTTGAGCCGCTCTCCCCGCAGCGGCGAGGGGCGGCCCCGCTCCCCGCGCTCCGCAGGCGCTGCTCCCGCCGCCCCGGGGCGCGCGGCTCCCGGTTCCCGGCCCCCGCTCCCGCTCCCGACTCCCGGCTCCCGGCTCCGGGCGCGGGGAGCGGCGGCCGTTGGGGCGGCGGTTGGTCCCGCCCGCCGGGCGGGCGCAGGGGGCGGGCGGGGGGACGGACGGGACGGGACGGGACGGGACAGGACAGGACGGGACAGCGGCTCTTCCCCGTAGCGCCGGGACAGCGGCGCCGAAGCTCCCGGCTCGCAGCAGCCCCGCCATGGCTCCCAGCTCCGAGCGGCTCTTCGACTCCCTGGGGCATTTCGGCAGGTACTCGCTCGGGCGGCAGGACACCGGGGCTGTCGCGCTCCCGCATCCCCGTGCTGGGACTGACGGGCACCGCACGGGGAAGCGTTACCGTGCACCGCGCGTACTCACAGCATCGCACGGGCTGCGGGGGACTCGCACGCACACGCGCGGACCGTCACCCTCACACACACACGCACACAGGCTGTCCACGCAGAGAAACGGACACGGGCACTACACACGCGGCTACACACACGCTGCACCCCAGTGTACGAGCAATGCTGTGCAGACAGGCGCTGCCGCGTGTGTTGGCAGCGCTCTACATACACACCCCCATATACAGTGTTCCATCCCCACGCAGTGATCCACCGGAGCGCTCGCTCCCTCCGCGCACACGCACCTCTGTGTGTGCCGTGGTCATTTATGCACCCGCACAGCACCCGTTCACACGCAGGCTCACACGCCTGGAGGCACCACGTGTCTGCAGTCACACGTATGTGCTACTCTTAGGCAGGTAATATTCACACACCCCTTGCACACGTGAGTGTACTCACACACACGGAGCCACATGCTCTTCAGAGGTGAGAGAAGGGCACAAGCAGCACGCATGGGGGTTCTGTGTGGCACTCGGATGGGCTGTTTCTGCGTAGGGGCACGGGGTTGCTGGGTGCGATAGATGAGGTGTTTTTATTGGAGCTGGGTTTGTTGCATGTGACACATGGATATGAAGTATATGTATACATCCTTATCAGCAAAGGTTTATCCATGTGGTACATGGTGTGATGCACTGTGGAGAGTTTCTCTTTGATGTGCTTTGTGGCTATGGGGTGTGTGTGTACAGTCCTGGGTTTGTTAGATGGGGTACACAGATGTGTGTGGGGGTGGTGGTGTATGTGGGGGGGGGTGTGTGTATGCTTCTGTAGATGAGGATGCAGGGCAGATATATGACACTCTGTTTATAGCAGGTAATGGAGAAGAAATGTTTGGCAAGGAAATTAAGCTTTAGAGGATATGAATTGTAAGAATAATGGGTGCACACCCTTACAGCGAGTTCTCTCCTGCACTTCCGCGATGTGCTGATCATCATGGGTTTTGCAGGCACGTGCTCCTTGGAGCAGATGGCTGGAATAAGACCCATGTGTCACAATTTGGCTACGAGTTGAAGCTGTTGAATTGCAGTGTTGTGCTTTCTAGCTCGGTGACCAGTGAGCCAGCCTAACCCACAATGTTGATCTTCTCTCAGGGACAGGCAGGAGCGGCATTTTGGACAAAGCCGGGAGCTCCTGTTAATGGTAGAAGTGCATACCTGAACTCTGCAGCAGGAGAGGCTCTTAATATCATGTGCAAGCAGTAGTGGTGGGTATCAATAGCCTCTTCAGATGGTTAGGATGGAAAGACTTTTTCTTTCTTAACTGGGACTTGTGCTTAAATTACATGTTTGACTAGGTTGTGACTTACAGGCATATCTATCTGAATAGTATCTCATTCATTGTCAGTTCTGAGTCAGCAACAAAAAATACCTTGTTCTGTGTGAACTAAGAGAGAAATTCTAGCAATCAATTAATTCTGCTGCTGCTGTTGCTCTTCTGTCTCTTGTGCTCTTTGCAGAAAGCAGACACTTGACACTGAACACAGAAGTAAGACAAAAGTAGTTGTTTCTAATCACTGGAGTAGTTTTCCTACTTGAGAATATTTATCAATACCTTAGATGAAGTTTTTACAACCACTTTTTGCAATTAAAGGCAGAACAATTCTACAACCATAACCTCACATCTAGGGACCAAATTATTTGATATGCAGTTCAGTAGGGGTTGTTTTAGGTTTAGAAGCTGTGGGACAAACTGCAAGCTACCAAAATTTGCATAATCCTGTTAGACTCATGGCTGTTTGAGATTTCAAAGACCACATAATTGTTTAGTATAACAGTAAGTGTAACAGTAGTTTATGGTGGATGGACTCATTTAAAATATTTTAAAAAACCTCTGTTTAATCCCTTGATAGTGCTAGATAAATGATCATACTTCATATGAAAAAGTAGTTCTTAACTGTAACCATGAAGTTAGTTCTGTTCCTTTTGCATCATCTGGACACTGACAAATAGGCAGTCATTCATTTCTTCAGTTCAAGCAATTCTCATGAGGCCCATATAACCTATGCACTATATATGGATTTTGTAAATTTGACAGAATCAGATTCTGAGCAATCCAAGCATGACTGTTAGTATTTTGAGACTGTTGTGATTTTCCTAAAATCTGACAGATGCAGCAGAGAATGAGCAGCTGTTCATACATATATAAATATGGAAACAGTATGTATGCATTTTATATATATGTAATATTATACTATATAGCTAAAGAAGTTATTAATATACACATAATATATAAACCTTTAACACTGATTAAGACTGAATTTTACAGAATTGACATTCCCATGGATGCTGACAATCAATATTTTGCTTCACAAGTCTCAGTGATGCCATAGTTCTCACTGGGGTCTTGAGACATGCATGAACAACCATAAAAGTGTTATGACTTCTGTAGCCTTTGCCATTAGAGGAACACCTTATGCCTCTTTTGAATTTGGGCATGGGTAGCATCTGTGGCCTATAAATTCAAGACGGTTATTTTAAACATTGATCTTGAGTCTGTCTCTGGAACATGAGATTACTGCTCACTATTGCAGAGGTGAATGACAAAAAACTGGTACTGTCTGCCTCATCTGGCCTCATCTCTAATGAGCTGCCAGGCCTTAAAACTCCCAATTTACCCACGGTGAACTGCACCCTTCTCCTATGCAGCAGTTCCCGCCAGACTGCACCTCTGGGCTCTCCCTCTCAGCCCCCTGCCTCAGCCCCTTTCTGCCCACCCACTCCAACTGCAAAAACCCTTTCAGGGGCCCATCAGGTAAAACCAGGCACAGACAGTGGCTGTGACTTGCAGGCCCTGTGCTGGGAAAGGGGAGACATGACTAATGGGCATAAGGTTGGTAACCCAGTGTGTGCACAGGAGGTAGGTGAGCCTTAGGACCTGGCTGGCTGGCTCACACTGCTAGCACATCTAATTCCCAGGTAAACTAAAAGACTTTAAATAACTTTAATGACTTTAATCTACCAGCAGAACACCAAACTTGCTTATCTGGTTGCTGGTGAGAAACCAGCTATGTATCTTTTAGCTCTGATCTACACCATGGCAGAGTGCTGAATGGAGACATGATCTAATCAGGAATAGCTGCCTAGAGCGAAATCTGGTAAGGTACCCCTTATGGTAAGTGTGGATCATCGTAAGGATTTGATTTCCTGGCTGGAATGTCTGGTAGCCATGAGATGCAGCTTAAATGGTATGTAGCGTTTTCCCTGTGATTAACAGTTTTCAAATCTTGGCTTATACTTTAGTTAAAAGCAGGTGGTGAAAACTGTCAGGGAGAGAGGGGAAGATTGGGTGTCACTGACACTATTTCTAGGTTTTGTAATGAAATATTTCCAGAATCTTTTAAAAGATTGCCTTTTCTTTTGGAATATTCTGTCTTTTACCAAGTTGAGTAAGTTATCTAGATTTTCACATGTTGGTTTTATAAACAATATGTTTTACTAGCAGTTAGATTATCCAATAAATTAAAAAATTCTGCTCTTTACTGAAATGTTTATGTACTCAGGTTTTGACATCTTTACATTGTTGTCTTCTACAAACCTGGTCAGTGGAGTTGCTACAATTTGGACTTTAGAAGCAAGCAAAACCAGGTTTAGCAATGGCTGCTGTGAGGAGGAGGGACAGACTGCTTGTTCGGATGGAATGCTCACCTGTTTCAGCCAAACATGGAGTCTAATAGAGATTAAAACACTTACCAACAGTTTCAACATTTTATGTTAATTTCCCTGGAACTTTTCTAGTGTTTAAAGAGACAAGAGATTCTGCTTGGCTCAAAAACTGGCTTGACTTTTGTAGAGATTCTTTCAGTGGACTTCTACAATGCAGACACTGCTGGTCAGTGCCATAGTAGCAATACTTGAACAGCCAGTAATCAATGCCACTTCTCTTCTCCCTCCTTTGCAGGGTTCTTGGTTCACTTCTAAAGCCCTACACTGAATGGTCTAATCTTTTCACACCTCGGAACTTTTCCAGGCTCCTACTGTCAATGCTGATGCCCTTATCCACTCTCTTGTTTCATAGCTCACAGCTCTTGTGATCAGATTACCTCTTCTGCAAGTTGTGCTGTGTGCATGTTATTTCCAGAAATTCCTGGTTTGTATCAAATAACAAAGAGTCCCAAGTATCTCAAAGATTGTGCTCACCACTTCTTTTCACAAAAGGAAAATAAGAACATTTTCAAGCAACGATTCTTCTAACTCAAGTATTTTACAGCTGTCTTGAAAAGTTCTTTCCCAACAAAAATATATTTTTTGAGTGGAGAAGTGTGCTTGCTAGACATGCAAAGAAATTGGTTTTCTTTTTCCAAGTTAGTATGGATAAACAGGCAGTTGCATTTGAACAGAAGATTAGCCTTAACTCAGAAAATGGAAGCACTGCAAGATTTTTCTGAAATACTAATACATTAATTTTTAGTACATCCTACACAAAATCAATATTTTTAAACAATATAATATGAATTTCTCTTTAAGCTTTGAGTAGTTTCCTGCAGATGAACAAAGTGCCATGGTTTAGAGATTGTTTTCAAAGAAATTATTTCCCCCCCCCCCCATATTGGCTCCTTTATACAGTGGAAAACTTTATTGCAACATATCTGTCATTCAGTTTTCAAAATGTATCAGTGGACAGCTGTTTCTATTTACTAGAATGTGCCAGACAGAAGAATCTCAAATCTAAGTCCTCCTTTGGCTATTAGTCAGGGGTGGTGTTTGACAGAAAGGCTTGATAAGTGTTCTTCATCTCTTAAGTATGCTATATTATAGCGTCTGAGTCAGCCTGTGCTCATCTCAAATGTTCAAAGGATAAAATAAGTGGACTTGGCTGCATTTCTTTTTTTCCCCCTTTTTTGGGGTGTGTGTGTGTCTGGATATTTTGCAAATAGTGCTTAATCCTGTTGGTTGAATGGCTTGGAGAAGCAACACAACCCATGTGTTTTCAGAGAGCAAACTCTAGCAGCTCAAACAAAGGTCTTATTATCTATGCCTGACCAGGCAAAAGTGGAAATACTCTCAAGACTCAGAGCCAAAGCTGGATACTGGCAAGTGCTCTGGGATTATGGTGACAATGCACTAACAGTGTGGTCTGCAAGAGGTACTAACAGTATTTGCTGGGATCCAGGTCATACTGGAGGCAGCGTAAAGCAAAGTCTGCAGAGACAAAAATGTACTGCCTCAGAATGTGCTGGCAGCCTCAGCCTGGAGGTGCCATGCCTGTTTCTGGATCGAAAAAGTAGATTATAGTAATAGAACTAGATTTAGAAGTAGATTAAAATAATAGAAAAATGACTACATAAAAGCAGGATGAAATTGCACTTGTACTATCCATTACTTCTCTAAGGCTAAAACCTGCAGTGCAAATAACACTGAAACTTAAAGCTAGCAAATAAATTATGATTTGCATACCAGCTGCTGAGGTTCAGACTGCACCTCTGAAATGTTGCCAACCCCCCAGGGTGCCTTCTAGATAGAGTTGTAGCATGGACATAGCTATGGCAGCATAAGGCAATTATCACACACATCAAGGAGCTGATGATCAGCTGTTTCATCCCGAAATATTATGGTGTGAATGAAAATTAAATACATAGTGCACTGGACACTGTGGCCCCTGTAATACAATGCCTGGAACTAGGATATCACTTCTATAAAACCTCTGTCAATAATTTTCTCATAATAGTCATGATTTTCAGCCGTACTAAGTTATCCCAAAATGGAAAGGAAATATTTTATAAAAGGCCGTACACATGGAAAGTTTGACCAGTTTATTGCAGGAAGTAAAATCATACAAGTAGAAAACACCATCAAATTTAGAAAGATTTTTCTAAGCCCCCAGAAGCCCTTAGCACATTCTGTGGAAATTTTTGTACCACCATTTTGCTTTACACAACACGAATGGAACTGAGTACAGATACAGCTATATATTTACTATATATACAGCTGTATGTTTAAGGTAGCTTGGGGCAGGAAGCTATAGCAGCTGAGCAAGAACATGAGAGTCTGAAGTTCTCAGAAATATGAAAAAATTAGCAAGCCAGGTAACTGCTGAGGTAGCTATATCTTGGTTGCAAGGGTAAGACTAGAAAAAGCGTGATGGCAAACTGTAGAAGTTAGTACAAGTACTAATAATGATGGTTGATCTATCCAATTGTCCATATACTTGGAGAGAAACCTCAGCTCTTTGAAAATTACTGAAATTGCCTAGAGAGTTAATGTGTACTTTAATATCATACATTGAGAGCCAGACTGTAGTGCTCACCTCACTTAGAGCGGATGCTCTTTGAAAATCACATGGAAAGAAAATATGGTTTGAGGAATCTAGAAATACCATCCATTGGATCATAGACTGAACCCTTTTCCTCGAGAAAATGTTTTCATCCAGAGGTGAAGTTAGGTTTCTTGTTCCTATTACTTGGAGGCATTAGTATTAGGTGGCAGCATTAGAGGTGCAGCCACAGCAGTGGTGCTGAGACAGGAACAAATCCTGGAGAACAGATGGAAGGGCCAATAAGGCAACAAGAAGTAGAAAAGGAGTGTTGAAAAGGTGCTTCAGAGAAATGGTAATAATTTGCTGCTCTATAAAAAGCAATCATCATCATGCTTTGGATGGAGCTCAGTGCCATTTAAATGAGTTTTATATGTGAACTTTTCCAGCTATGTTGTGACTTTTTTCTCCTCTAAATTGTGAAAGAGATTTGGAACAATCTAAGTTTCTATCTGTATAAGTCTATTCTAGCTGTGTGGGGAAATCATCTGTCCAAATCAAGGCACTTGTTTACAGGCCTGTAGTGTAAACTTCAGACATCTGTATTAATCACCTTGTCAAGAGGGACAATTGGACCATTAAGGGCATGATTCATCTGTCTTACTTTACATCTGGGGTTTAGGACAAGGTAAATCCTATATTTGTCTGTGGTTCCTCATTGAGTGAAAAAGGGATCTAGAACAATAGTGTAAATGTATATGGATTGCATACTGTGTACAGGATACTGCATCCAAGTGTACAGTGTACATGCAGATTCTTTACTTTCAACTGAATTAACTACTTAAGCCTTCACTAGAAGATTGGGGTGTGGGAAATGCTTGTGGCAGGACATTTTCAGTGTCACAGCATTAGCCAGTGTCTCAAGAAACTTGAAGCAGATACCGAGAACCTTGCATTTCTCTTTGTCACACATCAGAAAATCTGTCATGTATGGAACAATACTGTTGTTACAATGCTTGCTACACTGGCTCTCCATCAGCAATCCTTGCTGTCAGGTTCTTGGATTCAAGTAATTCCAGGAAAGATTGATTTAGCTGAATTGAGAGGGGAGCATTAAGATCAGGGAATTAAGAGATCGAGCCTGTTCCGAAAACATTGAAATCCCCGATTTTTAGAGAGTGAGGGAATAAACACTGCAACTTTCTGAGAAGGAACTTAGATCCCATGGAGTAAGAAAAGGTAGATTTTTTTAGCCATTCAACTGCAGGCATAATGAAAATGAAAAATGATAAAATATTACTAGTTGTATTCATTTAACCCTTGTTCTATAAATAAATATTTCCATATCCATCACCATGATGTAACACATCATTTGGTGGATGTCTGTCTGGTGTAAGAGAGAAAGTCAATCACAAAATGTGAAAAATGAGCAATAACAGATAAACAATATCTGAAAGCATTCTCTGACACAAAGCCATTGGATATATGGTGATTATACTGATGATACCACATTTCCTTTAAATAATTTCGATTTATGTCTCATATTCCAGAAGAAATTGTTGTTTGATTTTTTTTTCCCTGCATCTTCGGAACTGATGAAATGCCATAAAGTTATTACAGCTCAGCCCTTCTGAGAGAGATATTCATGTAAGTCCCAGCATCAGAGCAACTGGAACCTTATTTCATTTACACCTGTATTTTAGGCTCCTTGGAGAACTGTCATCCTTTGTAGATCAGTGTAGCCAGCCTCAGTTCTGTCTCACCCATTGAGAATACAGGGGGCAATTAGTACAAAAGTAGATTTATGTAGAAGAATCCTGATTGGTCTGAACAGAATCCAGCTTCTTTATTCTTGTGGAGAATGGGACCTGTATATTGTTTGCAAGTATTTAAGTAATGTTAGAATATAGCATTATTCCAGATCATTCACTTGTATGAGACACCATAAGAGAAATGGCACTCAAGGAAAGAACATGACAGTACTGTGGAATTATAATCAGGTAAAAGCACATTATAGAGTATATTTAAGAAGAGGACAAAGTGCATTCTTAGCCTTGGAAAGAGCAAAATCGGTAATTTGCATTTCTTTGTTTTTAATTTAAATTACTTCCAATTTTAATAGTTTAAAGAGGAAGGCTGTAGAATCATCTTCCTTGAATGACAGGAAAGGAAAAGGTTGCTTTCCATTAAGAAATCAAAAACAATATAAAATAACTCAGTCTGTTGATCATGGAAGACATAAATGACCAATAAAATCAATGAAACTTTTCTTTCAAAAGATCAATAATATCATGGAGACTTTTACTTGTTTTCTTTAGAGAGATTGTAGGAAAACTCTTTGTCTGGTTAAAGGTATATATATATATATATATATATATATATATAAAAATAGTCAAAGGCAAGATCTATTAAATAAATTTTCTTAATTTCATACTATTTTATATACTCTACAATGTCTAAATCTCTCAGAGAAGAGAAGGCAGAAACATTTTTCTTGACCTGTGAAGGCATAGGCTAGCAAAACCAATATCCAGGACGGAAACTAGAAGGGGATATAAATAAACAAAAACTGGACAGAAGTTCATGACCAGGCTGCTATCAAAACAAAGCAAACAGAAAGTTCTCCAGTGGCAATTAATCATTGAATAATATCTCATTATGGGGCAGATTCCCATGATCATTCAGAGAGAGGAATTAAGGACTTCTAGGCGCAGAGTGGATTACACATCCGCAGTGAAGAGGTACAGTTTGGAGGCAAGGTGAGCTATGAACCTGCAAAAGAAGCTGAAAGGTCTCTTGGGCTCAGTAACCTTCTTCTGTGTGGGTTTAGAGGTAACCTGCCTTGCCTTGGAGAGGATGGCCTGTCAGGGATACTAATCTGAGCCTTTGCAAGCACTGATGAACTCTTGGTGGGTCATCAGTGTAGACTCCTGAAAAGAGAGGAACAAGGGAGATATGTTTTACTCCTCTTCCATGTCCTAACTGGGCTTTAGCAACGTCTGTAGAAGACACAAGCTACTCTATTTCACAGAGAGAGAAAAGCTGTTGTTGTGGAGGCTAATTTCTTTTTGAATGTAGAACACAGCCACTAAATATGGATGTACTTAAACAATGCATACATAAGCAAACCCAAGTTCAATAGAAGACAGTACTTCGACCATATTAGACTGTGCATTAAATGGAATCCTCTTCTTCAAGCTGTAGAGCTGCAGAAATGCAAGTGTAGGATTCTGTACAGGTAGAATTGCAACTGGCAATATTCTCTTTGGGAGAAGAGAATCTGGCTGAAACTGAGTTGCCTTTTCTAAAGGGATGCCTTGATTTACATGTTGACTTGTCCCACGTTTTAGAAGACATTATTATCTAACATTTTTTCCCTAAATGTAGCATCTTGTTAAGTGATTTCATTTTAGTGAAATATTCGTAAAAAGCTAATAAGAAAAAGGTATCTGCTTTAACTTTTCTGTTTTGCTCTTGATGAAGAGTCACTGGGGTGGAAGTCAGAATTAGCAAAGAACATTGTAACAGTTGCAAATGGAGTATCTTCAGCTACACCAGATTCCGGGTTTTGCGATAGAAATAGGTGAATAGAATAACAAAGAAGTGAGAACATAATTATGACAATGAGTTAGTTTTATTTCAGGATTACAGACAGAACAAAATTCTAGATGCAACAGAAGTAAACTTCCACAGTTTGAACATAGTCCAACGTGTCAGCAATGTAACAAGCAGAACACATCTGATTTCCTAAATGGGAGAGGAAGAATGAAATTTAATAGTTTATACATAAAGTACTGCCTATGTCTATAATTAGATGGAATCTCAATAAAAACATTTAAATTCTATTAGACACTTTACAGATTATAATGTGGTGATTTGCTTACTTAAGCTGATGGAAATGGCACAGCATGGAAGGGAATGAAATACCTAATTTGGATTTGTCCACAAAACAGAGGCTGACTAAAAGAAAACAGTGCTACCAGAGAAACTGGAATTGAGTTCTCCTTGTGAGAAGTAATGCTAGTAATATATCATGCAGAGTATGTGCTAATTTTCTAAATGCTAGATGTTTATAGAAATGCCATTCCAGGAATAGAAACTTCCAAGTATAGAGCCTGAAGTGTTACTACTGTTCAAACGTAACCACTCTGCTCTGTTTAACACCAGGCCAAATAACTTGAAAACAAAGTTAAATAACTTACAAACTGCATGTTCATGTTATTTTTAAATTAAATTACCTGATATATACCCTTAATGCATTTAAAGCAGAAAGAAAAGTGGGTAACTACAATAAAATAGGCTTGACCCCAGCTTTGCCATCAAAAGGTGTGGAGATTGTGGAGATTGCTGCTGCTGCCAATGATGTGTTTCCCCTTAATCAGAGGCTACTTTCACAGGAAAGTCAAGAGTGTAATGTTTATGTGTAGCTTGGTGCAAATCCAGAGCCTTTGTGTCTTGCCCAGTGTCACTCCATTTGAACGAGAAGGTTGGGTGTTGCACTGGAGTGGCTGAGCCGTGAACACACCATCCTTCTCTCTGGCTCTCCCCTGGGGGCAGTAACCCTTGGCAGAGGGACAGCAGGAAACATCAGAGCATCTTTAACAGCAGCTGCCTCTCTGCTGGGAGTCCATGGGTGTAAGCTGTGCTACTGAACTTATTGAACTGTTTAAACTGAGCAATATTAACCAACTAGATTATTTTGTCACAGGTGATGACATGAACCTAATGTGCCTGATTTAGATAGTCAAAAATTAATAACTCTTCTATTTAGTTTAAACAAAAATTATTAAAAGGATGGCCCTTACTTCTGTAGCACTAATTCTCTATTTTCACACTGATGTGACTTTCTTCATCCAAGCTGTTATACCAAATGTGCAGTAGAGAGCAGCCAATATATTTTTCTTCTTGACTCTGGTGAACAAATGCTGGACTTGTCTTAATCAAAGAGAAACATGCATAAGCTTGATGGGATAGAAGTGAATTCTTCAGAGAATCAATTTTAAATGATTGTAACAATGATTCCGTAAATGTCTGCTGTTTGGTGACTGCATGTTGATGCCATCAGTGATGATATATAATTCCTGGGGTCTTCCTGATCTCCATAGGCTTCCTTATTCCTGTTGCATCTGTGCTGTTGATATATTTAAACTGGACATCCAACACAACATCTTCTGCCCCTGAAAACATATTCTGGAAATAACCCATCTTTTTCATGGGCTGAGACCAAGTCCTAGCATAGTTTAAACTGCCCTTAGGAGGGAAGGAAGTTTATTCTTGACACCAGAAGTCAAATAAAGATGTTCATGTTGTATATTTAAGGCTATTTCCAAATCTGCATCACTGCACCATAGACAAAATACTCTTGAGTCACATTCAGCTCCTTTCCTCTCAAAAAATAAATGTGGAAGAGCATCATAGCTTTTTGGTTTAGAGTGGAAAGAATGCTGAATGGCTTTTCTCACACTAAAAAAAATCAGGATGAAATAGAGAGGTTAAAGTGGTTACTGAACACAAATTCTTTCAGAAATAGTAAATATCTGGATATTTCTTTCCACTGAATCCATCCTGTTGAGTGTACACTGCACAACAAAAACTTACTGTGTTTTCTGACTTAAGCAATTTACTAATGAGGTGGTTGAGAAGAGAAGCAGTAAAAATAGTTCTTGTAAAGCCAGTGGAATAGTACAAATATTTTGCTAATCCCAGAACAGTATTGTGAGTCTATTTTACAGCAAAATGATTTTCAAATGTTTGTATTAGCTTTAGATGAGTATCTAGTAATTCCCCTCTTCTCTCATTGATGGACAGACAAGGCAATGTTATCAGAACCACATTATTTAAAATAAAATTAGTGTCTGACAACAAGTTGTGGCCCCCCTATGCACTGCAGTAACTGACAGTGGTAGAAGTACTCTAAGGCTGGGGGTTTATTCTCCGAGATATATATGGCAATGTGTACTTCAAGTATTTTTGCGTGCCAGATGTACCACCTTTCAAAAAGACTGCTGCAGATTATTTGCATAGATACAATATAAATTAGATTGAGCAACTAATCTACTTGTTTTTGTTTGTTTGTTTGTTTTGGTTTCTTTTGTTTGTTTCTGTGGGGTTTGTCGGTTTTGCTTGTTTTTGTTTTTGTTATTTTGTTTGTTTGTTGTTTTGTTTGTTTGTTTTTGATTCATCATCTATTTTGACTTTTTTATTCAAGGTAGATCTGTTTCCCAGACAAAATTCACTGGTGGTCCACAAAAAAAGTGCCACCATGACTGAGGATAGAGTGCACTGTATCTCAGGGGATGAATAAACAGTGGGAAAAGAGAAGGGATGAAATCTTTTGCAGTGACAGTGCCACAGAGATGTTGTATCATAAGACTACAGCCAGAGCAACAGTGGTATAGAGAACTAGTTCATTGTCTTTGTGGAAGAATATTTCTTCAGTTCTGCTACTGACATGATATTATGAGTGCTTTTCTTACTGGTGAGATCTTAAAACTTGTGCAGAGGAAATAGAAAATGTAAAAATCTTTTTTTACTATGAGCTGCAAACTGAAAAAAAAAAAAGAAAAGAAAAAACTGTGGAGAAATTTCACAGAAATATTTTAAGAAAGACTGGAACATTTTCATGTTGTGTCTTGCTCAAGCTTTTGTGAAGATAGTTTTAGGCTCATTTGACTTCTGGCATTCGTTAAGTGTCTCTATACTGGAGCAGTAACCTATAAAGTCTTCTTGACTTCTATATTTGACACTCCTGGCAAGAGTGACAAAATGTACTTGCCAAATAATTATCTCCCATGGCAAGTCACTGAAGAGATGGAAAAACACTGAGAGAAATTATCATACCTTTTAGGACAGTCATCATGTTCATGGAACATTTTAAAAAATTGCAAAAAGTGTGTGGGTTTTTTTTTAAGAATCTGTAAAATAGGTTATTGAGAATTACTGTTTACAACAATATATGTTGTGTAATCTAATGTGAGTATAGGAAGATGACTGGCATATAAAATACCATTGTCAAACATTGCCCTTTTTGAGATCAGTCCAGGAAAATAAATCACAGACTTCATTTTTTTTGGATGAATTTAAATAGTACTTATTGCTCCTGCAATGGTGTTTTCTTACCATTTTGATGCATGAGCAACAGTATTTCTTTACTCAGGGAAATTTAACTTTTAAAATGGAGTTTGATGAGGTTAAGAAAAGGATTACAGTGTGAATTTGTGTGCAATAGAGAGATTTAGGCTTTTAAGGGCTTTCTTATCGGTTTGGTGTTCTTAAATTATGAATTTGGGAAAAGAGTTAATAATTTACAGTAGATGTCAAGGACAGCATAGACTTTAACCTGTGCCTCAGGGTCAGTGAAGTGTATGACCTGTATAGGTTCTGCTGTGACCTGCTGCCCCAGCACAGCCTCCATGGGGGATGCTCCAGATGCAGACCTGCTCTGTTCCCCCAGCACCTCATTCACCCATGAGGACGAGAAGCTGCTCCACCACCACATAAGCAAGGGCCAAGAGGCTGCTCCAGGGTTTTAAGACTGGGGAAGAGCATCCACATGGCCACAACAAGAGGTCTGAGATAAAACTTGTGCACCCAAAGGTTCAAAGGGAGGGATCGCAGGCTAGCCGTGGAGAAGGCGGCAGCTCTGTGTTCTTCCTCACTCAGCACTCTCTACTACCTCAACCTCTGGTTCAGTAAACCTCTGTCTACCATGAGGTTGGACCTGCCTCTTTGTCCCTTTTCAGTCTTCAGCTGTTCTGGAAAGCAAAGTTCCATGCACCTGTAGTATTTTTCCATTCCATGTATCATCCTCCCTACATGCTTTCTATATATTGTCACTAACGGTCTGATTAATTCCTTTCTGGTAACCTTACAAGTTAAGGAGTTTCTTGACTTTCATGCCACTCGTCTTTCTAGAAGAAAACCTCTTCCTACCCACAGAAGATAGTTAGCATCTCCTATGATTGGGCTTTTCAATCTAGCATCAGTGGGGGTACCGTTACAACACTACTGTAGTCAGCAATGAATTTTGCCTTCACAGCAAAACAGGGCTTTCAGGATATTTTCTGTGTGTTTTGTGTATGTATATATACTGAGAGTGGCTCAGCCAGACCACTGTGGAATTTTACTGGAGAGAGCAGTAAATACTTTCTACAGGCAGGGGAGCAGCCCATTAGTGTGGTGTGGAATGTCTTCAGACACTGGTGCTTCCAAATACTTTTCTAACTTCACATCAGGCCTTATTCTCCCCTATTCCTGCTCCCCCTGCCTGCTCCTTGAGCAGCCAGATGTTATGAACCGCAGTGCAATCCATCCTGTAAAATTCTGCAACACTATGGTCATTTTGCTGTAAAAACACATTTTCCTGTTGTTAAATGAAGTCATATGCAGCATAAGTTATGTCTATTAATGTATATCTGGCATTCTGTCTGACTTTTTGTGTTTGCTTAGCATTGGTACTGGAAATTAAGGAAAAAACATAATGGTATTACAGAGTGGATTTCTTTGTTGGAACTGAATAAGATTTTCATAACACTGGAAAGAGAAGAATGTTTTTAGAATAATCAGTTATATCTAGTGCTAAGTTAAACCCTTGAAAGATGGGTGAAATATGGCATGACACTTTATTCATTTCTTTAAAATGAATCCTTTATTGCTTTTCATAGTGGTGGAAACAAAGAAAGGACGCAAAGAAAAGGAAAGGCTAATGGACTGTGATTTGTATGGCTGTAGAAAGTAACTGGAGGGGGATAACTGATAATTCTGTACAATGAAGTGATAAAAGACAAGGAAGATTTATTCAAGGTTGCACACGGGTGTTTTGTAAGTTAGTAATAATCTTACATTTGAAAAGGGGACATCGAGATTAGATTTAATGAGAAACTTTCCAACAGAAAGATTTGACAGTGGAGCAGCCTGTCAAAGTGGTTACTGAGGTATGATCACAAGAAGTGTTCAGGAAGAGTTAAGACAAAACTCTCAAGGGTTAGAGCAGTGATTAACTAGACCTGGTCCAAATCATAACTCTGGTGATACTCTTGGGATTTGAGTTTTTAAAAATTAATGTAGTGCATTGTTTCATGCCATCTTCTCAGTTTGTATCCTTACAAGTTGTTATCTTCCTTCAAGCCTCTCCAACAAACAAGGGCATTAATATATTTTTCCTACTCACTCTTACTGGGCAGAAGAGAAATTACGAACGTGATATTTCTTGTATTGCAAGAACTAATTAGAAAACTTAAGAAGTATGTATGGTTTGAAATGATTTCCTTGTTCCTCTCCCTGGGAAATATAAATTGGGCTATCTGACATTGCAATTTTCTGATGCATAATGACAGATGTTGCAAATACTGGGGAACCTGGTTCCATGTGTAGTAGAAGATGTAACTGCGCAGCTTCCAGGGGGTTAATTTATCAATTTTCTAGAGCTCGTCTTGTCCTGATTTCAGGCATTCTGCATACAGCAACAATAGCCCAAGTTGTTGAATTTGGTTGTGCTTTGCTATTTTTAAAATGAGTTTGTGTCTTTTGATGGGAACGGTTAAAATGAAACTAGAGAAGAGGAACTAAAAAATGTTGTTGACCATATTTGTCGGCATCAATAGGGTGACAGCAGTTACATTTTAAAATAACCTTTGCTTTCTTTGTGGTCCAAGATAGCCTAAAAGCCTTTCAGAGCCGTTTCAGCTTTGCTCTGGTTTATGTCTAGCTACTTACTCTGCAAGAAGCTGTTCTCTTGAGAGGGGAATTGGTAGACTTGAGGGTTGCTGTGGTTACATTCTGTTTCTCTTGACCATGTCTCTCAGTTCCTTTGAGAAAGAGCAGCACAGCACCTGTGTGAGGACTGCCTTGAAGTATCCTCAAGAAGGAAGTGGAGCCAGCTTTTGAGCTGCCACAGTGGGTTTAGCAATTCAACCTGCTCCTCAGGCTGCTGTGGAAAAGTCAATAGAGCTTTTGTTAAGGGAAAGCGGGATAAAAAGCACTGCATCAGAAAAACCACAATTTCAAATGTCATTTGGAAGAACAGGATAGGCAACTTGCTTTGCTTTTATCAAGGAAATGTATAAAAATCATAAGGTAAAAGGCAAAGGAGAATGAGGATGGTGAATGGAGGAGTATTATACAAGGGAACTGTTTAACTGGAAAGGTAATTGAACATTAGGACAATGTATCCAGTAAATTCTATTTAAATACTTTGCTTAAAGATAATTTAGAAATTAATTAGAAATTGTGATGGTAGATGACTTAAAAGTCCTAGGCTATGTACTGTTGAAATCGTTATTGTGGGAATTCCAGGCTAGGTTAGATATCTTTTGAAGAGGAGTATCTAGAGACCTCATTCGTTACAGAGATTGGAATTGCTTTGATTTTTCCCACAAGACACTTCAATGTCACAGGGTTTTAGACATCATTTCCTATAACTTCAGCAGAGATAGCCTCTGGTCATTTAAAAAAAAAATCTGCTTTTTGTTTCATACTATTAAGGCCTACTGCATACTGCAGTAAGGATGTATATACAGAAGCTCATTGAATGCTTCTTCGAATTATTGCAATTGATTAGCCTTCAGGAAAAAGAAAAGGGAGGAGAAACCAAAGCTATTTTGGTTTTTTTATGAAGAGATGTTGTACTAATTATATGCACAATTTAAACATTTAATTGAGGAAAATACTCCTTATGCTTAAATTATCAGAAACTGTCTAGAATTTGCAGACAGTGATACTAGAGTTCATTGCAAGCCTTTTGAAATTCAGAATACACGTGCAATTTTTAGACTAAGATTTACTTACATCTCAAGCACGTCTTAAAAGCTGTTTAAAATGCCAAAATTCAGGCTACATATAAAACATTCTTTTACCATGTTTGCTTTATGATACAATCTTTAATGGATAACTGCACAGCCTGTTTAAGCCAAAACCCAACCCATTTCACAGCTATGTTTTGGTACAAAACATTTCACATTGTTCAGATTCTATCTTCTTCTACTTGTGTCTACATGTATTCTCTCTTTGTCTTTTGGAGGCAATAAAGAGAGATGGTAGATACAAATAGATTAAATGAGGGGCGTAGTGTGTTTGTTTTGTTTTATTTGATGCACATATCTCTAACCCTAAGAACCTGAAGCTGTAACATTTTGGCTTTTCTGACCATTCGAGTAATCTCAGGCCCTATTTTAAGGGGATGTGCTACAGAGAACTGGAGGGTGGAAGTTTGCTTCAAACTAAGTGCTTAAATTCAGAATTGTTTTCATTTTAAATGGACTTCTCTCTATGACTAAACACATGACTAAGAGCAGCATTTATTTCTTGGCAATAGATTACTGTGGATCTTTTTCTCATCTTTGGTCTCTTGCAGGGCTTAACTAATATTGAAGCAGCACCATACAACAAAACACTAGACACCCTAATGATGTCTTCATTTACTGATCTTCCAAAACAATTATGTTGATTTATTTTTTTTTTTTAATGTATAGAGGGCTTTTCTTCAGTAACATTTTTTTTTCCCTTTACAGATTTCAAGCATGTGTTTATTTTGCATCTGTCTTTCAAGCTATGTCGTGTGGTATCCATTATTTAGCATCTGTGTTCATGGCTGTTACTCCTAACTTTGTGTGTGGGTTCCCTGGAAATGTGAGTAGTATTCTTTTCCACAACTCCTCTGCATCAAGTATACAGGACATGTGGACACTGTGGACCTCAACAGAAGATTACGTTGTAGTCCAGCTGGAAAACGGAGACATTTGGGAAATTAATCAATGCAGCAGATCCAAACGAGAAGTCAGTTTGGATCTGGCATATGAATACAAAGGCAACAAGTCTGTATTTTCGTGTTCTGATGGCTTTCTCTATGACGATACAAAGTGGAAGAGCACTGTTGTTACGCAGTGGGATCTGGTCTGTGACCGAGAATGGCTCGCAAAACTAATCCAGCCTACATTCATGCTTGGAGTCTTGATTGGAGCAGTGATTTTTGGCGACATTGCTGACAGGTAAAGTGCTATCCTTTGAAAACTGTAGTTTCAGACTGCAGTAACTCCACATGTTTTTGTTTTCACTCACTGTGTACTCATAATTGTGTGCTCAAAATTCAGGAAGTTTGGATATTCCTTTATTCACAGATCTGTTTAACTTAATATCTTTTTCCAATAGCAAGTACTAATTTTAAAATTAGTCTTAAATGTCTTGGGAAGTAATTTCCTTTTAGATTTTTTTTTTGTATTTTATGTCATCCACTGTTCTAGGCCTCAATCCCTGAAATTACCCTGTGCAGTTATATTTGCCTTTAGGTTATTTATTCATTTATTTCTTTATTTTTAACAGGTATAGCAATAGCTCATTGCAATAGCAATGGTAAAACCTGGGAGTAGATTTTCACCTCATTTTTCACGAAGAGAGATTCCCAGTGGAAGTGTTGATTTTTATTTTGTAATATGATAAACAACTGAATGCCTTCTAGAAGATTAAATATAATGTATTTTAAAATCATGTTTCCTAACCTCTATCACGAATACAGCTCAGTAGGGCTGATGCAAAGGCTTCAAGGGTTTGATTAAGTCCAACGTTCTTAAAATAAACACTCATACACTATTTTTCCTTGCTGTCCTATTGTAGTTTTTCTCTGAATAATTAACTTAAACTTCAGTTTCTTGAGGGTTAGTCCAGGTAGGAGAAAAAATGGGTGTGAGTGAGCTGTGCTGTAGTTTCTCTTATTCAATAGCATGTATAAAGTTCTGTTTGAGCACAAGGGGAGTCAGTCCATGGAGGGACTCACCCCAGGCAGCCTCATGCTTACGGTGCCAAGGCTGTCCTTCAGCCCATTCCCGTCCGATGCTTCCTCCCTGGATGTTATCTCAGATCACGCACTGAGAGCCAACATAAGAGCTGGACTCAGAAGCAACGAGATTCAGGATGGATGTCTGTATCCTCCTGTTCCTGTTTGCTTTCTCTCTCCACACAAACAGACTTATTCCTGCCTCAGGAGAACACTCAGCCATGCCCCTTTATCCATATGATAGGCAAATATCCAAGCTACATCTGTACTTGGTTTTTGTCTCAGGCAGTTTATGTACCTGTGTTTTGCTTTGAAGGCTGGTTTAGAGTTATTTTTCTTTTTCTGTAAAGGAGCCTGTTGACTGACAGTTCTGTTAGGTGGAAGATGACATTTTATCCCACATCTAACAGTATAAGCAGAACAAGGAGATCAGGCGTGTTGTTTTCTGATTTTCCTTCGTTAGCACAACAGAACAGTGTGATAGTTACAACATGGGAATGCAAAAGTAATGATGACCTTATTTTAATTTGGCTTTTAGAACACATGGAATCAATCTGCCTCTCACTCCAGGGCTTTGTTAAGCCCTATTTAATACAAAACCAGAATATATAGCCAACATTTGTTTTGTGTCCCTTTAAATCATTCATAACTTTTTTAATTAATACTCAGACATGATTTATAATGTTAGGATCATACTGTTCTCTTTTCCATCAATTCAAGACATGGACAGCTAGTTAAGATAACACACACATTCTGAGTTGCAGATTTACAACTGTAGATTTTACAGCTGAGAGTTATTGTTTTCGGACACATCCTGGCTGATGGGAAGTAAGTTTGTCTGTTCCTCCCATTACCAATTAACAGATTTCTCAACAGAAGAGCTCTGATAGCTAAGACTCACTGGGATCTTTTCTGGCAGGAATCAAAGATCAAATTTGCATGACTTCAGGTCAAGGTTGGAGAAGAATAGGAAGAATTTTAATGGAGTATCAAATACTCACAGAAAAACAAAATTACAAAGGAGCCCACATCCCTGAAAGTCCTCAACCTCTCTGTCTAAAAGTAATATCTCCATTTGCGAAAAGCTGTTCACAGTGGAGTAGATAGTAAGAGTCCAAGAAAATATTATCTGTGAAGAAAAATGATTCCGCACATTTTGTACTACAGAGCATTTGTAGATAGAATGTAACGAATCCTCAATAGAGCACGTGCTCACTTGTACAGGGACAACTGGCCCTACTTCAGATATTTTCTCCCTGAGATACAGGATATAAAAAAAAAAAACCAAAAAGGAGTTCTTTTTTACTAAATGCCCTTCTTTGTCACTGGAAACTCCTCTGTGTTGATAGGAAGCTATTATTTGACGATTTTTTTTTCTGTTAGTATACTACCTTTTCGGATTTCTGTATTTGTATATGCATGCATGTGTGCTGTGGTGCAATCAGAAAATTCAGGGGAACTGTGTGATCGCCATTTATTAGAGAATTCAATTTTAAATAACTGTAAGAATATATGTTACAGAAGCGTTTCATTACTCTCCAAATTGGTTGTTACTTCGGCAAGAGATGGCATGTTATCACAGCTAACTTCTGTTAGAAATCATTAACAAAATGCTACTTAATATAGAATATCTGAAAAAGTGATTTATGTCCTCACAAAGAAGGCAGAGCAAATTTGTAGGTCGGTTATGCAGAAATTAAACTTGAAACTGGAGGTGAACAAATGTAATGTCCACTGC
>JAWWES010000115.1:68897706-68914674 GCA_035583135.1 Lophotriccus pileatus
TCTGCACCTGATCCATCAGCTCTTGGCATCAGTGGAGGTGATCTGAAAGACTTGGGATGGGATGAGTTCAGAGTTCTCTGATGTTTGGCTGCACCATAGTTTTTTATTCATTTTCCATTCTGTGTGCATTGATTGGTTCCACTGGGGAACTAGAAGAATACTCAATACTTTCTTGAACATTTTTTGTGCCTTTCTTAAAAGTCGTGGTTATTCATCCTGTGATATGTGCTGAATGATGATCATATTTTTAATCTTAATTACAAAAGCAGCTGATTTTCACTACAACATAAATTTGCCTTGGCATAGTGACAGCTTCCTAGTATAATTGCTTAAAGACACAAATCCTACTGACGTTTTAAGTGTCTGTGCATTTCTAACTGTTTCCTTTATCTGCTAGAATTCTTAATCAAATTTTTTTATGGCTAGATCACTTGCTGTTGGAAGTGGAAGCATGATGTGCCGTGTAGGAAGTGTGGTTGCTCCTTTCTGTGTATATCTGAGAAGTGTTTGGATTTTCATGCCACTTGTAAGTATTTATTTCATTTGTGAACGTTTCTGGTTTTGAAAAGGTGTGTGTGTCACTTGTTTTCTCTTTAATAAGTTGCCAAGTATGTTTTTCACATGACAAAGGAATCAAAAGCTGAATGTTTATTTTGAAAAGAAAATTAAGTAAGCCATTCTCATTCAAAACTTTAAGTCCCAAAGATTAGTCACTTCATATTGTTAAAAATATGCAACTAAAGCAAAAGGGAGACTTTGAATCACTGAAATATTCTGAAATGTTTTTATGATGGGAGACAGAAAAATATTTATGCACTGAGTCCTATAATAAAATTGATAGAAATATTTGCCATTTAAATATTGCATCTACCATGCAACATTTAGGAGGTGTTGTAGTCCATACTTTGTTGCAGGCCTAGCAGTTTTTGACCATGCTCCTGACTTATTCTCACCCTTCTTCAAAGGCATAGTTCTTCCATTCTTGAACTCACCACAGGTGGCTGGTTTCTCTTACACTCTGCCTTAATATTTTTCATGGCTTCCCTGGGACATTGCAACTTTGGAATAGCCTTCCAAAAGATCAAGAATGTTTTGTGCTTACTACACCTGGTCTTCAAACCTGCCCAAAAGGTCCCTTTCTGTGTTCATTTACAAGAATTGAACAAAACAATTAATGAGACAGAAAAAGAGGAGGAAATGGTATATTGATGTTCACGGTGGCTTTGACAAGCAACAGAACCTTGTATTCATTAATTACACCTTACTTTTTAGGTAACTCCAGGTGATGTTTTCATTAGGTTTTGTCTTCTACGCCAGTTGCCCCAGAAAAGAGAGGTGGGACCATTCCTTTGTGGACTTTGGGCCTTTTGTCTGCATTATGTAGCAGATCCATTTTGGACAAAATATTTTAAGTATTTCCTGCTTACAGATGAATCACATTTTTTCACTGCATTTCTGTTATGAAGCATTTGCTGCTTGGAAGTCCTGCAGCTACTCAATCCCTTTTTTCCCTTGAAGGATAAATTATGCCTATATATGTAAAACCAGAAGGAATTACAAAGTTTACATTAAAATTTTAAGTAAGGAAGAATTTATTAATGATTTAAAAATAGTTTGAATTCTTTCAAAAACCCCTTAGGATTCACTGTTACTAGCACACTGATGTTTTATGTACATTATACATGTCAGAAGATGAAAATGTAAGGGGATGTGTCTCTAACCTGGATTCTTACTCAAATTTTGTCCACCACAGTGGAGTTTCCTGAAAAACTGCACTGTGCCCTTTTGATTTTGCAACTATAAAATCTTCAATTATAGATGCTAGAGATTGGTTTCAGAGAATTCTTGTAAGCTCATTTCATTATTTAATTACTTTTGGTTTTCTTGGATAAAAACTAAGAGGATGAAGGAGACCACAAATTAATTTATCTCCTCAAGCTCCTAAAAATGTTTTCTTTCTTAACAATGGCCCCACACAAACCAAAATATCATCCCAGAAAAGACAAAGAAACATTTTCACAGCAGAGTGATTATGGGAGAACATTCTTTCTCTATTGTCAGCATTTTGCCTTTCCTGGATGAGATAAGCTTTAGCGTCTGCAGAAGTGCTGCAGTTCAGCCACAGATGGGGAGTGCTCAAACATGCTGGAGAGCAGTGCAAATGGCAGTATAAACACAGGAATTATTTCAGCTATGAACAACTCTCAGTGTGCAAAAATTATCCAGAGTATTTGTAGAGTTGTGTAGGGGTTCACAGTGAATATGTTTCCATTATTAGCTCCTGTTGTAGAGAATTTGTCAGATTATTAAGTAGGCTTGTCTTGAGTTGGAGCATAGCATGCCAAGTCTCGGGTCAAGTAAGCCTTTTGGAATGGAAATGAAGTAAAATGGATTATATTTGTAAGTAAACCGATATGCATCACACTGATCTATTGTACACACCACACATTGTCGAGCAGTCAATACGGCTATAAATCTTGAATAACTTGACAAGTATGTTTTTTATGTGACAACTTTATAGAAAATGTGCAGTAAAGCAACTGCTCCATGTATAACCTATTTCTCTTTCTCAGCTGGTAAGAATTATGTTGCAATAGCCCTTTAACAGACTGGATTTATCTCTCAGAAAAAGCATAAATTAGAAATTTAAAAAGACCCCAATGAAGTCAGTAAAATTAAATGAATGCAAATCCTGTGTCTAATACTAGTGGATTTTCAGGTCAAAATTTAAGCTTTTTTGTTGAAGTAGGAAATTTGTCGATAAAATTATATTTTAGATTGGTTCAGAGCCATCATATGTGGATATAAATATAAACAACAGACTGGAATAATTATTTGTTCTCAGAAGTACAAGTATTATTTTTAGGGATATTTAATTCACATTACCTTTTATTCTAAACTAAATATATTAAGTCCTGGTCTTAGACCACTGTGAAATTATAATTGTTGCTCAAGGACAGGCAGAGGACATATGAAAAATGATAGTGCATCTTTTTTTGAAGTTTTTCACGGTATATATTAGAAACTGCTGGCTTTACTGAAGTGTTGGGAGTACTATGAGAGTTTGACTAAGCAGAAAGTCAGATTTCAAAAATTAAGGCCCTGAAAATACAGTTCATTTAAGAAGGTACACCTGTCAAATTAACTCCAGTGCAGCTTAAATGTACTTAAATACCTTGAACAATAGTGCACTTTATTCCATAAACATTTGACTATATTAGAACATTTTCTGATACTGAATGATATGTTTAAAATAGTACAAACATACAAAATGTACATGTTTGTGATGAGCAAGCAAAGGGCTACATTATGTCAGATGCCTTATGAAGCAGTATGCCAAGATAAGACAGCAAAAGACTTGCTTTAACTAAATGTAACTTCATTGATAATGGTGCCTACTGCCCTTGAAAATGTAGATAACACTGGAGAAGCCCTTGAATAAATACACTGTGACTTAATTGTTTCATATTTTTTCTTTCATAGGAAATACTGTAAAATGCTTTTGCAGGGTCAGGGAGAAGGGAAATGCACGGAATTGCTCAGCATGCATCAGCTTTCACATAGAATAGAAGAAAACATGATGGAATAGAGTTATGAGAGCTGAGATGAAAAGGCAGGAAAAATGGTGATGCGTACGCTTACAGAATAGTGAGAGTTCTCAGGGGGATAAGAGGTAGGTTCAGGAGGAAGGAAAATATGAGAAGAATGCCAAGTGTCTAAAAGACTAACTGAAGCAGGGAAGACACACATATTTAAAGCACACAGTGTTGCTTTAACCTTGTTCTTTTGGGTATAAGTAGTGACCCTGTTCTCATACACTCCACATGTATGGGTGTCTGTAAGATTCAAAGCTATTCTTTACAGACTGCAATATCCTCAAATATAAACTTATGACAGCCTAAAGGATGTGCATAAGAGAGGTTACTGTGGAATAGCTGCCATGTGTCACTTCATCTATCTTGCCATAGCAGACAATCATATTTTATTAGTAGAGAAGCATTTTGACACACAGAGATGAGATTTTAGTGTTTTGGAATATATTTTTAAATATCACTTCTGCCACATATGTCTACAAGAATTTCCCTTAATGTGTTACTGAGGCACTGTTTGTGCCATTTCCTCTGGTTACTGTTAGGATTTTTTTTTTTTTTTTTGATTTTCATGGTAAGAGCACAACTATTTTATTTTCACTGTAGTTTGCAGTATTTAGCAGTATTTTGCTTATTGTTTTTTATTTTTTCAGCCTCTATATTTAATGCAAGTACAAAAAGAGGATTGTATGCAACAGTATAACTTTTGCTTCTCAAAATAATGCTTGAGACAAACTGTCCTCTTCTTTTGGAGGGGAAGGGAAGCAAAACCAGCATAGTATGTGTACATGAAAATAGCACTGTTCAAAGTTACAATAGAGACTTCTGATACTAAAGCACCTTTCTGTCTCAAAGTCTGGCATAGCTGCAGATGGTAGCTGGCCAGTTCTTGTCTCAAGTTCTGTGTGAGAAACATAGGCATAGTAACTCCAAATGTTCTCTCTCATATCTGGAAAGAATATATTAGACACAGGGCAGACTTGAGAATCAGCATAGTGCAAGATAAGGATAATACAGTATCAAAGTGCAGAGTCATAGAATGGAAAAACACTGAGACCAGGCATGATGTACTGTGCAAAAGCATTTCTATCAGGAGAGATTTGGGTCATTTATAACCTGGTGTTGGAGGAATGTCAGGGTTTTAATCCTGTTCGGTACTCAAAGGAGGAAAGTGTGAATTGTTCTCCTTGAACAAGACATAGAAATGAAGGGGAAGAGTAGATATTCCTGGAGCAAGTGTGTGCTTCTCCATCGACCCACATTATCCTGATCCTCCCCCCACTCATGCTGAAGTAAGCTGTTGTTATGGAACTGCGTACACCACGGACAAATCCAAAATGGGGTCCCAATGCAACTGTCAGTAGATGCCTGCACTCCTAACAGTTTTTTGAAACTGAATTTAGCAAAGTATTCTTGTTGAGAGCTAGCTCATCATCTGCTGATGCTCTGAGAGCTCTCCTGAGTGCAGATGTGCACTTTGTGGCTTGAGGCCAGTGAGCCATACTACGAAATTTCAGTCTGACTATGCAGGAGGGACAGGCACACAGGTACAGGAACAGCTACACAGGAGCTGGAGAGTGAATTGAGATTACAGGTGGCAGGGAAATTGTGGCTCTGTGAACATGCATATAAAAATAAATCTATGCAATCCTAGAACCAGTTCTTAAATACATGCCTGATAGCAGAAAAAAAAATGAAGATGACATATATTGTTTTCTCAGACAGAATTATTCCTGTTTGCAATGTATTGATCCCTTGTGAACAAAACACTTGACTTGCTCATTGATTAATTGTGCTGCATAATCTTTCATTATGCAACAAAAAAAGGTAGATCTTTTATACAGGCAATATTTAAGACTTATGATCTTTTCTTCACATTACAGTTCCTTGTGCTTTATTTTAAATATGCTCTCAAGCAAGATCAAAACTACAAACAAGTCGAAAGACATTTCTACCTTTACAGCTACTGTTTATTTCTTCCAGTTGCTTGTTGGAATCATGGCTCTTCTGAGTGGAATATTAACCATAATGCTTCCAGAAACACTGGGAAAACCATTGACTAACACATTGGTGGAAGCTACAGAAATGGGAAGAAACAAGAAAAGCTGTTCAGGAAAGACTCCTCCAGCACACGGTGGTGCAGCATTAGAAAAGATAGAGATGTTTGGTCAAGAAACAGCCAGCACTGAGAAATAAAGCAGCAGCAAAATGGCTGTTCCCAATTTTAATCATTCTCTAATTTATAAGATCTTCGTATTCAAGAAATGTGACTGTTCTATAACATCTGTGCCTTTTACTTTATATCCAGTCTTGCCTTTTCAGTAGAGCAAGTATATGAAACCTTTTCCATGGGACTGAGTTACTGCAGAAAATTTGATAGGATTTTTAGATCTCTCGTCAAACTAACACAGACTTTAAGAAACCTGACTTTCTGTGACCAGTTGGAATGATTACTCTAAATGTCAGAAACTACCTGATTACATGTATATAAAAAAAAATGCCAATCCTTTGCTTCACATTTTCTGCAGTTAGAATTGTAAACCTACCATAAAGAGCCCTGTCTACTCTCATTGTTGCAGCTGACAGTTACAGGCTTGAGACTTCAAAGCACAGTAAACTCAGTTATAATTCAAGAGAGAAACCTTTAACATTGCATCGAGTCATACCAATACTTTCAAAGTTACACTAATTTATTCTCTTTTTTTTCAAGTTTTCTACTAGAAATGGTGCCATTTGCTAACAAAGTATTCTAATGGCACAGCTTCTGACTGAAAAAATAATACTAAGTTTGCAAAATGTGCAAATAGCTTGTATATTCATTCTGATGAATGGCAATTGTATTTTTATTAGTGGTTTAGAAAAAAAAGTGTTCACTGGATGTACTGCTGTCACAGTTTAGGTGAAACTAAACTGCCTGATCCCTTTAGAAGTCGTATTCATTCCAGACTGTTATTTTAGTGCTTCCCTTCTCACTTATTTCAGCTCAGATCTAGCCTCAGATTTTTTATAACTTTTAAGAGCTACACAAGCAGCTTCGCCAAATGCCTCCCTCAAAGTCTTCACAGTCTTCAGTGGAAAAGAATAAATGGCATATGGCTCTTACTCAGGCTCTCTGCACAGGAGTGGATTTAGTTATTAATGAATTTTTAGTAGATACGGTTTCCACACAGCTATCTGTAGCTCATTTTTTTCCTGATTATACAACACAAAATCAGTTAGAAAAATATAATCTAAAAAATGGTAGCTGGAGGACACTGATCAATAGAAGACTTACTAGTTACTCTAGTAGTTTTAGTCAAAGTGTCTGTAAACATCCCACTGTTGCTACACCTCAGGTGTGCATCAACAGTTACTTGTTGGTGCAGTGTTTCTGCCTTATGACTGTGGACCATACAAAACCGATAGATAGGAATGCATCATTCTGGCTGCTACTCTTACTGTTTTCTCTCCCACCTCCCCTTTTTCAGTCTACCTCCGGACCTGGGGGTTTATTCCTTGCCTGAGGACCTGTATCCTCTTTGTTTGACCACCCTTGGTTTGAGGGGAGCAGAACACCAGCTTTCTGCGTGTTGAGGTTCAGACAGCCCTCTCTTATCTGGGCTGTGTAAACTCGGTCCTCTCTGGTTTGAAATCAGTATTTTTCCATTCTTAGGGACCTACTCTCATGGCATGATCTCATAAAAACAAGTCTTTATTTACTTCTTTGCCATGTACCCCAAAATAAGGTATCTGTATTACTACAGATAAATATTCTGTATGCTGTAGAACTTAATGGCCATAGTTTTCAATTATATCTGCACAGTCATTAGTTTCAATGACTTCTGAAACCAGAATGATGGTTTATATCCCTTTATAATAGATTTTATTCTTCACAGCACTGTCCTAGAGTATCAAGTAGCATTTTGGTCCTGGTATTAGAACAAAATAATATCCTACATAAGGATTAACATGCTTTGAAGCAAGCAAAATTCAGTAAGTTTAAGTTCAGGGAGTTTCTGTGAGATAATTATATAGAAAGCATAGAAAAGAATCTTTATGCTTCCTACAGTTCTGTGGGTGTTCCAGTGTTTGCAGAGAAAACCTCCAAGAAGACCTGCACAGAATACTCTGGCTTATGTCCAGATATGATAGTTCAGCAAAAGCACTTAACCTTACCTCCGTGACTAATCCCATCATTATTCAGAGAACTACTTGAATACATACTTTGATGACTGAAGATCGGATTACTCACATGCTGTGGGTTTTCATTTTGCTGAAGAGCAGACCTAGTATTCTTCCACTGCTTTCAGATCTCCCCTCACTTACCAGTGCAGAACAGTAGCTCTTTATCTGCAAGATCTATTGCCAAACCCTGCATGCCCTGCCTAAAATAAGGGTTTAACCACACTAAAAGAAAACATCATGCAATACACATAACAAGGAATTAAACTGGTACTGTCTTCCATTACAGCCACCCTTCTCACACACAGAGCTCCAAGATCTTCCCTTATTTTGGGGTTCTTTCACACTGATACTCCCTCTTTTAATAGTACATCTATCTTAAAACTCACTAGTCACGAGTTTTGGGAGAAGTATAGTCTAATTCTAACAAAGTACTGATGAACAATTAAAATAATTTTTCTACGTCCCTATTTGCCAAATAACTGATTTGGGTGTTACCCTGGTATGAAAAGTCAAGGCATGTTCTGTGTTCCTTTGGCTTGAGGGATTCAGGACCTGGTCATCTGTAATCAGTATACATAAGGTAAAGAAAAGAAACAGAAAAAAACTTAAATGCACAATGATACTGATACTGTTCACAAACTAAACTTTAATTGTATTTCTAGACTACAATGTAGCTTGGTGCCTTTTAAGACCAAAAGCCAGTTCCTTCTGTCACTGAAGTCAGTTGGTATTTGGTCTTTGATTCAAATGACACCTAAATTTCCCTGAACTAATGATGTTACTTTTTTTTTCCTTGGAAATAAAAAGTTTGTTGATCAACAGGTACACCTTTTGTGATTTTATGTATCAATAACTTAGAGGATGCCTTAGGGTATCCTATTCTTTAACCTGACAAAGCATATTACTGTAAAAAACCCAGGAAACAGCATGTGTCTGTATGTCTCTAGCATTTCTGTTTGATTAGTTTTTCCATATGGACAAAAATATGTTTAACACTAGTCATACACTATGTAGCAAAATCAGGGTGAGTTGATTTCTTTCCTTTAAATATTCATAGATTTTCTAAATCATCTTGCAAGAGAGCACTGAGTTTGAGAACAAACGCTTCTGTTCCTGTGGGGCATCTTTTAATTTCATTGCTCATAAATTATTTTTTAGTTTCTTATCTGTATTCTTAAGTTCCTTTATGTTTGTATTTGTCATCTCTACCTTAGTGCAAATTTACTGTGCTGATCTATGTCTCTAGAGTTATATAATGGTTTTATGACACAGTGAATTTGAATTCTTACCTGTCTTAATTGCTGGTCACTCTTGCATGATGACAAATGTTTTTGTCCTAAATCTCATATCCAGTTTTGTTAGACAATCTTGCAGTTTGCTAAGGACATACCTTCTGGGTTAAATATAGGAATAAAAGCAATTATCATTAGTTAAATGATAACTAATGAAAAATAGTAAATAAGTTTGATATCTTGAATAATTATTTTAAGACTTTGTGAAAGATGTATTTTCTACTTTAACAGTTCCCTTCAATTTCTATGTGCAAAATTCTATAGTTTGAACAACTATGTAGGAAAAAAAGGCTACGCAAAGTATGTGCAGTCATCATATGCTCTGGGTGGTACCCTGAATGTCTGAACAAGGGGTGCAGCCTGCCTGAAGGCTGAGGGTTTTCATGTAATGTCTCTATGGAAACAGATGATGCTCTGACATCCCAGCTCTGGGATGGAGTGCAGGACTCATTAGCATTCTCCTGCATCTTTCACAGCTTATTTTTACCAACTCCTTAGGTGCAGTCATGTAGGAATCCTCCACAGTATTGGGCTCAGCAGCATGCAAGGTCTGTGAGTGCCTTGTGCAAGAGCTTAGAAAAAGGTGAGGTCATGGGAGCTTCATGCCAGAAAGGCATTTGTGCCTGCAAAAAGGAGGCTCTGGATTCATCCTATGCCCTTTTCAAACATCTTAGAGATGCTTGTCTGAATCCCAGACTCCCAGGACAGATTCCTAGGGAAGAAATTAAACTAAAAAATAAAAAAAATTTAAAAAAAATAGTGTTACAAAAGAACAAATTTATTCTGTTGGGGAATATTCTACTAAATGCTGTCAATTAGTATTTGCATTGTTACCTCTCACAGGAAGAAAGCTTAAAGCACACCTATGTACTGGTAGCCTAATAATTTTGTACAAGATTCTGTACCAGATAGAGTGTGCATTTTGGTAACATGGGGGAAGTATGTATTCACAGGAAGGAGTCTGTTTGCCCAGAATTTGCGGGTTTAATACAATATATTTTAATGGGTTTTTTAAAATGTGTATTTTTTTATCTGCAATTATGGGCAGAAGAATAAAGTCAGACACACATTTTTTGATCTTTACACCTTTACCTAATTGAATGAACTCCTATCAGCAACTGTCCTGGTTCACAGTCCCTTATCTTATAGAGGCCTGGCTGGCATTTTGGCATTCCACAGTGAAAACCATCTATGGTTTAGGCTAGCAAGTACCATGTGTATGTCTTTTCCCTGTTTGTGTTTGCAGGTGTAAACCAAGGTTTGAGTAATGTGTTAGATGGTGACTATGACAAAATGTGCATTAAAAATGCGGCACATTTTGCATTTCGGTTACAGAAAGAATATTTTTTTTTTTGCCTTTATTTGTATAAGCTGACTGGGGCATTCAGACACATTCAGTAGTGACAAAAATAGCTGCAGAAACTGTAGAATGGGTATGAGTTATCAGAAAAGAAAGTAGGTGACTACAGAAATGACAGAACAGTGTACATGTAACTACTTGGTGTTCAGTGGACGTGAAGACTTAACTGTAGCTTCCTCGTGCAGGCACTGGAGTGCCAGGAAAATAAGAATTGCAGCAATTTATAGCCCTATTCCTCATTATTTGGCCCCTTAGACCTTCTCATGAGCCTATTTATTCTTCATTTCCCTTAAATCTCTAATTAGTGCAAGTAACTCAACTTTCTAGGCTTATTCTATTAATCTTATGTTTTCTAATCAAGTTTCACCCATCACTTTGCTTCATCATTTGTGTCTTGAAGGCTTAATATGTCCTTGCCAGGTGATTTACGTTCCTCCCTGAAAGTAACGGTAATGAATGGTCCAAATAGTTGTTTGCTAAAGTTGAGAAGTTTGAATCATCCCTGATATACTGATTTCAAGAGCACTGAGCTCAATCAAGCTGAGAAAAATCAAGCCTAAAAAGTATACACCTCAAAAGAGGAAATGCCCTTTTTTAATATAACTGGCCAATAAAAAGTGATTACAGAGAGGTTTGCGCACAAAACAAGCTCTTTCAAAGAAATTACTAACCCAGGTTTATCGATGATCATAAGTAATGGGAAATACCTCATTTAGTGACAAACCAACTCTTCCCTCTCTGAATTCCTGTCCAGCACACAGGCATGGATACTGCTCAGGTGTTTGTTGCAGATGAGTAGGATTCCTCTATGGAGTGCTCACAGGCATTTAGCTATTAACATTGCCTCATAATGTTACATGTGGAGATGAACAGACTTGCACAGGAATAAGAAAAAAACATCATCAAGGGGTGATTCCTGAGAAAATTCTCTCCACAGTCTCATTGCCAGTGATGAGATTAAAAAGTGGTTTTGACTGAGGTGATCACAAACATAGCAAAAGAACCAGCGACAATTGGGCAATCTCTCAGTAAATATTTTCACAAAGCTTTTCAACAGGAATGTCAGTACTGCTAGTTTCTTCCTCATATTGAGACAATTTCCCCAGAAGTAAGTAAATAACAGGCAAACCAGTAAAACAAGGCACAGCTTAAACTCTTTGCTGAAATGGTAACTTGCCATGGACACTGATGCTTGACTTGATCTTTGAACTGGTTAAAGAAGTGGCACATAAATGATTCTTGTCATTCACAAGATTAGAAGCAGGTCAGCACTTCTGTTTTCAGAGAGTCATTTCTGCTTATCATTATGGCTCTATTCAGGAGAGTACACAAAGCAAAAGGAATGCTAATGTAAAGGGAAACACTTCTTCAGCACTGCGTGAGCTGGGTTGGTGGTGTGCTGGAATACCACTGCCAGTCACAGTTCAGAAGGTGCTCCAAGTACAATTAGGGCTGTGTTTGTTCTATGCCAGAAGGCTAGCACTCTCTTCCTGAGTGCCCAAATCATGACTTGCACTAAGTTAAAGGATACAATAGCCACTCATATACAATACAATCAGAGTTTGTCAGGAGCATTCTCAAACTACAAATAGGTGAATGTTGCACTTGGAATACTATTTAGCCAATTATTTGTTAGTTCAAAAGGACATTCTTCGCACAATATACAGAATAATACATACACAAACATCCAGGGGACTTTTAGCAGTTGGGCTGTTACACAGATCTTCTTGTCTGTTCTTGTCCTTTTTTCCCATCTTTCCCATCAACATCTGTAGCAAAAAACCTCTCATATCTTGAAGGCCTCAATACAGAATGGCTGATCTTCTGTTTATCAGGGCTCTGGGAATTAGAGGCTCTATATTGTGCTGTTCATTTTAGGGAAGTGCAGAGGTAAGAAAATCAATGGCACCACTAGAGTTGAATTTGTTTCCCTCTATAGATGCCTGCATGGATAAATAAGCATTTGTGGTAGGAAGTCACACATCTAGAGTACATAGCACAAAGCTTTTTCCTCATCCTAAAATATGTTGTACTCTACTTATGGGTCCTTCCCCAAAACACAATGTGTTCACCTTTCCAAAATACTTTAGCCCATGGAAGATTCTTGTTATGTAATAACATTACAATAAGATTTGGTATCCCAAACCAGCTTGAATTTCCTGCATCTCTTTCTCAGGAAAAGATACATTGGGAATTCCATGAAACATTCAGCCTTGTACAAACATCTGTCACAGAACATTTCAATCCAAATCATTCAAATTTGGCAAAGTTATAATCAGTAAGGAGTAGAATCTCACGAGAAGTAGCAGGCAGTTTTAATATTAGCTGGCACTGCGACCTCCATTTAAATTTGAGGGAAATTTCCATATGTGAAAGGATCCTCTTCAAAGTTACTGCACATATCCTGCAACGACTTAGAATAGCATTCATTTTACGATCAGTGCACCAAGCCCATCAACAGGTTCATTTCTAAACAAGTAAACTTCTGTTCCTCTGCTGCTTTCCCTGTCTTAATCCCCTATTTTCGGAAAAATCAAGCTACACTATAATTTGGGGGAATTATACCTACCTATGTGTAATATATCATGGCTTTAGTTTTAACCCAGCTAGACTGGGAGGAGAGAACAGTTCGCCGTATGTTGTGCACACTGTTGCTGTACACAGAGATACCCTTTGGATGCCTCCTGGTCTGTATTTAAATGGCTACGAAGAAAAGGCACCTGCTTGGAAGATCCACGGCAAAATCCATTCGAAGGGGCTGAAGAGGAGTGGCTGGCAAACATTGTCCTGCTGAGCATGTTCAGGGGCGAATGCTCAGGCTGTCAAACATTAGCCAGAATGTCCTGCCAACGGCAGACGCCCTGGAGGCGACAAACCGGGGTATATGGCATACAACTTCATCCTAGCGATCCTGCAGAGAGGTTTGGTTTTTTTGAGAAACTTGTGTTTTTCCGCTGAAAACAGCCCTGCCTGGCTGTGCTCATTAGGGGGTTGCGGTTTGGCAGGGGCTCGTCCCTCACCGACCTGCCATGGCTGGAGTTCCCCTCCCGACCGCTCGCACGGTTGCTTAAGCGCTGTGGCAACCCTGAGGCAGCTTCAGAAACACTCAGAACATAACTGCCTGTGAGGGAGATAAAAAAGGACAATGTATTCCCTGCAGCACAGCGGGTCCCGCTGAGCCTCCTCTGGCGCGCGCTGGGGAGATATCACGGGGGAAAGTCCTGGCAGGCGGCGGAGGGCCCGGCCCCCGCAGGGCCAACGCGCGGCCGCCGGGCGCTCCGGGCGGGCTGCCAGCGCCGGGGGAGGCCTCTGCCCGGGCACAAACAGCTCCTTCATCCGCGGCGGGGCGCGGAGCCCGGCCCGGGGGCGCCCCGGGCCAGGGGGGCAGCGGCAGCCCCCGCGCCTCCCCCGGCAGGGCGCTCCGGCCGCTCCCGCACGCGTGTCCGCGCTGCCCGAGTGGGGGGCTCTTCCAGGCAGGACCGGGGGCCTCCTCCTCACCAGGTATCGCCTGCTCTCCCCGCTTGGGTTGTTTTCGGACTGTACTTCCAGCCGAAGAGGGAAATGCTGGATACCGGAGCCCTTTTGCTGCCCAGGGCCGGAGAAGCGCCCGCAGGGACTGGGCGCTGCCCGCAGGAGTTCCCGCGGGCCCAGCCCAGCTCTCGGAGCCGGGGCCGGGAGGGCTCAGCACGCACACCGGAGCGGGAGGGGGGAACCGCAGGGCTGGGCTGGGCTGGGGGGCAGATCCGGGATCGCAGCCTCTCCCTGCTTCCCCCGTCCCCGCACAGAGCCCGACAGTCCCCGACCTGCGGGGAGCGAGGACCGCAGACCTCTCCGGTTTGGGGGGGAAGCAAGAGCAGCCCTCGGCGTGTAGGTGCGTCTAGTGAAGGCGACTTGCAGGTAGCTGAGGGTGCGGTATAACCTAGTATTCCTTAGGAAATGTTTCCCGTGCACGCGAACAGACATCTGAAGGACGAGCTGAGGCCTCCCTGGTCGGGCCAGGTTCCCCTGTGGCAGTGGCTTTCTGTGGTCCCCTGTGACACCTGCTTTCTGACAGTGGGCCTTTGTTCGGTGAAGAGAGAGCATCCTCGCCTTCCTCCTGTGTCACTTCCCGAATGTGCATCTCACAGAGCATGGCAGAAAAGTGACTAAGGCAGAGTCAAAAGGACAAAATCAGTACTTCTTCCTCCTCAGTGAATGCCCAAGAGTGGATTATGAGCACCATGTTTTTGCCTGGCAAAACCCCTCTCTGGGGTCATCTGAAGGGAAGCAACAACCAAGGGGTGCTTGTAAACTGGGGAAGTGAATAAACAAAAGTGGTCAGCAAAGAAAAGGAAGGGAAAAAGTGCTCCATGGCAAGCACTGACAGGGACAGTGGGTGCAGCTGCCCGGGAGGGTGAGGAGCCCCTCCAGCAGTTAGAAATGCTGGAGCCTTTGCTTCCTGGTACCACAGGCTTCAAGCATTCAAAAAAAGTATTTCAGTACTTAATTATGATGAGAGTTAGTTTAAAAAAAAAACCTCAGAACTTATATATAGCAGGTTTTGGTTTTTTTCGCTTACTTCCTGTTCCATTTTCTTGTTAACAGTTCAGCTGGGCTTTTTCCACTGTTTATTTGGGCGTGTAAATATGCTTATTTTGGTAGGCCAGACGGGTTGCGACACAAGCTCAGAGTGGTCAGCCTGCTATGTCTGCAGGCTGCAGCTGCAGCTGGCAGTGGCTGTGCATGTTTGTGTGCGTGTGTGTGTATGCTGGAGACCAGTGTATTTATCCATATTGATCATGTTATCCGCTGCTGGAGTGATATTACAGCTGAAGGTTTGTGGCACTTAGTGATGACATACAGCTATAGGAGGCAAGAAAGAATAAGGGCCCACTCACATCACATGAGGCTGGCATTGTCTCCTGTTGCCTGAGTTGGGAGACGAAGCCACATCACAAAATATCTCAATATTTTTAAAAATAGTTTATTCTGGCTTGGGAGAAGCCGGAGGGTGGCAGGGGCATGAAACCCACATCAGTGTGCTCACTGCTGGGGAATCACAGCTCCAGGTGACTCTCTGGCTTCTGTCCCATTCTTCTGACACTAAGAAGGGACAGAGAGCTAAACAGTACCTGACACCATGTGCCCCCCTCCCCAGCAGTTACTGCAACTGATCTGCCCTTTAAAGGCTGATTTTTGCAAAACCTTCAGTACAGGCCTGTCTGACAGGACAAGGAGTGTCCCTCTGCTGGGACTAAGCTGGGCTCCCACATCAGCTAAAAGTTGTTTCTCCTCCTGTGTCCCCTGCTCATGAAGATACAGGCAGGCTGTGCTGCCAGGGCAGAGCCATAGGTGAGCCTTGCATCATAGCATGGTCAGTGGTTCTGCAAAGCCCGAGCTGCACTTGCTGATGCAAGCTGTGTGTAGCTCTGCTTTGCACACAGTTAATTTTTGGCACATTAGCACATGAAGGCTCAATGCACTCCTGAACTGCAGCAGTAAGTGCTAGAAAAACACTGCATTTAATGGGTGTGTTGTGGCCTTCTGAGCTGTTCCTGTAAACTCCAGCACTGTCAGGAGCCCCTTCCTGCTCTAACTGGATTTTGCAGCATTGGGGTCAGTTGATATTGAACCATCTCGTCTGCAAAAATCCTATCCGAACTGGGAGGACTTCTGAAACCTGAGCCTCCACCAAGCCACTGCTCCTCTTTCTTCCCTGGGGACACGGAGATCAGTCCAGAAATTCAATCCCCATCATGGTCCAAGGGCTTCAGCAAAGGAGAGTTGTGAGGGACAACTGAGAGCACATCTCTGGCAGATGCATAATGTACCCACCACATATGTTCCAGGGCAGCTGAAAAAGAAGGACTGTGTTTGTCCAGGGATTGCTGGGAGGCTCACTGGGTGCTCTGAGAGCCACACGCTACTTCCACGGCTGCCGGTGCTGAGTGAGAAGGTTTGTTAATAAAAATGTGTTTAAATACCTTTCTCAGAACCACTTTTCCTAAGTAATTGCAGAATTATTATCTCACTCCATTTCTTGTTACTAATGTTCTTCCTTTCTCTTCTCCTTCCCCCAACAATTTTCCAGATTGAGTTTCTGGGTGTCAGCCATGCAAACCAGGAGTTGTGAGTTAGGGTCCATTTGCCCACCGACACTGCATCCTCTTTCCCCTCTGTGTGGGCACTTCTATAGTCAGCTTGTGAAAGAAGATGTGATAATTAATATGAAGAAACTTAAGCGTTGCCCTGAGAGGAAGAAGATGGGTTGTAACAACCCTTGGCTGTGATGCAGAAGGAATGTAATGACAAGCAACACTGCCTGTTCCTCTCTCCCTTCCTACCTAGTAGAGACATCAAATTTTAAGTAGTAAAACCTCAGGGGTAAGTGAGAAGCTGTGTGAAGAGTTATGAGCAAGGATCTCATAAATAAACCTGACCTATCATAATCCCACACAGTCTGTCTTGCCTGAATTTACATTAGATATACCCAAAGCCCCAGGAATATGGGAAATCAGCCCATCATTATAACTGCAGGCACTGGTTTCCAGAAAAGGTTCTCAGAAAGCAATTAGTGAGGCTG
>JAWWES010000115.1:68919352-68960008 GCA_035583135.1 Lophotriccus pileatus
TCCTTTGATTATCAGTCGTTACCTGCTGCAGATTTCCTTTCTTTTTCTTTCATGTTTCAGTCTTTTGTGTACATCTTGCTGCTCCTTCATATCTTACATGACAAAGTTAACTTTAACTCCTACAACTTTCAGCACTTGTCCTTCAGAGGTGAGTTTTTTCCCCTCTCCACCCCGTGCAACTTCCTTCTCCTTAGCCCATAAAATCAGTTGTGTTATCCTGTAGATTCTACCTATAAGCACCTCTGACGTAGCCTCTGTTCCAGACAAATTAAATTTTGGGTCCTTTTTCATCTTCTGAAGTTCCTGACATCCTTCTCATCTACTGTTATTATCTAGATCCCCTCCCATATCATATATTATACCTTTGAGTTATTCTGCTCTGAATATACAATCCATTGCTTCTTTTTTTTGTCTTTTTATTTAATCCACTGACCTACACCCTCTGCCTCTTTTTGGGACCTAAAATGTTAATCTGAATACTGAAGATCCCTTATGTTTGATTTTCTCTCAATCTACAAGGCCAGTCAAAATGCCAAGTCAAGATAATATTCCAAACTTACTATTTTCTCCATGTCTCTTATGTTATGTTATCTAACCCCACTATAAAGTATTCCTGGCTTCCTATTCTGAGAGTTTTCCCAACACTGCTATTATGCTGTTTTTTTTCTCTTATTCAGCTATTTCTCACCTTCTCTGTGATGCAAAACTGCCTTGCTCATTCATCCACAAGCATCTTTCACAATTTTTTTTCACCTATTATGGTTTATCAGTTTGTTCTCTGTCTGATTGCCCCACAGAGGCTGAGCTCGTGGCTTTCATCAGCTTCCAGGAGTGCCACTTCTGAGCCCACTGAAATATATAGCCATAGGCAGCATCCATTTACACACCACAAGGGTTTGGGGCTGGGATCATCTCTCTGTTGCCATTCAGTTCTGCAGTGTCAGGCACAGAGGTTCCACACCTGTGTGGAACTACTTTAATACAGTAATGTAATTTAATACAGTATTTACTCCTAATAAGAGGTAAATACAAATAGTTCAGATTACTTAACAGCTTTCCAGCTAAACCTGCATGCATTTTGCTCAGGTATCATTATACCCTATAATGCAATACAAATTGTAGCCAACTCCAGCAGTAAAGAGTTTTTGCTTAAGTCATTCAGCCACTAAATGTCCAAGTTTCCAGATTTGTATGATCTTTTCATTCTCATGTGTTAAAAAAGAACGTAAGGCTGGGGATCATGATCCGTGGGTTCTTCTTGCTTATCTCCAGTGGCCAACTGGAAAACGCCTTTAACCGAAGTGTTGAACACAGGTGGTTTGGCTGTTTATGCCCACTCTTACAACTCTGAGCCAGCCTGAGTTCAACGCATGGGGAAGGGGCTTCCTCGAGGTTTGAGACACCAGGACCCCAGTGTGATCTGTCAGAACATGTCTTCAATCTTCTGTCCTTCCTAAAAGATCATGCATCCTGGGGCAAAATCAAGGAAACCCAAATCTGACAACAAAAGCTTTCTGAAGTCAGAGGTACACAAAAACTCTTTGTATGTCATAAAGAAAAACTTAGAGTGAAGTTACCTAAAATTAAATGTTTTATAAGCTAAATCACAATATACTACTAAAAACCCCTATGCTCATTTCCGCCTCTATTACCTGTTTGTCAGATCATTCTTTCACAATTTTTGAGGGCTTAGCAGGTCTTTTAAGTACACTGAACTTCCTCTCTCCTTCTGACTCTTTTTTTTCCACTGAAACCTCTGAATATTTGTCTCTCAGTAATGATATAAACGGATGTAGCCACCCACAGCCTTGTGGTCAGTCCTTCAGAGTCATTCTTGTTTTTTATAAATGCCTACATGTTATGACCCCTTTCAGATCCCACTTGCCAACTGACAGCAATGCCTGATTAGGGGGACACTGCTAGTACATAGCCAAGGAGAAATTATGAAACATGCAAGCAGGAGAAGAACTGCCATTGATACTAAAAGTTAGAAGTCACAGTGTTGATAGCTGAAGAGCCAGTGTTAACAGGAGCAAAAAAAGCTTTGTCTGCAGATTTTCTGTATGTAAATGTCTGTCTTGTTTGTCCTTACATATCTCAGCCTCACACTGATCAGAAGTTTAGGCGGTGTGACCTTTCAGTGGAAGGTTCCATTAATTCATACAGTGGTAATGGATATCCAATCTATTAATGATGGCAAAAAAAACAGTCAATACAACACATATGAGAGCCGCAAGTTAAGCTTTTAGTGCCCTTGAAAGAGAGGCCCATCCCCTTGAAACTAATCAATCCATAAAGCTTGATAAATGAATCATGGTCGCTATTTACATATTCATTAATTTTGTACTTACTTCAGTAATCAAAGAACATAAATAGCTAGAAATGGCTGGGGGAAATAGAGGCATAGAGGCCATCTTCCCAGACCCAGTAGTCTTTGGCCAAGGCCAAGTGTGGTCAGGCTTTGGAAGCACATGCTGGTGTGGTACCAGCGTGCTGCGTAAATGCCGCTGAAAATGCTGGGATGGCATCTCAAAAGGAAGAGGTGAGAGCACCATGTGCTGTTTGCTGTCTCACCCAAGGCCACCAGTCACTCTTCACCCCAGCTTTATCTTGACCTAGACTTGTGCCAGCACAGCAGCAAAACGCTCCCCTCCAGAGGTTTCTGTTGAAAATTCCCGACTCTCTACAGAAAAGAGTCCTGATTGCAGAGATTAAGGCTGAAAACCTTGTGCTCATAGACAAAACCATAATATCGAGTCAGGAAGTTTCTCATTATGCAGTGTTCACCTCAAATACTTGAAGATACAGAGTTCCCCAAACCAAAGGTCCAAAGGTCCTCCTTTTGAAGAAACAGGCTCCACTTCAGCCCCCCTACCTTCTGGCAGGTGAAACAGAGAAGAAGTCGGAAGACTCAATCCTCCTGCACTTACCAGCTCACTAATGTCTGAACAACCCAGGTGATTTGTGAGATATTGACACCTTTCTTGACTGAGGTCATGTACAAAGACAACTATTGTGAAAATTCCCCTATTTCCCACCAGGAATCCTCATGTTCCCACCACAGGCATTGCAAATCTAGATGATAAAATATGTGTGCTGAGGTAGTTCGGAAAATCCTTGCTCTCCTACCCGAAGGTAGTATGATACCTGGCTGGCAGAGGGAAGGGTCAGGGCTGTGGGTGGAAGGAAACTGTCTTCAATAGAAGTATCAGAACGCTCAAAAGTCACTTTATTCTAGAGAAGCAGACTTTGCTAGAGTGAGGATGGTGTTTTTAATGTTGAAAAGAGCTGAGGAACTGCTTATGTGTATTTCATGGAAGGTCATAAAAGCAACAAGGATAGGATTTGATCTGATGAAACAGAGCTGGCAGGAATTCAGGTTGTGCATGGTTGGAGGCATAATCACTGACTGCATGGTAATCTTATTATTTGTGTTACAAAACCATGTAGCAGTCATGGTTGGCATTAATTTACCTTTGCTTTGGGTATTACTACATATTCTCTGGATACTATTACATATTCCTGGCCAGACGTCCCTGCCTTAAAGAGATGATAGTACTGTTAGAGTAACCCTGTTGGGTGAGAAGTAGTTGACCAAAAGCATGCAAAAACAAAGTGAGCACAAGAAGTGTTTATTCAAATAAACTGTGTATCTTCACACTTGTGGCATTCCTGACATCTCTAAGTTTGTATGTGAAACATTCAGAGCAGGAATTTCCTTTTTAGTGTGTGAGAGCACTACAGCCAAAATAGATGCCTGTGACTGCAGTATGAATTCAGAATTAGATGGTTCGCAATCTGCATTTCGTGTGTAATCTATTCCAGTAGAATGTGTTTAGGTGCTTAGGACATTTTGAAGTACTGTAAATAGTGTAACTGTAATGTTAATTATTCTTTCATGTAAATAATTAACAAGTTTTTAACTTGACACCAATTTAGATGCAGTATGTTTTCAGTGTATTTTATTACAAGTGATGAACTGCTGCCATGTAGTGTACCAGCACTGGAATAGAGAAGACAGAAGAAAAGAAATTAATGCATAGCATTCTATTTATACTTATTTTTTTCACATGCCAGGTGGCAGAGTTAATGCCATGATTTCGTTATGTTTTCTGAAGTATTCTGCCTCTTCTCCTTTCTCAGTGTTGATGTGCTGGTAGAATTCTGTGTGAATGGCTGTGCCCTTAACTTCTGTTCTTTTTCTTTTTATAGAAAGAAAAAGAATAGCCACTTCAAAGACTGTGGTTGTAGAGGTCCACAAGACATCAGTGCTTACAATTTTGTACCATTTCTCAGAGCTGAAACACCTAAGGTGATAAATACTCAGCATTCTTTAAAAAGCAAAGAGGGGTTGTTTTGTTATGCAAGAAATAGTACTATTTTTATTTTGCATCTTTATAATTTGTTCTTAATACCTTTAAAATTATCTTCTCACTTCGGCACTCTGAAATCCAATTGTCTGTTTCAAGTCAGACAATTTGAAATCCCAGGTTATTCCTACATGTTGTGTCTTAGCTTTTCAATAATTTCAGATTGTTTGAACAATAATTTCTCCAAGTACTCCAGGTGAACTCCAGAAAAAAAACCAAAACAAAAAAAACCAAAAAAACCCTCATCTAGGAGTTTCTGGATTTTTTTATTTAATTAAATGATACATCTATCTGTAAGAGAAGTGGTGCTCAGTTTGCAATGTTGTTATCTTCTGCTTCCCCACTGGCAGAGATGGGTCTAACCATAGTTACTCATACTGTTACCTCCTGTGACTCTCCCCACTCTGCCTTGGAAACAACTGCTGCACACACAAATGCTCTGACAGTGCATTTGAGCAGACCAAATTTGCAACCTGGGACAGTGTAGGAATACCATACCTCTTCCAGAAGAAGCCTCCTCTTCTCATGCACTCTGCACACAATGCAGGTCCTACTCTGGTCCAACAAAGGTCTTTGCTTTGGACAGACCACTGCATTCCACAGTCCCACTGTGCTTCAAGAGTTGACAGCTGGGATTTCTGCCAGTTAAAAGGTACTGCCACTGCTCTTGGAGAAGAAAAAATGAGATCAAAGGTGCAGCTTGCTTTGGTGGGCTTAAAGATAGCTTTAAGATAGCTTTTAGATGGCTTAAAATTCACTGGGTATTTGGCAAGAGTCAGCCTTTCCCAAGAATGAATTGCCTTGGTTCTCCTGAACAATAATTTTTGGTTTATATTTACATAAACCAAGTTTATATAAAACAGGGCAACTCTCCAGAAGAAGAGGACTGAGATCTTGGAAGAAACTCAGGATCTGCAAGATGTTTTGAGTCACTCTTCCGGTTGCTTATTGCTGCTCTGTGTGTGTGCCTTTTTGTGCACTTACCAAGTAAATACCTCCTTTTTAAACTTGAAATCCCACGAGGAAAATAGTTCCTCCTTCAGATTGAGTTTTCAACATGCAATACAAAGTCTCAAACCTAGTTAGGACAAAAGATCAAAAAAGAAAAGCAAAATTAAAAGTAAAAAAATTCCAAATGTTGTAATGAGTTTTGGTTTGATTTTGACAGTAGACTTATTCTCAATAACCTCAAATGTCTAGATGATTGATCACAGACTTAATTCTAAGTGATCTTTAAATAAAAATTCTTTTAGAAATAAAAATTAGAATTTTCTTTAATTGACAACTGAAAAGAAAACTAAATCATTTTCACAGGAAAAATTTTGTAATAAATAACTTTTTCTTATGGAAAGCTTCAGTTAAAATATAGCTTTTTGCAAAGGATTATTTCTTTCAAAAGCCATGAACCAGATCAATTTACTTATAAAATTAGACTCAAAAAAAAGGCACAGCATAGACTTTCACACTCCATAAGTAGTTTGAGACACCTTCTGACCCAAATCTTTACCATTGATTAAGAACTGAGTTTTTTTCTTTGTAGTGACTCAAAATAACATCCTCTGCTGTGGTCAAATAGGATGAATGGTATCAGCTAATTTGTTCTCATTATTAGTGTCTCTTACTCAAGAGTATTATGGAAATCCCTTACTGAGAGAGGGGAGAGGAGAGGAAAGGGAAATGCTAACTGTGGAATTTCTTGGGATGCCATTTTGAAGAATCTCTGTGGGGTTTGGTTGTTGTGTGAAAATACATCTGAATAGCCCACTGTCAGTGGAATATACATAAAGACCTGTATCCCAGGACATGCCTGTCTTTCGTGTGCTGTTTGATATAAAACCAGATATATATTTTTAAAACACTTATCTGCATGTTTCTTGGTTATAGTTACACATTTCTGTGTCACTGAGAATATATCACACAATTCACAGGGAATCATATGGGGAAAGATTAGATAAACATTTCTAAACATTTCTACTTATTACAATAACCTTGAATTGCATTGAACTTTGTGACAGATTAAATAATAAAATATACTCACCTTTGTCCTTTAACTCATTGAATTAGAGACTACTTTTAAACCTACAGCAAATATTTCCTACAGAAATTTCCTTTTACACCTCTGCACAGCAGCATGACTGCCAGGCATTGGCTACAGGACCTTGCTGCTCAGCTGCCAGCTGCCAGCCTTGCTGGTGACTTGCACGAATGCAGATGATGGATGGGTAGTGGGGGCTGGGTCTCCTAATCCCGTTGCTGAGGACACGCCAGAGCATTTGGGGATAAATCCGCTAGAGCAGGACGCACAAGGGAGCTTCAGTGAGAGAAGGGAAATTCCCTGTGTAAGGTCATCTGGCACTGTGTGCTGTTATCCATCCCTGTCCTCCTCCCAGGGCGTTGCTGCCCCTTGGTCCGTGTGCTCACGCCACGGGCAGGCTGCTGGGAGCAAGCTGCTCACAGGGCACATGCTGAGGGTCGAGAGAGCTGCTGCTACACAGCACACAAGGGCTCAGCTTTTACAGGAGCCAGAGAACTTCTTTCCTTTTGTCATGTGTTACAGAGCAGTAGAGGGCAAGGACACTGGGGAATTTTGCTGTTTATTTTGAAGGCGTATATTAAGTTTCCCACAGCTAAGAGACGTGCCGATTAACTTCTGTAGCAGCTTCCCTCAGTTCATTGGGCCTCTGTGCTCATGTAAGCAGGAGAGGAGGGAGGACATCTAGGAATCATTCTCTCCTCAAAATCGAAACAGATGTTTAATTTATAAAACTCCAGTTTCTGCTCTTCAAAGAGAGAATTGGTCAGGTCAAGCCGAGGCACACTGCCATCCCACCCACACAGACTTCTTTTGGTTTCTTGGGTTGTTTGGGTTTTTTGTACACACAACAGTAACTGCGCTTTTAAGCCAGAGAGGAGAAAAGAACAAAGCAAGCAGGCCAAGTAAAAGTTTATAAGAAAGTTTTAGAAGACTTCTGAAGATTTAAATTAAAAATTCCTCTCCTTTATCTTTGAGGTGAAACAACTCATGTGAGTTACAGTAGCTCTTCTTTTACAATTTAAATGAAACACTGCAATCGTCTCCCCATAAAACATGTTAAGAGTCCTCTGCTTGATAACTGTAGAAACACTGAAAGTCCTGATAAACAAGTATCTGTTTTCACTCAGTCTTGAGTTCAGGCTCACTAGGAAGTAAAATTTCCCCTTACACAGGATGAAATAAGGAAATCATCAGTTACCTTAGCAACCCTTCAAAAAAAAGCACGTGCACCTATCCAAAGGGCAACTAATCTAATTATAAATTATTGTAAAGGTTATGTGAACGACAGTAGCAAGGGGAAGCCATGATTCATTATTTTAGTCAATGGGAAACAGTATTGCCATTGTACTCCTGCACAGGCTGTTCTACCACTGCATTCTGCAGACCGTCTGCCAAGGGCTCCTATTCATCTCCCAGGGCTGACCAAAATGCCTCTACTGAACAAGTATGGTCTGGGCACACTGGGAGTCCAACTCTTTACCTTTTCTGGCTTGCAAATTTCTCACACTGGGGAGACTGGAGCCCAAGGCAGGTGTTTTCTTGTTCAGTCCTGTATATTGTTCCTGGCATGAAAATTTTCAAAAACATTTAAAATTCCTCCACTCAAGCACTGCTTAGGGCAGTCTACTCTTTAAGTCAACATCTGCCTTTTAATAGCTATATAGGTGGTGAGCAGTATTTACATGTATACGTATATGCATTTATACCATAGATACCATTTAATAGCACTGAAATCACAGTGTGGTCTAAACTAGCACTTCAGGACAGGCTAGTCATGTGGGACCAAGGAAAGCATCTTGCCCCCCAGCACTTGTCTGAAAACACCATATGCTCATCCTGAGCAATTTTATCCCGAATTTGCCCCACAGTCACTCTGTGCACTTTGGAGGTTGTGCCTCATGGAGCAGAAGATGTCTGACCATAGACTTCAGCTTTCACCTTGGCTGCATTTTACCAGAGAGTTGAAGGCTTCACAAATGTCACAGTCGGAGCAGCGGAGAGCAAATGTGGTGAAAAAACTGGGACTGATGGCAAAGGGAGAGAATGCCAGGTTTCATGGATGAGTTCTCTGGTACAAGAAGGGATCTGTTCCCTTTGGCAGGAACATGGCTTAAAATAGGTGATTCAGAACTTCAGTTTCATTGTTTTCTAAACATGATCCTTACTTAAGAGGAAGAAACGCAGGAAGTTACAGGTTGTGTCTTCCTTAAACTGCTTCCTCTACTCATAAATCAATGCAAAAAATCCTTCCCTTGCCAGGTTGCTTAAGACAGCTAAGAGTCACTGTAAAACGAGCTGCACATCTTCACCCAGTTTTTCAACCTGCCCTTCCTGAAATATTAAGAACACTAACAGTGACCCTAATAGAGGGTGATGGGCTTGAATGCTGGCTTAGTTTTTATTTGTAATGTCGTGACCTTCTGTTCTTGTGCGACACTATGAGTTTCCAAGGCGCCAAGGAGAGCCTGCCATTCTCCAAAGTAAACAACAGTTGTGCCCATCCCGCAGCCTTGGGACCTCCCATGCTGCTGAGCACGTGGAGCATCCCAGCCACATCCCAGTGGGATGTCGGATGTACTCACCAACCTCCACACGCCCTGCTGTCCTCTAGAAGGAAATCCCAGGGGATACGAGACACAATGCCTTTGCTACATCTGCATGCCTCCAGCTGTGTGCTGGCTGTGTTCACTCTGTTGGGCGTGACTTGAAATCTGCCATTTTATTGTCTTTGGTACATATGCCACAGATTGCTAGACTTGCTTCAGGAAATTCTGTCTCAATTCAGGCTGGGAAAAGCTTTTCTGGGAAATCGCTGAAATCCCACCAGGTCTGCGGTATTTCATAAGTACAGCCATGCACAGCCCTTGGTCAGAAGCTGTGAGAACATCTGGTGAGATGGAGAAGCTGAGAGGATGACTTTCCACTGCCTTCACATGGAAGTGAACTGTTGTTCACCCAAGTGAAGGGGTGTTGATAAGAGCACAAAAAGGAAACCTGGGCTGTGAAGGACACAGTAATCTTCAGTTTCAGTTGCTTAGTGACTAGTTCTTTCCTTCATATCCCACTCCTGAAAGGCAATTTTGACACTTTCACCAACTCTGGTGAAATGGATTTCCATAGCACCCCAAGGTGCCAGCATGACTACACTCCTCCCAAAGCAACCTCACAAATGTCCCTAAAAAAGGGAGTAACACGCTTATCCTTGCACAATAAAAACAAGGATCCCCCTGTCATTATCCCTTAGTTCTGGAGCCTTTGCAAGTCATTAAAGGAAACTTCAGACTTTCTGGCACTGTCTGAACAAAGAACTGCAAATAGTTTCTGTAAGCAGAGCATCAGCCTTTCTTCACCAAATATTTATTATCCAGCATTAAAAATGGGAAACGGAGGTACGGGGGAGTTGCAAGGTCACACAGGAAATGTGCAGCTCAGCTGGAAATAAAAACACGGGTCTCCTGACCACTGTGATCAACAAGCTCTTTCCTTTCTGCAATAAAAAGACTACTCTGGAAAATGTCTTTCAATTCTCTGACAGCACAAGACCATTTTATCTGAAGAAATTCAAGTGATTTATCATTATTATTACTATTATGATTATTGTCATCATGCTTATTCTGTTCTTTTAAGAAAGTTGTTCAGAAAGTGCTGAAAAAGGGAATATCTCAATTCGGTGTCATTTTCTCTCTGCCTTAATCTCCTGTGAAAGCAAGAAGTTATTAAATCTGCTTGGGAAGTGTATTTCAGTAGGTCTTAGTTGCACTTCAACCAACCAGATCTCTGCTCTTTTAAACTGTTCTAACCCTGTGCCGTGGCATCTCAATATTAACAGTAATTTAACTGATGGCCAGCAGGAGGAGAAGCAGACCAGTGTGTGATCCTCCACATACGAAACACAGAACAGTTTATAACGAAAGGTGGCATGAATGGGAGCTTCAGATGGAGTGGGAACATGGAATCACTCTTGCCAGCACTTCTGCATCAGAGTGCTGTTTGAGCTTCAGGGGTCTGCAGGTATCTCCACCACCCCTTTAAAGCACAGTGTGACCTGGTCTGCCATCCATGGCTGTCAGACCTGTTAGACTGCACTCGCATCCTCCACTTGACCCCTCTAGGTTTGCAAAGGGCATGTTAGGGAGCAAACGTATACAACCGTCACCACACCTCGACACACAAGTTTTATTTCTCTCTTCTTAGACCCACCTGGCAGTGCTGCAGTGCCTCTGGTGGCATGCCATAACTCCTGATCCTCCTCAGCCCAGGTGGCATGAGACAAAAGGGCCTGCGGGGAGGAAAGCTGCAGGAAACCACAGATGTTTTCAAGTTTAAAGAAGACCCTTAGGAGCTGAAAGACTTAGGAATTTCACTGAGACTGGCACCCTTGGTTTTGCGTAGGTCGCTATGATTCAACCATCAATGCCAGTGGCTGTACAATCTGCTGCTATATGGGAACACACAACAAATTCTTTTAAAAGGGTGCGGCCAGGCAACAGGAATTGAGGTTGCTTGTTTGTCTTGTCAGGCCTTCAGAAGCCAGGGCCAGGTAATACCCTGCAGAGGCACAGAGAGCCCTCACCTTTTCCGGCAGCTGCCAGGCATGATTGGGATGGAAAAACCCAACACTCTGTGAGGTGGGGGTGAGAAATCCCATCCGGAGGGAACCGGCAGTGAGTCAACAGCACCACTGCTCCCATTCAAGATCCTTCCAAAACCTCAAATGTGCACAAAGCAATGCATCACTTCACAGACACAGAATCTTTTTCATCTGTGACAATGATTTCTCATCAGCATAACTTGGTTTTAAAAATGGGTGTTTCATTTAGGTTTTACCAGTTTCCTTCAACGTAGGGTTGGGTTATTTAATTTTTTTCATTAGGCTAACTTTTTGTAGCAGAAAAAAAATAAATAGGGCAAGGAGATATATCATCCTAAAATCAGTCTAAGGAGCTCAGCAGAGCCATAGAAGTACACCCTGAAACTGCTGCATAAGATTAAAGTGAGAACATAAACTGGGATGAAAAATCTGATCTTCACTTATGAACCTAGAAATGAAATATTTCTTCCAAATTGTAATAAAGAAGGTATAATAAAGAAGAGATGCTAGGATGTGAGAGTAAATACGAACTGGTGTTCCCAGTGTCTTGTCTGAGTCACTGACATTCTCCTCAAACAAGAGTATTTACTGCAGAAGGGTATTTATACTAAAATAATTTTGAGATGTGCCTTTCACACTATGCAGTAATATGCAGCACTATGCCAATAAATGACTTTTAAAGACAAGAATAATGAAACAATGTCATGTGAAAGGAAACGAGAAAAAGCATACGCCCTGATCCACATCTAAAGGCTTTGCTGCAAGACAGACTTTGACTCTAAAAGGGAGTGGTACAGTCTTCTTACGTAGATGAATTTCAGAAAATCTCTAAACATTGATAAAGAAATTGTTAATTGTTCCTTCTTATGTATGGTATATGATCAGGGTGTTGTTTGAAACACCAGCGAAATGTGGATGGAACTCAGCACAAATAATTCTTTTACTTTTATGAAGTAAATGCCTCTTGGCATTTTCCATTCAGCTAGGCAGGTGAATCTGCTTTTCTTTACAGGTATAATTTATATTAAAGGCAAAAATTCAGCATCATTATGATGATAAATGTGTGTTTGTAGGTAAAATGTGTGCCTACTTCTGTCCACCTGGCTGCATTCTCTAGGGGTATGTTGATTCTCTAGGTGTCTCTGTACAACACAGATTCTGGTGTTATATTGCTGTTAGCTGAAGAGAAAAACCACCCTTCTACCAAAAAAGAATCCCAACAGCAGCATAAATTTCTGCACCTGTAACTATAATCAAATTCATTTGATCTGAAATATTTAAAACAGTTCTGCCAAAATATTTGTCAACTTTCTTATCAGATGGAGCTTACACTAAAGAATTTATATTATTCTAAATTTATTCTCCAAAGAAGTTGAGTTTGTTTTAGCTGAAGTAATTCACCATTAAAAAGGAACCATGGGATAATTTAGATTGGGAGACTTTATAGGTAGCCTGCTCCCACTTTGAAACAGCTCCAGTTAGATCAGGTCGTGCCAGGACTTTGTCCATTTTAAGGTTTGAATATCTCCAAGGACTACCCTGGACTTTGGTCCAAAGTTGTTAACATCATAATGTTACAGAAGTTCTTCCTCATGCCTAATGGGGTTTTCCCACATTCCAGCATATGCCAGATACTTCAGTTCGCTCTCAACCTGTGCATCCCTGAGCAGAACCTGGCTTCCTCTCCCCTGTACCTTCCCAGCAAGCAGTTACCAGTCTGGTCTCCTCTTCCCCTCCTCTTCCAAAGACTGAACCAGCTCATTGGCCTCCACTTCGTGTGCCCTGTGTTCCAGCCATCACAAGGACCTTCCACTGAACTCATTCCTCTATGTCAGCATTTATTCTCTGCCATGAGCTGGAGTAGTGCACCAGGAGTGGTCTCACCACTGCTGAGAACCCATGAAGTATCCTTCACCCTTGCTGGTGCAACCTTTCACTGCATGGATGCACTTCTGCCTCCTGGCAACACTGTGTCCCACAAGGACCCCTGGGACTTTTCTGCAGAGCTGTTGCCAGCTCTGTCCTATTGCAGAGCTTTGTTCATCCCAGAGGACCACCTTTAAATTGGTGCTTGTTCAGTAAGTCCACTGAGGTTCCCAGCAGCCGGTTTCTCCAGCCTGTCCTGGTTGAACATCGGTCCTACCTTCCAGAACATTGAGCACAGCCCCACATTTGGTGTCATCTGCAAGTACACCAAGTGATGCAGTCCAAACCATCATTTGGGCCATTAATGAAGGCAATAAACAGTACTAGTCCCACTGCTAGTCCTTAAAATATACTAATTCTAGCTGACTCTCATGCCTCCATCACCACCCTTTGAACCTGGCCGTCCAACCAGTTTTCCACCCATTTCATGGTCTGCATATCCAGCCTATATCTCACTGGTTTGGTTGTAAAGAGTCTATGGGAGATCATGCTGAAGGCCTTGCTTGAGTCAATTTGTACAACACCTGCTGCCTTCTCTTCCCCATAGCCACTTATGTCACTGTAGAAAGCAATCAGGTTGGTTGGGTAGGGTTTTCCCCAGTACATCTGTCTGACCGGGCTCCTTCCAGGAGGATTTTCTCTGTCACCTTTCCGGGAACTGAGCTGTGGCTGACCAGCCCGTGGATCCAGGGATCTTCCATCTTGCCCATCTTGAAGATGCATCTAACCATTCTGTCATCATCAGTAATCAAAGTAATCTAAAATGTCAGAGATGAAGTTGGTGGAGGTGAAGATGTTAGAGAATACAACCTCTCATGACATGGGCCAGCTCCTACCACAGCCTTGAATGGAAAATGTGATCTGAAATTGTGGCCACAGTGTGGTCAAGGAGCTCATTAACAAGATCATCTAATGGGAGCTTAATTCTGAATACAGTTAAAAATATGTGTACAAGAGAGATCTTTTTCTTCTTTTGCAGTCTGCTTAAACTAGAGATTTTATGGGGATGTAACTAATGTAAGGCATCTGGGAGTCAATATGTTAGTAATAACGTGACCTGTGTATTCACTGTTGGATTTACCACTTCACCTAGCAAGTTCCTGTGAAAAAAAATATGAGCTTGATTTGTAAAGTTTTTTGGTTTGGGTTTTTGGGGTTTTTTTTAAGTATGTAGGAAGGTGTCTTACTTCGTCTAGAAATGATAACCGCATTACACATGTTGTAATGTGATCCTTGTCTGTTGGGATGTCTTCTACTTCAGAGCACCGAAGTCTGAAAAAATGTCAGGGGCAAAATGTATTGGCCCTTGTTGTTGCCAAATACCTGTGCTGGGAGCAAATATGTGCCAGCAAATGCTTGTTAGAAGCTCACATGCCTACATGTACTTTGAAAGCAGAACAGATCAATAAAATGGGCGCCTGTATGAGTCACACCTAAATAATTGTCTCTCACTAAATCACTTAATGACCATCTGAAGTGGAACACTGAAAATTCATGTGTTTTTCTGATTTCCTTTGTGTTACCAAGTTAAGATTTTTAAACTTTGTTTAATTTGTAGCATAAGATGTGCTATGGAGAGGATTTATGCCTTGCTATTCCAGGCAGAAAACAGCAAAAAGGATGTCTTTTCTTCTTGCAAATGCTTCAGACATTCCTGAAATTTTCCTCTTCTAACAACAGTGTCCTATTTTGCAATTGAGAAGTATGAAAAGAATGCTTATAAAGCCATTGTCTATCAATCAGGAAGACAATGGGTCTTATTAAACCTGTTTAAAAGGTATCCTAAATTCCAAATGTAGAAGACTCTGAAATAAACATCGCCACTAGTTTACAAGGTTAACAAAAGTGATCAAATACTGCCAGTAATTTTAGTAACTAAAGGGGAGTAATTTCAATGGGTCAAATGTTTAAAAAAAAAAACTAAAAAAAAAAAAAAAAAGAAGAAAATTGATAATACAGCCTTCATTTGGGAAAAAGGACTTTTTTTGTCATAAAACTTGCTATGAGATGCAGACGAGTTCTATTCAGGTATGGGTATACTTCTGCTCTCATATCATAGAAGACCAATGCAATTTGGTTTATCTTTGGACTACCCATCAAAACAAGGGTATAGTGTGATCTCCACCTTGATCTCACATCTCTTAGATGTGAGAAATAAAAAGAAGTGCTGCAGCTTACAAGAATATATCTGAAGCTAAGTGCAGAACTGAGTCCTACTCTTATAATTCCCAAAACAGTGTTTTAAATGACCTTTCCCAGTGCGTACCAGAGGAGAAACACTCCAGAAGGAGGCTGACTTCAAAATACGTGTGAACACAGGGTCTACAACAAAGTGAGTCTTAAAACATCACCCTGTACATAACCATATCTGATTGTAATTTCTTCTTACAGATCTGAGACACAAATCACTGTTTAACTCAATGCAGAGTCAATATCCAAAAGCTCATGAACTGTCAACTGACTCTGCCCTACCCCTCTGCTTGGCCTTTATCAAACAGTTTCACAGTGCCATCCAAAACCCATTTAAATCATCAAGGTTAAATCACATTGAATTATTCCACCATACACCTAGCTATAAAGCCCGGAGTTGGACTTCAGTGTCACTGTGGGTTCCTTCCTACTCGAGATATTCTATTATTCTGTGATCTCTGGGCAACACAGTTGTCTCCACCAAGGCATCTCACTGATCAAAACCACAACTGGCTTTCTTCTCTAATGTGAGAGCAGGCAAAATCCAGCACTGCAGAGCAAGGGTGGGTGTTTAGCAGCCACCTTCACTATATGATTCATGAAATCGTTATGAACCCCCTTTGATAGGAGTAGGCTAGAATGGTGCCGTAAGGAAAATTTCCTAAATCATCAGGACATAGTTTTATCCACTGGCATAAAGTGGACTGCCTTCCTCCTAGTACTCAGATGTTTACTGCCTTCAAATGTGTGGAAATTTATTGCAAAACGAACTTTTAGACAGCTTTATTCATAGCTGCAAACACTGCTGGAGCTCTACATGTTTCTACATATGGAAGAATCTGTCTTGACTCACCTGTCTCCTGATTCAGTTTTACAGAAATTAAGCTTAAAAATACTTTGCTTCTCATGAGTCAAGATTTTGTAGAGTATTTGTCAAAACAGTAAATACTGGGCTCTGTGACAGACCCTTTTGTGAACAATAATTTTATATAAGAAGTTCAGCCTCTGACTAAAACATTAAAAGACTTATGGCCTATGTCATCTTTATATGTGTTGCACTTAACATAGAATTGTTTAAACCTGTTGCTTCCTATATAACAAAGTGTGATGAAACATTTACATGATCTTAATAATGGAGCTTATGGAAGGAGGTGATGCAAGCTGTGTGTAGCTCTGCTTTGCACCCAGTTAATTTTTGCCAGATTAGCACATGAGGGCTTGATGCACTCCTGAACTGCAGCAGTAAGTGCTAGAAAAACACTGCATTTAATGGGTCTGTTTTGGCCTTCTGAGCTGTTCCTGCAGACTCTAGCACTGTCAGCAGCCCCTTCCTGCCCTCACTGGATTTTGGAACATTGGGATCAGTTGATATTGAACCATCTCATCTGCAAAAATCCTATCCAAACTGGGAGGACTTCTGAAATCTGAGCCTCCACCAAGCCACAGCTCCTCTTTCTTGCCTGGGGACAGGGAGGTCAGTCCAGAAATTCAATCTGAATCATAGTCCAAGAGCTTCAGCAAAGGAGAGTTGTGAGGAACAACTGCGAGCCCATCTCTGGCAGATGTGTGATGTACCCACCACATATGTTCCAGGGCAGCTGAAAAGAAGGACTGTGTTTGTCCATGGACTGCTGGGAGCCTCGCTGGGTGTGCTGAGAGCCACACGCTACTTCCACAGCTGCCAGTGCTGAGTGAGAAGGTTTGTTAATAAAAATGTGTTTAAATACCTGTGCCAGAACAAATTTTCCTAAGTAATTACAGAATTATTATTCCCGCCCCCCTCCGCCTTTCTTGTTACTAATATTCTTCATTTCTCTTCTCATTCTCCTAACAATTTTCCAGACTGAGTTTCTGGGTGTCAGCCATGCAGGCCAGCAGTTGTGTTTCAGGGTCCATTTGCCCACTGACACTGCATCCTCTTTCCCCTCTGTGTGGACATTAATATGAGGAACCTTAAGTGTTGCCCTGAGAGGAAGAAGATGGGTTGTAACAACCCTTGGCTGTGATGCAGAAGGAATGCAGTGACAAGGAACACTGCCTATTCCTCTCTCCCTTCCTACCTAGTAGACACATCAAATTTGAAGTAGTAAAACCTCAGGGGTAAGTGAGAAGCTGTGTGAGGAGTTATGAGCAAGGATCTCATGAGTAAACCTGACCTATCACAGTCCCACACAGTCTGTCTTGCCTGAATTTACATCAAATATGCCAGCAGCCCCAGGAAGATGGGAAATCAGCCCATCATTATAACTGCAGGCACTGGTTTCCAGAAAAGGTTCTCAGAAAGCAATTAGTGAGGCTGGATTTCTAGTCAATGATAAGCAAGTCCCGTAGGAGAAAACAGAACCATAAGGGCACAAAACCAAAGGTCCATCTCACTCAGCATCCTCTTCAAGAGTGAGTATTGATAGATAATATGCTCCAGGAAAAAAAAAGAGCCACAGGCAGAGGAGATTATTCCCCTACATCCTGTTTGATGGCAAGATGGATATGAGTCAGCAGTGCCCTGGCAGCCAGGAGGGGCAACCATGTCCTGGGCAGCATCAGGCAAAGCATCACCAGCTGGTCGAGGGAGGGGATTGTCCTGCTCTGCTCTGCACTGGTGAGGCCTCACCTTGAATACTGTGTGCAGTTTTGGGCAGTGCAATACAAGAAAGATATAAAGCTATTAGAGAGAGTGCAAAGGAGGGCAACGAAGATGATGAAGAGCCTTGAGGAGAAGCTGAATGAGGAGCAGCTGAGGGCACTTGTCTGTTCAGCCCGGAGAAGAGCAGACTGAGGAGAGACCTCTGCAGTCTGCAACTTCCTTGTGAGGGGAAGAGGAGGGGCAGGCACCAATCTCTGTGGTGACCAGTGACAGACCCAAGGGAATGGCCTGAAGTTGTGTCAGGGGAGTTTTAGGTTGGATATTAGAAAAAGGTTCTTCACCTGGGTTGGGCACTGAAACAGGCCCTCTGTGACCACAGAGAAGTGGTCACAGCACCAAACCTGACATTTGGATGATACTCTCCGGCACATAGTGTGACTCTTGGGAATGTCCTGGGTGTGGCTGAGAGTTGGACTCGATGATCCATGTGGTTCCCTTCCAATTCAGCATATTCTGTGATTCTATGATTCTGTGATCCCTGCTCAGCTTTTGACAGTAACCCCTTGACGGGGTGCCTGAGCCAGCAGATGCACCCCAGCACAGGCTGGCATCTCACTGGGATGGCAGCCAGGTGATTGTCAACCAGGAGCTGTGCACTACTCACCAGGACAGGTGCCAAGCTCCAAAACATGACCAGGACAAGGGAAAATAGAAATGCTGCACCTCCTGGAGTAGCAATCAGCAGTTGAAAATTCTGAGGACTGGAGTGGAGCTGCTCCAGGACATAAAGCAACTTATAAAGCAGGGCAGAGAGAGGCAAATATACAGGCCCTTCAGGCAGCAAGACTGGCTGGCTCCTGGGGACCACTGTGTGTTGCTGAGAGAACATGGCAACCTCGGATGCCCATAGATCTGTCCAAGGTTGTGGGCCATGCTGGCAGGTACAAGGGCCAAGAAGGATTTGGAGACCTCTAGTCACTAGGGCCACAAAATCCCCCATAACACAGGTAACTTCTCTTCCCGTACTTTTCCTTCCAAGGCACCATGGCCCAAACAGTTTTTGGATGTGGGCATGTAGGCGGCCAGGCTGTACCACGTGAAAATATGCATTGTGTTTAATATCTAAAATTCCTGTTTCCTAGGACAGAGCTAAGCAGGTAACACAGTGCTCGGAGGCAGAGCGGGAGCCCTGCACTCCCCAAGGAGCAGGAGAACTAAGATGAATGTTAAGGAAAAGCAACTTCCACAATGGCTGGACCCTTTGCTCAGAGTAATCAATTTGCCTCCTGTGTGATTTACTTCTGCTGCCCAGGCAGCAACAGCTCTCATTGCTGGAGATCCCAATATTCAAACAACCTTTTTCCTTGCAGTGCCAAAAAGCTAGTTTCTCCAGGGCTCCACGACTTTTGCACCTGACACAGTTGAAAACTCCACTTGGGTTTTATTAAAAAAACCTTGCCACAAACCAATCAAAACACCAAAGGTGCATGTACTGATCTCTCTCTTGCCCTTCGCTCCTGTGCTGAGGATGAAGTACTTTTCAAAAATTTGTCATCGTGTCAAAGGCTGATGATTTTTTTAATCCTCACCTTAGCCTTGGTTGTGTGCAGTAGTTAGCCTTCAGTTAGTTGCTGAGGGGGGCTTATGTTACATCTTGCGTAGGTATTTCATAGCCTGACGAGGGTATGTGGCCTGGATAATAGTGACATGTGATATGTCGTTTCCGAATGCAGGTAGGTTTCTTTCTCCTCTGCCTCTGTATCCTGGAGATGGCAGCCCCCAAGGTCGCAGTGGTCGGCGCGGGAGTCATCGGCCTGTCCACAGCACTGTGCATTGTGGAGACTTGTCACAGCTGCTCTGTGACAGTCCTTTCAGACCAGTTCAGCCCCAACACAACGAGTGATGCTGCTGCTGGGATGCTCATTCCTCACACGTACCCAGGTTCGTGCAGTTCACCATGGCATTGCCCACGGCACCTTATGCACCCACGTGTCCGGGTGTGCAGCAACGCGCAGAGGCTCAGGAAGAGAAGTGCCCTGACCCGTGTTCCCTGCCTGTCCCATATCCTTCACACTCATTTGTACACTTCTCTTCTTTGCATTATTCCCCTCTGCATGTTTGGTTTCATTCACACGCAGGCACACCGCTTCACGTGCAGAAGCAGTGGTTCAAAGAGACTTTCACTTACCTTTTTGCCATCAGCAACTCAGCCGAGGCATCAGAGGCTGGCATTCACCTTGTCTCTGGGTAAGAACAACCGCCCGGGGCAGCCTTTGGTATGTTTGAGCTGTGTTCTGGAGCAGTCAGAGAGGTTTTCCTTGCTGGAGTTCAGGTGTATTGCCTTCGTGAACTAGCTTTTGTGACTGTATTCCCAAGAAACTGCATTGCAACTGCTCAGGTATGATGTATTTTTAGGCAAAATTCATGCATAGGTGTGCACAGAAAAACCATTCAAGAATGACCAACGCCAAGTATATTTCAATAACTGATGTTTTCCTCACTGTCATCCACCAGTTGCTTGCATCTGGGGTGGTCTTCATAGGAATGGGACTGCAGGATCTTTCAGCTTCAGTAACTAGGTACAGGGATGCAGTTGGGGGTGTGTGTGTTGGGGGTGTTTTATGGTGCCTTTTACGTACCCAGAAATTCACCTCTTGGGAGTACTGAGACTCTAGCTTTATGGGTACCCAAAGAACTATAAGCAGGTGTGCAAGTGGCCCTACCAGGTCCATGCAAGTGGCTGCAGTTGTGGCAGGGACACTGTGTGTGGGGAGTCTGTACATACGCTATTGCTGGAAGAACTCTCTGCAGTTTATTTACCCCAGTGTCACCCTGAAGCTCAACTGTGCCAACCCTCTGCCTAATTGTCTAGGCAGGTATTGCAGTAGCAGGCAGCAGTGTTTCCCTGTTGCTGTTAACCTTGCAGAGCTGTACGGATCAGCAGAAGCAGGTTCCTCAGCTTTTGTGTTTGTGCTAAGATTGATGTGACACATAACATGGCAGAGCACTAGCAGTGAAGTTTTCTAGGTTTTTCTCTGTGTCCTTGTAGGTGGCAGGTCTTTAAAAGCACTCCCAAGGAAGAGTTACCTTTCTGGTCAGATACTGTCCTGGGATTTCGACCAATGTCTGAAGCAGAACTCCAGAAGTTCCCACAGTACCATTTTGGTCAAGCCTTTACAACACTGAAATGTGACTGTCCACCTTACCTGCTGTGGCTGGAGAAAAGGTTGGTTTTGCTGGAGAGAAACTCAGGCAGAGAGACGGGGGGCAAGATGAGGTCTCCTTGAGAACCTTAGGTTTGAACAAAACTGGAAAAACGCTCTTTGACACTGGGGAAAATGCAACAAGATCTTCCTTAGGGAGGTGCACAGGAAATAAATACCCAATTTTTCAAAAATATGAAAGGCCCATTTATGTAATGTCTGCTTTCTCCCAGTGTGTCTGTACAGTGGGTCTTGGAGTGTGAGCAACCCTGGGCAAGGGACCAACCTAACCACAGGGACCATGCTTGGCCAGCTAGACCTTGAAGGTACATCAGGAACCTGCCATGTCCTAAGAAAATGTTTGGTGCTCCTCATTTGTCAAACTTCCCAAATAACATCCCTCTGTTTCTGAAGATACATCCAGCCCCTGAGAGAATAGGCATGTCTAGGAAGGTGTCTTACTGTGAAGACTTTGCACTTAAGAAGTGGCTGGACCAATTAATCTCAAATTTGGTCAACAGTTGGAGTAATTTCTTAATCCAGTCAGGTGAAAAAAAGATATTAAATAGCATCATCTTATAACAAACCTTCTGGAAATGTTTGTCTGCATCAGATGAGTGATGCACTCACTCTGAGGAGTTGTGGCTTCAGAGTTCATGCCTGGATTGACAGCAAAGTTAAAAAATTTGCTAATTTCCAAATTTCTGAGTTTCTCAAAAATATATGAATTTTGGAGAACAGTAGGAGAGATAGGATGTAGATCTAAAAGGGCTTTGGCACCTGGGATGTGTATTTAATCCATGTAAGTACCTCTAAAGTGAGCAAATAGCTGTCTCTGATTGAGAGAAAGCGATAGGCTGCAAACTGATTTGAGGTTAAGTAAAGAGATGTGTACTGACACCACGGTACAAATTGCCAGCTCAGCTGGTTACTTGTATGCCTTTCATCACACTGCAAAATGTGAAAAAAGCATTTCTTTCTTCTAGCAGCCAGCCAGGCTGGGAATACTCCCGTGGTACCAGTGCCATGTGAGGTCTGTGTCGTCTACTTGCTACATGTTCTCTGTCATGTTTCATTGCCTAACACAAGCAATCTCTGCTGCAGGACAACTAAGTTGTACAACCCATTTAGTATCTGCCACGAGATTTCTGCCCTCTCCTCATTCCTGCTGTAGTCTTCTTATTTCTCAAAGGATGTAGTCTAATGAGATGATAAAGCTCTTTTTCTTTCTCTTTTCCCTGGTGATGAGAAGTGAGAGCATATTAAACATGTAAATAATTCTCAAATCCCAGGTGACCTGAGCAGTATTTATAGACTATTCTCTTGGCAGTCCACAAGGAAAATTGTTTTTGTGCCCACCTGGCTGGTCCAAAAATAGACTTCAGGATTTTTTTCCTGCTTGCTTGCCTGAATTCTGGAGTTTTCAGAAGTTTTTTTTTTTTTGGTGGTTTTTTAATGGCATGATGACAGAGTTCCAATTACAACACGTACGAGCTCTCCCAGCAAGTCGCCCAGCCAGAGCTGCTGCATGAGACCTCCCCTGTTCTTCCCAAACAGCTTCAATGTTCTGCTGCACCAGGCCTCAGAGCATCATCTATGCCCTGGATCCTTCTCTCACTCACTGCTTTGTGGGAAACCATTGCCTTTACAGTTGATGGTTGATGACTTTGCCAGCTGCTGGAATATTGCAAAGGACAGGTTTTCTCATCATTATCACAGACCTGTCTCCTGACTTGCTCATGCTAAAACCCCCCAGTAAAAACCCCCAACAGCTGGAGCCAGCTGACAGCATGCAGTGACTCCATCTCATGCCAGTGATTTTCCACAGGGAAGAAGTTTAATCTTCAGGCAAGTTCAGGGGAGGATTTGGCTTGAAACTGAGCTTAAAAATGAATGTCAAGAAGAGGTGACTTTTGCTGAAGAGCAGGCATGCTCTGAGCTATCCTGGATGACTCCTGGCTGCTGCTCTAGGAGGCTGTGTTCCCTGGTGGTCCCATGCCACATCTGCCCAGCCTGCATGGCTGTCTTAGGGCTTGGCACATGGCACGAGATGACTGTGTGGCTCAGGAGGGGTGTTGGGAATGAACGTGATGGCATGTAACAGGCACATCAGAAGGGGTGTAGTATGATAGCTCTGTCACCAGCATGAGTAAGTTGGTAAATAAATCTGTCGGTTTTCTGCTTGCTTGAGCTGTTAAAGCTTGGTACTGTTACAGAAATGAATCAATGAGACCATGAGGAGCTGACTGTCTGCCTAGGGTCTTCTGCCAGACCCTTTGATAAAACTGATCAACTTGCTGTATCTTTTCCAGCCCAACCAAGCTAAAAAGTAGCTTTGATGAGATCAAATCAGACAAATGACAAACAGAACCGCCATGGCACTTTCTTTACTTTTTTTGTCCCATCTGTTGTTTGGGTTTGATCATTATGTAAAGGCAAAGGCAATCTATCTCATTTACTTAATGTTCGTAGTAGTTACATTAGGGTTTAGAGGTTTGTTTTCTGTCTCACTTCTGGAGTCTTTTTGCAGGTTGAAGGCAACTGGCGTCCAGATGCACAGCAGAAAAGTTTCAGACCTGTGGGAGCTGCACAATGAATATGACATCATTGTCAACTGTGCAGGCATTGGAGCCCACCAGCTGGTGGGGGACAAGAAACTCTTCCCTGTCAGGGGACAAGTACTCAAAGTTTATGCTCCCTGGGTGAAAAACTTCATCCGGGATGGGGATGGCTTAACTTACATCTACCCAGGGATACACAGGGTAACCCTGGGGGGAACCAGGGAAAAGGAGAGCTGGAGTCTCTCCCCTGACCCTGGCACTACCAAAGACATCTTTGACAGATGCTGCTCCCTTGAGCCCTCACTGCGGGAAGCTCAGGATATCCAGGTGAAGGTGGGCCTGAGGCCATCCAGGCAGTGTGTGAGACTGCAGAGGGAGGTTTTGAGCAAAGGAGGAGTTAAGCTCCCAGTGGTCCACAACTATGGGCATGGGGCAGGTGGCTTTTCCGTGCACAGGGGCACAGCTAAAGAGGCTGCTCGCCTGGTGGGAGAGTGTATTGCTGCCCTGCAAGGCTCTTCATCAGGGGCCAAGCTGTGAATCCCAGAGGCTCCTTTCCCATTTACAGCAGGCTAGTGTTGCATCTCCCAGTAGCAGCTTGGACTTTTACTCCATTATGGAATAAAAGGAAAGAACTAAGTCAACACTTGTACCATTGCAGATATTCGGTGGTATCTCACCTGGCTGCCAGCTGCTACCTTGGAAAGGCATGGTGGGTTGCTCCAAGTATTGGTCTAGCTGTTTGTCTCCTTTGTGTGGCATTGTTGCTGCCCTGGGCCTTAGTCCTAGCCTCATGTTAAGAAGAAGACAAGATATGTAATACTCTTCACATAACAGGGATCACATCACTGCAGGATAATGCAAATAACATCAGTTTAGCATTTCTGCATCTAAAGGGTATCAGGTGCACTAGATTCACATTCAGTAAAAATCAGTTTTCTCCTTTTTTGCCAAATCTAATCTAGTATTGCCCTTGCTCCTGCCATCTTGCTAACAAATTTTATCATTGACCATATAATTTTCAAGGAAAAGAAAACCCCACACAGTGCTGTATTACAGCTCTCCGGGTCAGCTCTTACAGAAAGCAACGTTAGGTCATTGTCTGCCACAGTGATTTTAAGAGAGGTTTGTGAAACTGCTTACTGCATTTGCTCATATTACACCTGAGAGAACTTAGTTTCTGATAACATTGCCCCATATGAACTACAGTTTTGTGCATCTTTTCTCGCACTTCTTTGCAAGTCTGGTTTTTTCCTCCAAGCCTGTCAGATTTTGCTCTCACAGATTATTTCCCTCCCACCCCGCATAGCAACATTGACATGGCCTGTGTTCCACAGAAGAGGATTTTTCAGAGTGGGCTTGGGAATGAAAGCATCTCTTTTCTACTTCACATCAACACTGTCTGCATTCCTTGCAACAGCTGATATGAATAAATTGGAGACAAACCAGCAAGGATTCTAACACCAGGATCAGTTTCATAAAAGAGAAGAGCCATTTAAGACTAGATAAATGCTCTAAAGACAAATTTGTCTGTAATGGGATGTGAGCAAGCTCCTCTTCTGTAAGAAAGCTGAGTCACCAGAGACCAGACCATCTCACTCCATGGCAGAGGCCGAGCTGGGCTTTACACTCCCCTCGGCAATTCAAGCTATTTGATGTGGCTGAAGATAATCACTCCCCAAAACTGGATCTTACTATCAAAGTACAAGCCTGATCGATAGTGATTAAACCACTCATTAGATCTTAAATGTCTAATTTAAGAGTATCATCCACTTTTGTCTATTTTTTTGTTGTTAAGAGTTATAAAAGCTATTCAAAATCCTACAAGAATTTACGTGATTAAAATGAACTGATAAATAAAGTTCTAATAATGGAGCAAAGGTCACTTCTGTAGTGTTTCCTTTCATAAACAAGGGGTTTTCTTTCATTTGGGATGGCCTGACACGGCCAAGAAAGGCCACATTCAGTCATGGCTGCCAACTTCTGCTGTTCCCATTGGGGATGAGGACAGTTATCCTTTGCAAAGGACAGCTGTCAGAAGAAACATCACCAAATTAAGTTATAGGTCAATAAGTGCCTGGACCAACCTAAGCTGGCCCTGCCTTCAGCAGCCTTGCCCTCTTTTTCTCAGCTCTGAAGGCTAATTTTGCATTCCCCCCTCTGTCCCTCCCCCCCATTTGTCCTTTCCAGTGGTATGAGAGGACAGAGCTGCTGCTTTTGGCAGCAGTGTTGGTGTAGGGCTTGTCAAACTGCAGCTTGTCCTCAGCTAAAACAGAACATAAAAATACATGGAAAAAGAACATGAGAAAAGGCTATTTTTTTCCTTAAATCTTTATTTTAATCTTAAAAAAAACAGCGAACAGCTTATCCTGGAGCAAGAAACACTACTATGCTAATAGGGTGATTACAGCCCCGTGAGAAACTAAAGCTGTGGTTGTGCACTTATGCTCTGCAGAGCTATGGGGTTTCTTCTAATTTACTTCTAAAAGTTGTCTGGTTCATGAAAACATCAGAATGGTTTCAGCTACACCCATCAGGCTGGTGTCCTAGCTCTGGGCATGGCCAGCAGAGGGGATGGCCACTTCTAGCCTACGGTCTTCCTCAGCTGAGGGGCAGCTGCATGTTTTAGGTGATTCATCTTCCACACATTTGTCGACTTGCTTCTAAAGCCATGTGTGGTGCTTCTGTAATCCCCAACATCTTGTGAAAACAGGTTCTGTAAAGAGACACACTTCTTTGCCCAGGAGCAGAGCTCCTTGTCTTTATCTTTGTCTTGAACCTGAAAACATCTTTTGATGCCCTTTTCTTGCATCGTATGAGGGGTGGTGACTACTTATTCTCCCTGATCCTCCTTGAATTTATAAAGCTCCACCATACTCCCTCTTGGACTCTCCTTTTCCACCTTGAAGAATCTTGGTTTACATAATACATAATTGCATAATAGCTGCTACCCACATAAAATCGTCCTATATCTTTGGTCATCCTTGCTGCCCATCTTTATACCTTTCCTCCGTCTAACACACCCTTTTGCAGATTGAGGGACCAGAACTGCACACTGTACTCCTGGTAGGGGATGAACTTTGTATTTAATTAGTAACACCAATTAAGATATAAGCTCTTTAAGGACAGACAAGGAGGACAAGGAAGGGGTGTTGCCCCCTATGTCAGTGACCAACTGGAATGCAGGGAGCTTCACCTGGGGATGGGTCAAGATCTGACCTGAAAATTGTGTATCAGAATCACAGGTAGGCCAGGGACAGGTGATATTATACTGGGGATCTGCTACAGGTCACTTACAACACTCAGTTGTGACACCCAACCAAGAAGACCAAGAGATTGGAGCCCTTTATGGACTGATAGGAGTGTCCTCATGTTCACGAGCCCTGATCCTCATGGGGGACTTCAACCTTCCTGATACCGGTTGGAGGGACAGCACAGCAGGACATAAGCAATCCAGGAGATTCCTGGAATGCACTGATGACAACTTTCTTCTCCAAGTGATAGAGCAGCCAACAAGGACAGGTGCTGTGATGGACCTTGTTCTCAACAAGGAGGGGATGGTGTCCCAAGTGAAGACGCCCCTCAGGGGTCAATACTGGGGCTGGTGCTGTTTAACATCTTTATCAGCAACATGGACAGTGCATCCTCAGCAAGTTTGCCAATGACACCAAGATATGTGGTGAGGCTGACATGCTGGAGGGAAGGGATGCCATCCAGAGGGACCCTGACAGGCTTGAGAGGTGGGAGTGTGCAAACTTCATGAAGTTTAACGAGGCCAGGTGCAAGGTCCTGCACCTGGCTTGGAGCAATCCCAAGCATTTACTGCCTGACTAATGGCCCTAAGATGCCATCCCTCTAAGATGCCATTGGTGACTTCTCTCCACTGTGAAGAATGGATGATTTACACTTACCTTGTCTCTATCCTCTATGCAGTTGCTGACTCATGAGAGGATCTTCCCTCTTACTCCATGCCAGATTAGCTTCTTTATGGGTGACAGATGTTATTAAAGGCTTTCCAGAAGCTGAGCAGATCATACCAAGCAGATTGCTCAATTCTGCAGCTTCACTGTATCCTCTGAAGATGTAAGAGTTGGTAGAACACAGCTTCATAGTCCTCACTTCAAGCTCTGCCAATTCTTCCCTCTTAGCCTGTGTCTGTCCTTGCAACTATTCTATTACTATGGCTTTTGCTGTTTGCCTGCTACAGATGTCAGATAGAGTGGTTTGCAGTTCTTTAGATCCCTCACAGCACTTAAAAGAAAACTGTATCACGTGCCATCCTCTTTTTTCTTTGGCTGTTTTAAGTAAAAGCTTATACACCAGCTCTTATGGTGCAACAATTTCCATTAGTGTGCCTTAAAAAGCCACAAGTGAGTAACATCTGCTTCTCGTGAATTTGTTACTATCCCTTGCATCAATTTGTTCTAAAGCCTCATCTAATGGCCCTTCAATCTGTGGCAGCTTCTCTGCATTATCCCTTTAACAAGTGGTTCTGCCGTGGGAATTTCACTAAGCATTTCTATGCTGAAGCCAGACACAAGTAATCTGTTTAGCTGTTGTGTTAGAGCTTGTTTTCTCTCAAACTCATCTGCCACCCTGATCATCTGCTGACTGCATGCTCTGGTCACCTGCAGAACTCTCCAGCAGGTTCCCTGCTCCTGCTAGGATAGAGAAGGCTTTTTTGTCTAGTAGCAAGTTGTTTCCTGAGAATCTTTTTCAGTCTGCCTTTCTGTATCTGCTTTTAATTTGACAGAGTTCATGTCCTTTTCCTCATTTGGATGAGATCTGTTTTGGTTCTTTCGCATGTAATTTTTACCATGCTATTACAATGACCCAGTAATTATGTCTTTTCTGGGATGTCTCTATATAAAAACTGAGGATTTTTGACCTGTACCTTATTTTCATGGTTGTAGCAAATAGAAACAAGCATACATTCAGCCCAATTGCACCAGCTCCTGTGCCCCATTTAAAGGGGCTTTATTTGTCCAGATTGTGCCTTGCTGTTTCATGCTTACTTGTGGTTATAAAGAGGTCAAAACAGCACCTTTAAAGATAAACCATCAAGAACCACTGCTCGTCCCTTCTTCCTCACTTCCCCGGTCTCTAGCTTGAAATTCCTTTTTAAATCTTACTCTTTCTCACAGCGTTTTTCTCCCTGGCTAAGATCATGCCTTCAAAAGACTGTGATACATAGAGATACATAACAATGCTGCCCTGTGCTGACTATAGACCTGCCCACAAAGGGGAGTCACACTGTTCAAGTGCCTGCAAGCCAGATAACTGATACTGACTGCTTCTAGGCTTTAGGCAGCTGATGAGATGTTGAGATGCGTCCTCTCCTTGTTCAGCTGCCCACCCTTGGGTGTCGGTTTCTGTCAATAACTCCTCATCCATCCCTGAGTTTCTCTTCCTCACCCAAGACTCTTGCATGGAGCTGAAGCAAAGATGTGGCCTCTGTTAGCTCTCCAACTCCAGCTGAAGCTGAGCCAGCAACTGAAAAATTTTCAAAACTTCATTTTGATCTTAAATCTGTCTGTGCTGCTGCATCAGCTTTGTCATTTTCATCTGGAATCACAGAACAAGTGTCAGGGAAACCTTGCCAGTGGGAGAGGATTAACAAATTAAACCTCCCTAACCTCCCATGCTGATGAAAGGTGCTTAAAGAAAGACGTAGCTGTAACCTGTGCAAAGCATTTTATCCCTGTGCTATTCCTTAATCCTATGTCTGTCCAGACAAAAGTTATTCAGACTGTACTTAAGTATTTCCTTCTTATTTGTAGTTTCTGATCTACATTGAATAGGCACCCCTGGCAGATGGCAACCAATCTGTCACGCTCACATGGAACTTCAAAGGTGTAATTGTGGTATAGAAGGAGAACAGTTACATTTTGAGACATTTTTATCAGTCCTTGCTATTGCAGACAGCAGGTTGGATGTATGATGGATTTTGGAGCTTGAGCACAAAAGAATAGTTTTTTGCAACAGGGAATTGTGTTGATTTTCTTCCCAGAAACAATGCCATAAAGACATATTGTTTAGATAGTAGCTTTTGCCTCTGCTTAAAACAAAATTATCAAATTTCTGGAAAATTAGCATTCACCATTCGTTACCATTCTTTTTCAGCCGAGGATTATTTGAGATAACATTCAAAATCATTAGGAATAAATGTAGCAATTAGAAAGAACATCATGGCCTGGACCGAGATTTCTATTATTTTCAGGGCATTCAAGTAAGCATGTTATGCTGTATGATGCTCTGTTCTTTATCCTGCTTTATTCCCTGTTTTCCACCAGAGGGAGATGTTGGATCAAGCAGTTGCTGAAAGAAATCCGCACACTGCATCTCAAAGAGCAAACGCAGTGATGCTGAATTTAGTGGAAATCTGGGTGCCTGTCAGGCTCCCACATAACCACAAGGCTGGGAGGACCTGGGTGCTGCAATAAAGCTTAAAAAAAAATTATTATAAATCAGTTACTCATGGAGAATGCTTAAAAAAGTACATTAAGGAAATAGAAAAGTGAAGGTAGCAGCATGCCAGAAGCTGTTAACAGAAAGTAATGAATCATAATCCTAGACAAAGCTGCTGCTATAGCAGCAGATCCCAGAGCTTTTCTGCCATCAAAAGTCTGGCAGGGAAACCACTGTCTTGGGTAGCCAAGTGTCCTCTGTTCCTCCTGGTGTGGGGACTTGTGGTCCCCCAGCCTCATAAGCTGTGCCTGGGCTGCACATCTCGTGGTGGGGTCTCTGTGAGGCTGGCCCATGTGCACGCTGCCTGGTCTGGCTCCTGGCCAGGCCACACAACACTCTGGGTGCTCAGGTATTAAAAACTATCACTGGTTCAAGATCCGAAATGGACTGTTTCCTTTCCGGGAATTCCTCCCCTCCAAGGTCCGGTTTTCTCAATGAGAAGTAAAACCCACATATTTTGGAGAAGAAGCAGACATGAGTCAAAACTCAGCCTTATGAAAAAGGGAGTGAAAAGCTGGGGTGAAAAGAAAGCGAGATGAAACTTTTCTCAAAGTGAATGACTTTGGAGAAATGGTATTTCCGAAAGTGAAAGAAGTTTCAAGGGAATATTTTTCCCCTGCTTTGTTTTTATCCTTTGAGACTGTCTCACACTGCTGACAGCAGCACTAGGAGAGCACTGTCCCACATCACTTTCCTCTGTTTTTGTTCGTGTCCATTACCTACCATGAGGATAATATATTTCTCACACTGTAAGAGCCGTGCACTACGTGCACCACATGCCCTGCTCCTGTCATTGTCACATCTCCCCCCTTTTTATCCAATTTCCAAAGTCCTGACCAACCAGCTGATATCTAAGCCTTACATTAGCCTTTCCTTACACTTATGAGCCAGAGAAGTGTAGGCTTTTTTATTTTCTGCATCACCAGGTAATTAAGCAGCCAAGCCAGCTGTTGGTGTTTCTGATACACCTGCATGCAAACCTCCAGTCAGCATCTTGGCTAAAGTGGAGGTCTGAAAAACAACCCTTCTCTCACAAGAATGCACTAGAGCCATGAAGGCAGCCTCACTGTAGCAAAAATGAGAGGTTTAGGTCACTTAAAAAATCACCATCAAAGATACTAGCAAAAACAAACTTTCATATAAATTTGCAGAAGTGAGACAAAATTTGATGGCAAGGCTCACTCTAGTACTTGGTGCATGGATAATACATATAAAAGAAAATTGAATTAGAATCAATTTAGAGTGATTTATATGGAGGCCAGGTATGTAAAAAGGGGTAAGGGAGACCCTTCGTTGGGTCATGAGATTCAGAGCAGACCCCGTTGCCCTCCAAACTCCTTCTCAGAGAAGAGTGTAGATGTGGCTGAATCCAATCTTGGGCTCAGATTTAGTCAATGGTTTATATCTAAAGGATTAAGCAGCACTTAATCATAACAGCATTTAAAAGCTAGATTAAACAATTATCAACTGTGAACATAACAATAATAACAATTATGGATTCAGGATAATAACATATACTATATTTGTTATAGGGTGTTCAAGTCAATACACACACACAGATATATGTGTATGCAAATGTACAAAGGTAACACACACAAACATGGATATGTAGTGTAGAAGTACAAAGGTATACCTATTTAAAAACTCCCCTCAAGATTCAGTGAGATGCTCATGTCTAATGACTTTTTGGCATTTCTTAATGGGTGTGCAGAGAGGGGAGGGTTGAGCCTCAAGTAGTGGGGATATCAGCCCAGATTCTGTTGCCAGGCGACACTTCTCCGAATTTCACACACTTGAGAGTTCAGGCATTCTGAGAGGCAACCCATGCAGAGGGAAATACTGATGCAGTCCACTACAGTCCAGAAGAGCTCAAAGGGTCTGTCTTAGGACCCTTTGGTTGAGAGTTGGCTTAAGGCATTGGTAAATTTTCATCCTGGCTGCAATCTGGGTTAGTGATTACTGGAATTTTTGAAATTCCAGTGAGGATGGTACTGTTCCACTCGAGCTACAATTCTGATAAGGAATGTTCCAAGGCTGTCAGGAGATGACTGATTGTTCCTGCTGTCATCTCCCACCCTGGTCAGGCAACAGGAGCTCCTGGTACAGTCAGTGCTGCCCCCACCTTAGCTTTCCAAGAGTTCCTGGTATGGTCAAGAGATGCTTCACTGCCAAGCTCTTATGCAAAGGCCTGAGCAGGCCAGAGGAGAGGGGGGGAGGGATGAGCCAGCACAGTTGCACTTGCTTTCCTCTTTGCCAAACAAGTGCATGGGTGTGCTTCAAGGAGATGAAGCCTCTCCTCTGCACAGACCTTGAAGCGCCTCATTGAGTCAAATGATTTCCTGATCAATAGGACAGCTGGTCTCCTTTGAGCATTCGAAGAACTGTATTTGGTCTTCTCATACCCCTTATTGCTGTGACAGTGGCTACAAGAAGAGCAATCCCACTTTTGGGTGTGCTTCTAATGAAAAAGCTCCTTCTGATTTTGAAGTAAAGGGGATGAGGCAGATGAAGTCCAGGGAAAGACTCCAAGAAACAACCCACTTTTCCACAGAGGTAAAGTGTAAGTTAAAGACCTTGAGAAGCACTGGTTGCCCTGATTCTGAAAATCCCTCCATAAGCCTTGGTGGGCAAGGTCTGCGCCTTCTTTCTGTGTGGTGAGTGTATCTGCACAGTGTCAGCACTCCAAGAATAAACACAGGGCAAATTTCCACAGAGATTTGCAGCAGGATAATTGCCTCAAACAGAAGGATAAATAGCTTTTTCTAGCATTTAATGGGCCTCTTAAGTGAACGGCAGTAAACTCTATGCGAACAGATGTTTTCCCTCTTTTTTGTCCTTTTGCATCTCATCCATAATTATGCTCTAAAATGTTCTTGTCTGGGTTGCTGAGAGCAATCTTGTTGCTGTTTGTCTTTGCCGTGTAAGACTGAGCACTTCAGCATAAAGATTGAGCAAAAAGCCCTGGATTCCTAAAGGCTCCCGTCACTATACATCAAGGATGATCTTCTTTCCTTGACATTAAGCCTGAGGGAGAAGTGAGAAGTAAGGGGGAAGATTTGCCTCTTCCAGCTGCAGGTCCCAGAGCTGGGGTCTCCCCCTGCTTGCAGTCGTGCCCTGCACTCCAGCTAGGAAGTTCCTTCATTTGCCTGGCTTCTGGCACTGACCCAGCTATGGCTCAGGAGAAGCCACAGCTTCTCCTTTGGCTTGTGGGGGAGGTAAGTGTCCTCTGAGTCCTCACTGCTATGCTGCCTCTGCTACACTGACTGGACTGTGGGGAGATGGCAGTGCAGGCTCTGTAGCCGCTGGCTTTGCCTCCAGCCTTGCCACCAGGAGAGTGGCAGGCACAAAGCAAGCCCTGCAAAAAGCCTTTATGCTTTTGGGAGCATGTACTTGATCTCCTGACAGAGTAGAGAGAAATTACCTTGTTCCTGAAGAATTTCAGTGCATCCTGGCAAAGGGATCTCCTCCTAACAAGGAGCCTGCAAGCAAGCCAGGAGCTGGGGCACAACCACAAGCATTAGCCTGGCTGAGTGTTCATCTCCTGAAGCGATGCCTGTAGAAGTGCCTGTGTCATTGCAAACCTACTTTGTCCTTCCCAGAGCGTCTTCAAAACATCCAGCTGGCCTTTGCTTTCCACACCCATATCTGAAGATGGAGGCAGACATGCTGCAGGAAGACACATGCCGAAAGGATGAGTCCTGCAGCAACACCTAACCTATATACAAACTCTCAGCTAAGGAGGTTATTCCAATCAATACTGGTATCTCTGCGTCATTGATGCTGCTCTACATGGCATCGAGGGCAAACTGCCTTGAAAGGAGCCTGCGGGAAGAGCGCTGAGTTTTATCCTCACCGTCTGTTCCCAGACAGGCTGCTCAGCTGTAGGGGAGCTGTGGCATCTTTTCTGCTGGGGGCAAGGCCATTTCTCTCCTCCTTGTTAGGATGTATCTAAGACATTTAAAATGCAACCAGCTGGAGGAGCCAACTGGCTGAACACTTGGTAATTGTTTAAAAAAGCAACCTTTTTATAACAGGTAAGGACAATAATCCTGAATTTAGTGTCCTGAAAAAACTGGATGCTTTTCAGACACATGGGTGAGGCCTTTATTAAAGGCGGATGCATATTATTAATTGGCTTGCATACTGGTCTAGGACATTTTTGCGTGCCTTCTATCCTATAAAAGCTACTTTTTGCCTGTAAGATCTATCAAGTGTACTGCCAACCACTTCCAGCTTTTATTGTTTCCTATTGGCTTTAATGAGGCATAAATTGTACAGACACATGCCAGTATATCAAACAACGTTGCAAGACAGACTGTAGAAAAAGTACACGGTACATTAATTATGGGTCTTAATTTGTTTGTGAATCTTCTACCTGGAACATTTTGCTGCTGTTCTTCTCCCTAGCAGCCCCAGTGTTCTGGCTTGCTTCTCTTCTCCCCTTGGAGAGCCCTTTTCACTGAGTGCTTGCAGATGAAAGTCTCTCTCAGTGACATCTGCTCTATTGCTCCAGTGCCATTGCCATCCCCTATATAAATACTTTGGCATTTGTACTGTTCTATGTAAGCCCATTAAAACATGTAATAAAAAGGCTTATATAATTTCTTAAAGCCATCATTACTACTCCAGCTGTGGTGTTTTGTCAAATTCTGACCATTATAGATTAATCCCTATGCCAAATTACAGTTTTTAATGAAAGATATTCATCCTTGAGTTTAGAAGTGTAAAAATGTCAGTAAAATTTGTGGCATCCAAAAAAAAAGGCAGAAAGCTGAAGCCAGAATAACACCAAGGTAATCTCTAAAACAGAGAGAAAATAGGATTTTGTAATAGAAACTCAGAGTAATTTTTAAGCAAAGCTGGACATCTGTCTGGGATTACAGTATAGATGCAGAAGAAATACAGGCGACAAACTGCTATCACAGAAGTCTGTGCAGTAGTATGTGAACTGCATATGAGCTATCACTGCTTAATTCCTGTAAACTGGAATATCTTTTTTTAAAAATGGCCAAACCTGTTTTCATTTTATATACTAGTATCTGTTCAATAAAATGTCAAGCCCTTATTTTAAAAAGCAGGCAGAATTTTGCTTGTTCCAAATGATTAGGCAGTTTAATAAAAGGCAAACTGTAAAATCACTGTTGTTCTTTTACAGGAGTGAAACAGCTGCTAGAGGATTAGGGTTAAATAAATAAAGGTAAGGTCCAGGCATAGCACAGAGCTGCAGAGCATCTTCTGCTGCAGGGCTGTCTCATTCTTCTTCTCATTCCCGCAGCGAATATGTGTGTACAGGTACAGGTATGTATGAGAGCAAATGCACAAGAGTGTGTCTCAGAGGTAAACCTTGATCTACAGTCCCATCTTTGGGCCAGTAATTATCAGCTATCTCTTTCATCAAATTTGGATCATATGGCCAGACCGTGGTGTTTGAATCCTTCTGTAGCTGGAGGGAAAAGACAGCCTCTGCTCGTGCCTCGTGCTGTGCTGCTGCACAGCAAGATCAATCTTGTGTTAAGCTGCCTAAATAGCCCACAAGCATGAGGAAAGCTAACGGGAGACTGCATGAACATATATTTTTTAGCTGTTATCTTCAAACTTACCAGTGGTGAGCTGAGAAGTGGTTTTAATAATTCACACAGCTGAGCTTTTGCCTTGACAGCTGTTCAGAACACGTATTTCTCAGCAGCAGTAAGTTGGTAATAGACCAGTATGGCCAATTCGCTGTTGCTAACATTTAAAAGATAACAGAAAGAGATTCTTTCTCTAAGTTTTCAGTGGAATTTAAGGTATGGGAAGAAGGGCTGTACCTACCTGGCATAGCCGATGGCTACGTGCAGGCTCCAGTGTTGTCTGTCACTTGGTGCATAAAGAAGTCCAAGATCTTGAGCTGCAATTTTAAGGAACAGAAATGAGATCAGGCTTGCACTGAAGCCATCACTGAGAAGTCACCCAGGAGCTACAAAAATTTCATCCCACGTTCCCCAGGACTGTGGCAGAGCTTTGGCACATAAATGTGCAAGGCAATAAACCAGGCCTGGACCACAGCTCTGACTCCTGCAGACTCGGGATCGGAGGCACACGCATCTTCTGTGGGTAAGAACACACTCTGCTTCTCTTCCTGTGGCCACTTTTAAAATGACCTTGTGAAAGTTTCTGCATAAAACATCTCTGTTTTCATGTGCATGGAACAACATCACTTGGATATTAAAAGTGTTAGCCAGGAGTGTAGGAGGGAGGAGAGGGAAAAAAAGTCTTCCTTTTCTCTGTCCTGTAGATTTTGGCAAGTGGTTCATACCAAGCGCAGTTGTTAGGCAGAGTCAAAAAGAGCATTTTTATTCATTAACTCATTTTATAGGAGGAACGTTTGACTTGTATTAACAGCTTTTGGAGAATTTAGGGAACTCCTAGTGGTGTTTTTCCCACCTGGGGTATAATTTTGCACAGGGATTGGGGAAGACATTTCGACTAACCAGAAGGTAAACAGACGCCTTGGCAGTGGGTGGAGGCAGAAGATGGATGGTAGTAGGCAAGATGTTTGAACTGAAAATGGCCATAGGAGAGAGCAACATGAAATAACTGCTGCAAAGGAAAGATTTCACTACCAACAGTATCCCAGACAAGAGCCAATTTATAAGCAGCAAATACAGCACCAAAGCAATGAAATTTCATTGGTGTTAAACTTTTTCCTTCTAGAGGTTTAGCACTGTGCTCTTACCATAGAGAAATTTGTAAATGAGAGAGGAATTTTAGCAGTTTAAAGGCTTTTTTTTTGAGAAACTAATGGAGCTATAGCTCTGTGCACCTACATAAAAAGCAGACACAGTAAGACCAATGTCTGATTTTGGTTATCAGGGCATGATGCTCACTGTTCTCAGTAGAAATTGAATGCTCACATTTAGAGTCGCTGTTCCAGTTACTCCTTGCATTACATAGCAGTAGTTTGTATTCAGTTGGATCCAGCATGATACATGTTCCTTTAACACTATCCATCTTGCTTTAGGACAGCAAGAAGGGGAGGCTATTTGCTGACTGACTCAAAGAGTAAGCATGTTTTGCAGAATCTGTGAAACTTTACAGAAGCTGTACTTCGCAGCAATCACCTCAAAAAGGCCCATCCTCTGGTTGGATTGGAGTTGCATCCATTATGCTACAATTTTAATTTGCTCTTTTTCTTAACAGGCGTTGCTCACACACATATCTTTGCAACCAAAGCCTGGGGGAAGAACTGATTTATAATTCACTTGTTAAAATGGAAAAGTGAGACTGTTTAAGGTACTATCTTAATTCCCACTGATACTCATGCTAATCCAGATAAGATATCTCATTGTTCCTGAGATTTCCTAAGATCCTTCTCTACCATTGTTCCCTTTTTCTATATCTTTAGAAACTCTTTGTTGTGTTTTAAATAGGCAGACTTACATTCATAAGAGTTGGGGGGGAGTTAGTGTGGAAGAGGGAGGGAAATGTGGGAAATTCAATTGTTTGTTAAAACACAAAAGCAAAATTAAAACACTGAGTTAAATTTTCGAACTGCTCTTTATCAGAACCACTCCTATCATGCTCACAAATTGGGGATGATCAGCTTTCTAAGGAAGGGAATATTTCATACAAGGTCAGCACTTACAGTTACAGCTCAGTGATGAAAAAAGAGTGGCTGGATTCAAGTATTTGAGCGTTCTGACGAAGCTACACAATGAGAGAAGAAAACTAATGAACCCGCAATGATAAAACCATCAGGGTTTATCAGAAAGAGTTTGTGGATTTTATTCTGCTCAGGTAGACCTCTTTTATTTGAATATGTACTATTCAAGTTTTTAGGAAAGCTTTGATTTCTCAAGGGTTACACCTCATGAGAGAATTTTAAAATGTATTTGGACACTTTATACTTTTGTAGTCAACTTTTGTACTCCTGCCTTCAACATTTTCTCTATAATCACAAACACTAACTTATATTTTAATAGGACCTTCAAATGCCATTAATTATTGACTAGATTCTGCTGGCTTAAAACAAACTTCCTGCTAAGAAGTTTGTGATATAATTATTTGGGCTAGCACTATTGCAAGTCTTGTGTCTTGTCACATTTACCCCCGCATTTAGTGTTCTTGATGTATGTCTAAATCTCTCTTCCCTGAGCATCAGCATTACTTCTGTCCTGCAAATAAATGTTGCCATTTCACATGGAGAAGAAAAGTGATGGACAGGGAGCCCCATGGCAGCCAAAGTGACCTTCTGCTGATGAACTCCAGGTGATGCTCATGGATGGAGCCAGACGCCCATCACTTCAATTGATGCCAGTCACGACTGGTGCAGTTACATTCTCCCTCTCCCCCCATAAAACCCTTTCTTGCACTAGCAGTAGGGCTTGTCTGATCCATTTGTGAGCCAATTAAGTGGGGTGGAAACAGGAAAAGCATGTGTTTATCAGAAAGGTCCACAGCCAGAGCCAACTTGTTTGCCTGTGGCAAGCACCTGAGCCTCTCCAAGAGAAAGACGGGGACCCTTGAACTGAGACAGGGGGAGGTGTGCTCTGACCTGCACTGCATTTCCCCAGAGGAATAAACCACCCAGAGGCTACCCAAAAGATAGGATGGTACCAAAAAGGGTGCCCAGGTCTATTAGGAACACTCTCCAGATATAGTTTTTCTTTGATTAGTTTTCATCTTGGTCATGGTCCTGGTTTAGTTTATGACAAAGGAGCCACCCTCTCACTACAGGAATGGCAGGCACGACTACCACTTACTCCCTTCCAGGAGGGGTCTGCATTTAGGGAAGTTTAAAACAACCATGGAATTGCTTTAACCTAATTTAGAAGAACAGTTTGCCTAAAAAAAGAGGACAGGAATGTTTAAACGGCAGGGAGCATGCACCTCACCTCCCAGTGCATCTGTGCTTGGAGCCATGCTTGAAATCTCACTTCTCCAGATATACCATTGCTCACTCCCTTTATCTTCCTACATGCAGCTCCTCTGTCACGCTGCCAGCAGGTCTGGTTGCTTGGCTGCTGCAGGCTCCACTTTTCCCAGTGCTCCTCTCTGACCTACTCTCCCGGCAGCAGTCAGCTCTGGCTCTGCTCCAGGCTGTAAAGAGACAGGGAGGAGAGGACACCAAAAGGAGCTCAGTGAAGCAAGTACTCTCCCTTGCCAGCAGACCAAGGCAGGGGTGCTGGAACCACAGCACTGCTCACAGGCGACAAGACTCACAGACTCTCTCCCCTACTTGGCAAAGAAATGGGGATTAGTTGTGCACCTGTGTCCAGCACATCCCACCTAGGAATACATTTATTACTCAACGAGTAGCATGTGCTGTAAATTGGCTGCCATCATCCCCCTCCCTGTTCACATAGACCTTGCCTCCTGCCGTGGACATTTCTTTCCACCCTCAGCTCCTGCTTCAGAAAATCCCACCTAGGCTGCTACCTGCTCATTGCTCAGCAATGGTTTAGCGTTGTGGCTTAAGACAAAAGCCAGCCTGTGCACTTTGTAGTTCTGTCTAGTGTGTCTCCCTTGTGAAACAACTGTGGGGCTTCCAGTGCTCCCACAGAGGTGAATGGGACACCTGTCCCCTGCACTGCCTCTCAGCCCTGCTCAGCTCATGTAGATCCTTTCTTTCATGCATGAAACCAAGGATGTGTCATAAAAATCAGCTGCTGGCCTGTGACAACCCAGGAAAGAAACTACGATGCAAAGTATAGACTTAGAAGAGTTACTCATGAGCACGAGGAGTTACAGCCAAATTAGGGCACCACAGCTGATGTTTCATGCAGGGTTCTCATACGCTTTAAAAGTTCAGGTCCAACACAATGTGACTAATCACTAACAGCCACACCACTGGTTACTAATCAGAGTAGAACTTTGAAAAGCAGCTCTATTTTTGCAGCATTCTGGCTGCTTGTCTATTGATCCAGCTGTCCCTGGAGCCAGCCTTGCTAGAATTATTATCTGTACTGCCAGATGATACTGGGAAAGTTTCAAAGACATATGAGAAGGGTTAGGATGCTAGTGTTATCTTGGATGTTCAGGGTTATCCTTTATCCTTCATGGATAACTCTAACCTTCCAAGAAGCAAAGTCCTTGCTTCCAGGTCTGGGCTGTCCTTCTGTTTGACTTAACCATGAACAATACCCAAGGCTGCAGTAAAATTCCACTACTTCGTGACATTACATAATGTGTATAATCTGAACGAACACACACATTGACAAGTTAGCACACTTCCATGCTATAGAGACGGGCCGGTATAACAGTTAGGGCGGGGAGTTCCGTCCTCTGTCAGGCCGGGGTGCGTGTACCAGCGACCCGCACCTGTGGCTCCGCAGCGGCACGGCCCCGCGTTCGGTACCCGGGCGCTGCCCCCGCCGGGGCGCGGAGCATCCCGCGGGCCGGCCGATGCCGAGCACCCCTACGTCCCGCAGCCCCCGCCGGGCCGGGACAGGGGCACCGCGGCCCCACCCCGGCCAGCCCCGCTCGGGGCGGGGTCTCCCAAGTTTCGGCGGCGGCGGCCGCGGGGCCCGGCCCGCCGGCGGCATGAGCCCTGCGGCGGGGGGGCCGCGCCGGGCAGGGCAGCCCCCGCCGCCATGCCCAAGGAGCGGCCGCTCTGGCGGGGCCCGGCTTTCCGCCTCTGCCTGCTCTCCGCCGCGCTCTTCCTCTGCCTCCAGCTGGCCATGAGGCGATCGTGGTGTGCGGAGGAGAAGCCCCGGGAGCGGGCGGTGGCGGCGGGGCGGGCGCCCCCCCCGT
>JAWWES010000115.1:68960108-68996044 GCA_035583135.1 Lophotriccus pileatus
GTCCCGCGGCGCGGAGCAGCGCCCGGGCGGGGCGGCGGCGGCGGGGCCGGGGGGCAGGCGGCGGGTCACCTACGTGCGGAGCGGGCGGCGGGGCAGCGCCGAGCCCGCCTGCTGCGCCCTGCAGCCCCCGGGCGGCCGCCGCAGGAAGGTAAGGGCGGGCCCGGGAGGAGCCACCGCCGTGTGGCGGCCGGCGCGCCCTGCTCCCCGTGAGGAGCCGAGGGTGAGCGGGCAGCCCGGGCGGAGGCGTGGCTGGTACCTGAGAGGCGGTGGCGGGAGGTGAGGTGGTGTGACGGCGACTTCTTGGGAAGCGGTCGAACGACTTTCTGAGCGATGCTCCTCAGCTGCAGAGAAGGGGCAGCGTGCCGGAGCGGAGCTGGACAGGGTCAGATCTCGGTTTGTGAAGGTAGCACTGGCCCCGAGTTACCAGACGCGCTCATCAGGCTTGACATCCCCAACCAGGAGCAAGGTTGGGAAAAATCGTGGCCCTTGGCGTTCTTGGCATCCAAATGCCATTGCTATCACAGCATGTGGTCAGGAAAGAGTTCTAAGACCTGGTCTGCGTGAGAATTAATGAGTTAGTAATGAGCTGGTAATTGGACTTGTAATTAGTTTCCTACTAATGGTTGTAAAGCCTTTTGTGGAGGTAAGGACCATTATTAGCATCTGGAGTTAGCAAGAGTGAGGAGTGCCTGTGCTAGTTAGCTGCCTGTGTGACCAGGAGTGGGATCTTGTCTTCTTCAGTGACTCCATGCCATCTTTGGTTTTTTCGAGGGGAGAAGAGCCAGCTTCTGAAGGCGGGGAAGGAGTCCTATTTTGGGGCCCCACTGTCAGGGTGCAGTAGTGATGGTCTGTGTAGAGATGTGCTTAAAGAAGCTGGAATGATCATGAGGCGGAGTAAAAGGGATTTTCCTAGAGATGAGACTACCCTCCTCATCAAAGTAATTAAGTATTTCTGATCTTTGCCTCAATAAGAATAAAACCAGTTACCTGTGGAATGGCTAAAGGTTGTCTTTAAACTTGTCCCAGAAACTTTATCTGGGTTTGCTCAGAGTCCCTTGGTGAAAAGACCACTTGCTAACATCCAAACAACCGTCTGACCAAATGTCCTGTGATCATGGGCTCTCATCTTAAAATCAGCTTTCTTTTCTTTGGTTTTATCACCCTCAGTAATTAATTTTTTATTTAAAGAGGAGATGGACAATGAACTTGCATATAGTTTCACTTCTAGATTTGCCTCATCTTCTGTGGGAAACTGTGATGGAAAATTTAAAATGCTATTTCCTGCCTCTGGTTTCCTGAAAGGTTTAGGAGAAATGAGATACTCTCTTGCTTCCTTCAGTGATGAGGACGACATTGTCACATATTTCTTCCGAATAATGATGGTGTGGCGTGGTAGCACCTGATGTGCTGTGGTATTGATATCACATTGAGCCACCTAGATCTTGCAGTGTCAGGTTTTGTGATTTTTGTTGTCAGTGCTGTGTTACTTGGTATTCTAAAGCCCAATTATTAAGTGATTCTAATTAGGGAAGAATTTCAGCATTCATGGGGGGGAGAAAAATCCTGTGGATTAAGATAGGTTATTGAAAATGTGTAATAAGAACGGCATCAGAAAACAAGAAGCAAAAGTAAAGCACATCCTAATGTATTTAATGATTTTTGAGGAAATCCTAGTGGAAAGTAGCACCAGGAGAGGCAGCTCATTGTACCTGAGAACTGGCAGCACCTTGCAGTGCTCGAGAGCTTGAGGCTCTGGAAAGCCCGCAGTAGTGTGTTTTGGTGTTCTCCAGGTGTAGCATGTGAAACATCACTACTGTGGTTTGTGGTGTTGGGCATGTTGCTGCTGAGGTCTCATTTAAATCCCACTAATTAAGTCAAGTGAAAAATATTAGTAAATATAATACAGGGTGGAGTTGCCTGGTTAAGTTTGAGGTCATCAAGTGTCTTCTGTGCTTCTCTATTTGACTTGAGCCTGTTGCTACAGGCTAAGAAAAGTCTACTTGAAGTGAAGATAGGGCCTTGGGGATAACAAGACTGAACTTCCAGGGATTCCTGTTTTTGAAATAGAGTTGTTAAATAAAAATGTAGGGGGAAAAGCTGTGGGAAAATAAAGTGGAAGTGGTCTAAGTACTGCCATTTTTTCTTGTGAAAAAGCACGATAGCTTGAAAAAAATTAATGGGTGATTTTGATTTTTTTTTTTCCTTTTTAAATCAGGAAACATTGTATTTCACTTCAGGCAAGATGGGGGCTGTTACCAAAAAAGGCTGCTTAAATTGGCGGTCTGTAGCTTCTACCAGCAGCTCTGGAGAAAGGCACCAGTGTGCAGCTGCTGCCAGTGTGGTGCACTGCTGTGTGTGAATGCTGCCTGGAGGAGAGGGACAGGCTCCTTGCACAGATCTGTGCTGTATCAGCTTGGGATTGCTTTTTACTGTGGCTTTTCTATGTCTTCTGTCTGTCTGTAAACCAGAGGCTTTCAGGTATGTTTTTTTTTTCCCCTGCTGCTGTTTGTGGGGGTGGTGTTGGACTGTGTTGCGATGTGTGAGCCAGCAGGATGGCAGCAACAAAAAGTTGGCGTCGCCAGGGTTTGCTCTATTTTCCCATTGCTGCTTGGTTATAACTCTTCTCACACTTACATCACTGCATTAATGCAGAAGACTGATGAACAGAATGTTTCCATAGATGAAGTTGAATGTCCTGCTTTGTGGCTGTATAAAAAAAATAAACTGCAAAAACACATAAGGAAATTATTTGATGCCTACTTTGAATTACTTTAAAGTTTCCTGAAGAAGAGTTGTGTTATTTGTTTCCCAAGCACAACTGCATCAAACAACCAACACCACCAAAAGGGGTGGGGTGGGGTGGGGAAAGACCCAGACAGGATGGAAGAGGTGGAGACTTGTCCATAAATGGCCCGGAGCCTGCAGGAAGCTGCCTGTGCACTTTTCCTGACCATTGGTAAGGCTCCATCAGCAGAGTCCCTGACTGTGCAGCAGGTGGGAGGATTTTGACCACCAAGGTTCCAAGTGTCTGTCTGTGCCTTAAGATGCATACATAAAAAATGTTAACTGAAAGCAGCAGGGAATAAAGCAATTTAGCTATGTGACAGCTCTGGGAGTTGCTGGAGCTGCCTGTTCTGGTGCTTCAGGGAGCTGTGTTGCTCCCAGCTGTTTTGTTCCTTGTTGAGCCTACCAAACAGCAGATGCTGCTGCTCTTGCTGACAAATAATAAGCAAAATTTGCCATTGATAACATATGGTCATCTGACAAATGGGAAGAGTTATGCTGGGCTGCAAATGTAAAGCAAGTGGAAGCTTGTCATCCCGTTTATATTTTGGTGGAAGCACTTAAAACTGCATTGCTGCTGAAAAATGCTCTGTGATTCCAAACTCTGATTGTGCTAAGCCCCAGTCTGGTATGATATACACAGCAGATAAAACCTCCAGCCACATGGAAACACACAAATTCTGCCAGGTGCACTTGCTCTTGCAATAGGTATTAGCAAGCTCTGCACCCACACAGCACTGCGGATGTGTGAGGCGTGTTTTAAAAAGTTATTCCAGGGTGCCATGGCAAAAGAAAAGTAAACAAATTGTTGCATGTGGACTTTGAAATAACAGCAAATTCTTGTCACAATGCTTGCAATAACAAGGTTATGTTGGCTATTGTGCACTGAAACTGGGAGGAGCCCTCTTTGAGAGTCTGGTTAAGAAAAGCTGGAATTATTTGCCTCTTGGGTAGATTTATTGCCATGGAGGTGTGTAGTGTGGTATGCTGCCAAAGTTAACCTGATGTTATTTTGGATGCTCTTTCATCTCATATATAGGAATATGAAAGTGTTTGTCTTCACTGGTTAAAAGCTAAGAATTAGATTTTGCTGCTGGGCCCATTTGTATTTTGTCTGGGATTATAACATATTTTGAAACATGATGGATCATTGCCTAAAACAGGAGAAACTTGTGAGATTATGTTTTTCTAGGCATTACTTACACTTGCGTACATTTGTCTTTCGGTTCATTATAAATGTAGACTAATTGTCTTCTCCTGTTGCTTGTTGGATTGAAGGTTTTGGTTTTCTTTAAATAGGAACTATTTCTGAGGGGTTACTGCTTCTCTGGGGTGATGACTGAAAAACGGTCTCACCTTTAATTTAATTGAAATCTTGAAAATTATTTTGGAGTGATATCTTCAAAATTATGTGGAATAACTGTTTGGCAGTTAATATGTCAGCTTCAAAATAACCTCATGCAATTTAACATTACACTATTGCTAAGATTTTACTTAAATTTACATTTGGTTTTTAATTTTAGAATGGCAATGCCATTTACGTTTATGTCAGTGATATGCAGGGCTTATACTAAGAGTACTTTTTAATTTTTTTACAAATCTGGTTAAAAAATGTATCAGAAGTTTTCATTGCCTATTTGCACGTACAGTTTTTTTTCAAGCTGGCTTCACATCTTTAAAAGTCTGGTAAATTTTGGGTAATATTTGAATAGGAAGTTACTCTGACTCTGGATGAGCAGGAGCCAAAATTCTTGGAGAAAACAGCTATCCTGAAGTTAAATTTAGTTTCTCTTTCCATATCCCATGGTGTAATAGCTGGTCTGTTTTGGATTTGGACTTAACCTTTATAAGTTTATTCAGTATGTGTGCCTGGAGCAGTGTTTTAACATCACACCACAGTTGAGCACGATGGGTCTTTGGGAGCTGTGCAGTGAGTCACACCAGGCTATGTTTTAAGGAGTGGGTTTGCCCTGCCTGAACTGAGCCAAACCAAGGGAGCTGCACGGGTTAAGGCAGCCTTTTGGACCTCCTAGTGATCTTAAATCCAGAGTTTATTCCAGTTTCTTCACCTGTGTACACGACATGATGAGCTTTACAGCGGGCAGTGCTGTTCTCTAAATGCTGTGTCGAGGAGTGAATAGAGTCCTGGCTTCGATGTATGTGAGTGGCACACGTGATTCTGTTGCAGAGGAGTGCTGTGCTGAAGAGCTGGATATTGGTTCTTTTGAGTGGGCTACTTCTGGGCGCTTCCTTTAATAGCAGGTAGACAAACCAGAAAGAGTCTCACTGAGAGGAAAAAGGCGTTAAGAGGTGCAGGAAGGCAAGCCTGCAGAGAAAGCTTGCAGAACTGGTATTTGTTTTGAATAGGGAAAAGTAGGTTTTGAGGGAATGTGCCAAAACTCTTCAAACTAAAGAAAAATAATTTTTTGTTGAAGGACATAATGACCTTTTGTTCCTTAGGTCCACTGCAAGTAGGACAAGAAGTAACTGGCTTGATTTTCAGGCAAGATATTAGGCAAATCTTTTAACTCTGCAGTTGGTAAGTAATGGAAAGACTCCCAAGAAAAATGCAAACTTCGAGCATGCACACAGGGAAGGTCTAGGTATCTTTTTCATTATGCTTCAGGGCAACCTCCTGATGTCCCTCTGGCTACATTTACCTTCTTTGCAATTAGAGAAGCAATCTGGCAGATACAATGTGATTAGCCAAACTGGAATTTAGCCTGAACAATGATCTAACATCAATGAAATAAAAAGAGGTAATAGGGTCTTTAAAGATTATAATAAGCAATCCTTGCCCTGGCTTAACCCCTCACTAGAGAGACCAGGCACCACCATAATTGTTCTGTGTGATGATTTAGTGGACCCCAGAGGAAGGGACAGTAGTTGACAACTTTTCTCCCTCCAGCGCTTGGAGGTTTCTTAGCAAATATAAACCAACACAAAGATGCTTATCTTGTAAGATTAGCACAAGAGAGGAGCTTATGGTTTCTGTCAGTACCTGAGGAACAGCTAGCTGTGAGAGCAGTGCTCTCATTTTGTTCACATATTCAGGCTAATAACATAGATTGAGAGAGGTTATTGTGTTTGGAAGAAAAGAATAAACCTTTACTGAAAGCACTTTTCAACAGCAGATAACCAAATCTGAGGAGCATCAGCCAGCTCTGCCTATAAACAGAGGAAGCTGAGGTACCAGAAGGTACCCAAGTACAGGAATCCTCGAAGTAGCCAAGCAGGAGCAATACTGGGCTTTCACTGTGTTATAACTGCAGATGAAATGTGTTTATAGTAGACCATGAAGAGGAGATGGTAATGTTTTTTTTCTGACAATGATGTCATTTGCAAGCTTGTGAAGTAAATGATCACTCAGAATAACCTTGTGTCTTACACACTTTTTATTACCTGAAGTATGTTCTTCCTTCATGAATTTTTGAGAAGCAGCTGGGGAATATTATCTTTCAGAAAGTCGTTACAGCATTATGAGACTTTATTATATCCAATAGCTTAGATTTCTTTCAAATACCTTCTCAAGACTTTCTTTAGGCAGATAAAGACAAGAATAATTTTTTCTAGGTAACTGTGGCACAGAAAAAATAAATTAGGATATATAAGCTTTCGTTTTTAAGGGACCCAAGGATCGAGGTGATAATTTATTCTGCAGATGCCTTGCTCTGTAATGGCCATTGCAGTTGTGCCATAGTTTCCTCGAACCCAGAGAGATAGTCCACAGGTCTCATAAAAAATGATAATCCTTTATGACAGCAGTAGCAGGTGCAGAAAAAACCTGTATTGATCCATTCCTGTTTGCTGTCTTCAGCTCAAACTGTTTCATGGTACTGCTGTGGGGGCCAAGCAACCCACATTGCCCTTCTGCCTGCCTGTGTGGTGATGTTCAGAGAGTGGCTGAGCAGCTCTGGTCACGGCCTCTGTGTCCCACTGAAGGACAGCAATTCAATAAACACATCCTCTGCTCTCACCTCTTTCTTTACCCCTCCAAAGTTCACTGTGTTTAGGGAATTGGGTTGTGTTGTCTGGTGTACTGCTGGTTATCAGACCTTATTAGCTGCAAACAAGCAGGACTCCACGTGCTGTGTGTGTGCTTGATGGAGGAAGGATATTCTTCTGCATGGAAGCAGCTGTCGAGCAGGAGGTGGGAGGAGGTGAGCACTGGTGCGAAAATCGATTGTACAGCAAGTCACATAGGGAAAGAGGAAGAGTCTCTGAGAGCTGGAAATTTTGACAGCCTTGAAGACAATGAGCACAGTTAGTGCCAAAAATTATCTTTTGTCACGTTTCATGTTTCAAAATAAGAAGTGAGGATGGTTTTAAGGACATGCAACTTTCCTTGCTCAAGCAGTTCTCAAGGTGGCCAAGCTTTCTTTATTCTTTTCTCAAATTTTCTTCTTTGGAGAGAGAGGAATCCAGAAAGAGAGATTTTGGACAGGTAATTCTCCCAGACAGCCTTAGGGTTTTCACTTTACATCTCCAACCTTTAGCTGCCTTCTTGTGAGACAAATATTTAACTTCATTGCTAATAAGGTTTTCATCCCACTTTGTTCAGTCCGTTCACATCAGCATTTACCCAGCCAACCAGGCAGTTAACAGAGATGTGTATCTGCTTTGAGACTGCACGGTGGTGCTGACAGGCCAGACATCTCTCTCGTGCCGCTTCTACTGAACTGTGGCCACGGTTCAGACTGAGGTGCAGCTGGCGGATCTCTGGTGTGAACCCAGGGCAAAACTCCAGTGGCTGCTGACAAGGGATGCAGTACTGAAATCCTGTGGTGAAGAACAAAACCCTCTCACAGCTGCCTTGCAGACTTCTACAGACAGCATGACGATTGCATCGTCACTCCTTACAAAACAGATGTAGAATTTGGAGATTTAGGTAGCATTAGTGAGGGACCTCCAGCTTTCACACAAGCAGTTTGTTTTGGTTGTGGTAGATCATGCTGTCCTCCTCCTGCAGCCTGGCAGTGATGGCTGTCACTCATGGCACGGCTTAGATAAAAGACTTGACACATAGGTGAGAAAGTCTGTGTGAACCACCACTAATCTTTGATGGCATCCGCAGCAGCCCCCTCTTATCACTTGTTCTAATATTAGCTTTGAGCTGTGTTTGTCTTGGATGGCTGTTCGGTGCTCCAGAGCTGTGTGCAGTGGATGTGAGTCATTTAATCAACTTGAGTGTTTTTGTAGCTAGCAGATATGCACTAAGATACTTTTTTGTATGATGAAATGTTGTCCAGAGCCCTTCCATGTTTGTAAGTCTTAGGATCAAATGACATGCAGTTCAGTGGAACAAATAAAGGGGGGGGAAAAGGTTTGGTTCAATTTTTCTTTCAGTTGCGGTATATAACATATGTATCCTGGAACGTGTAACATACATCACTCACCCTGATGTTGCTTATGTTAGTGTTTTTGCCTACAAAAACGACAGGGTGTTGTGCTGCCCTATTTTGAGTTGGCAAATCTCTAAGGGTAATAGAAATCATGTGTGTAAATGGACCAATGCCTGGGGTAACAGATAGATGAAAGCCATGATTTTGAACACGGTCTTACGCCAACAACTGGGTCAATTTAAGCAGGAGATGACGGAACTGTTCCCAGCTGCTTATGCAGTGCTCAGTGGAAGAGTTTGGATTTTCAATGACACGGGTTTTTTTCCCCCCTTTCTGATCTTCTCTTCAGTCTTCAGGATGCTTGCTTTTGCATGTGCCATCAGGCGCAGGTGCCATCAAGAAGGGCTCTGTATATGAGGTGTTCGTAGACTGCACTGTCAGAGAATGGGTGGATGAGGTGTCCTCTGGTCGTTGAAGAGCATAAATCCTGGGTCTGGTTCTGGGGGATCCCCTTGGTGATTGTTTTGTTTTCTTACTAATTTTTTTGCAACATTTAAAAATAGTCCTGTAATTTTTGTCCACCCTGACATGTGTATAAATAAAATAAATAAACCTTTCCTTATGTCTTTGTGTAATAATAAATGTAGTAGTTCCAGCACCTGTTGAGACATACACAGAAATCTTGCTTCTCACCAGTGTCTTCTTCATATGCTTTGCAGATGGGAACAAAATGGCTTTGCAAAATTCTTCAAAAGTCAGTACCACAGAACTGTTCTGGCTTTGCAGATCCCAAATCCGGGGTATTTGTGATGAACACAGTTCCTGCTGCCACCTTTCCTTGTCATGCAAGAGGGACTTCTCTTTTTTCTGGGAATATAGAACCAGGAGGACTTTGCATTGAGCTGTTAGCTTCTGAAGTCTCTTAGGATTGTCAGGTCAAGCCAACTGCTTCAGATTTTACATGGAAAACCTCGAGGTTTACATGCTTGCTGCAGAAAGAGCTAACCAGCAACTCATTTAACAAGTGACCCACTGAAGTTTACTTTGGATTTCACTTTCTGATAGATTTCAGGTGCAGCCTCAGATGCTTTGCTGTAGGCTCTTCTGGAAGCGACAAAATTCTGGGTTGTTTCCAGGATTGACCTTGTGACTTCCGCAGACTGAAGGAATTGAGACTTCTGCCCTTCTTGGAGCGTGGAAGACGAAGTTCATGGCCCTCGAGAGCTTAGGAAGGAAAGGCTTGCAAAGAGCCAGTTAGGCAACTAGTTTCTCTTAGGGATATGGACGTGCTGTGTGTTCTTGCTATTACTTTTAATGAGGTAGGGTCACTGTTTTTGGTTTCGTGTGTGTGTGATAGGGTGATCTGCTGGGGAAAATTAGCCTAGACAAAATTATAGCAAAGAAGCAAATATCAGTCATGTGATGTGCCGGGGCTGGACCTGTCTGGGAAATATGTTCATTTGAAAATGATGTTAGAACCAGAAAATGTTAACATTGCAGAGCTGCTGTCGCTCCTTTATCCTCCTCTTGCTTTGCCTCATCTGTCCCCAACCCTCTTCCTCATTCCTCTCCTAGCAGCTAGCTAAGTCAAATAATCAACTGGGAGCTTCAAAGTCAGTGCCCTTTTATTTAGCATCCGCTTTCATATTTTACAAAGAGACAGTATTTAAAATGCTAGGAGGAAGAGATAGTAATGTCTATTGATATGGCATGTAATGTTTAATATTATCTGCCACTTAGAAACCTAAAAATGATAGGAATCATTTTCAAACCCTTCCTGCTCCCTGGAGAGTGGACAGCAGTAGTGAAGAAGTGAGATTTATCCTATAGATAAATGCCACAGGGTCGGAGCTGTCTGAAAAAAAAGACCAAAGGAACAATAAAATTTGTTAGTACTGATGCCGTGTTTCTTTTTGGGCTCTCCTCATGGTTGTTCTGCAGCACTGAAACATTCAAAGAAGTGAACTTTGTTTCATCCTGAGTAGAGCCAAGCTACCCTATCTTGTTCCTTTTCTCTAGCTCTTTTGAGAAAATTAAACAAGAAGCAATTATGTGTCAATTGGCTGCTGCTGAGCTGATGTGTTTCTTCTTAGTAAGATGTCTTGATTAATGGTTTGATCTTGCAATTATTATTCATTATGTAATCTGTGATGTATCACGAGTTCAGGGTCAAAGCAGAGCTGTATCTGTATAACACAGAATTAGGGATAAAACCTTGGAAAATATCATTAGCTAAAGACAATGGTGCGTATTTGCCCAAGCCCATCCTCCATGAGTTTATTATGCTTGGGTCCATACTCGTAGTGAAAATAATTCAAATTTGTTTGCTTTGAAATGACCTTGATTTTCTTTTTTATAAATTGAAAAATAAACGTGTCACCTTGTACTTAAAATCCTAACAACTTGAAAGCCAGCTGTTGTTCCCTTTCTAGACACAGGGAATTAATTGCCAAACACACTGTTTTATTTTGTTTGGAAGACTTTTACATAGCTCTAGACTAAGGGCAGTAATCCATAATCATATTAAAAACAAGAAAAGGAGTCTGTTTGTAGACATTTAAAGCTAGTATACATTTTCTTCTGTGAAGCTCCATAATCTTGTTTTATTAACTAATGCTTTTATGAAATAAGGAGTTGAAGAAGGAAAAAAACGAAGTCTGGCTTTTTGTGTCTTCCCTGGATATCCAGTAAAACCCAGGACAATCAAGTGAAACTGATGGTGGGTTGAAGGAACAGTACCTAGTTATAAATATTTTCTCTCTTACCTTAGGCTTTACTCTCTGAAATCTAAATACCTTTAGAAGTTACTCAACCTTTTGGTTTAGCCATGAAGAAGAATTAGTGTTTACTTGCTTTATGAGATTATAGATGTCTAGTGACAAATACTGCCCTCTACTGCTCCCTGCGCACAGAAGGTTGTCCTGGTACTTACCCGGGAGGGGAAGATGAAGGGGAAGGGGTTTTCTGATGCTTCAGATCTCCCTTTAGTGTAGAAGGTGTGGGCGACCATTTCTTTTTAGACATTTGCACTCCACTTGGAGGAGAGAGAAATCTGCACAAGTGTGAAATGCTCTTATTTGTCTGAAAGCATTGGTTTTACTCTAAAGCACCTTCTTTTCCCCGAGTTCTTAGCCTCAGGCAGAGGCTCTGAAGTCAGTGGATAGGCTGCCAGAGGCATCCCTATCTGTAAATCACAGTTAGAGTGCTGGAATTTGCACAGAATAAACTCAGCTTATCTGGCTAGCTGAGTATTTACTGATGAATTCTGTTTGCTGTATGCTGTGGTTTGAATACTGAAGTCAACCTAGAAGAAAATAGCCTTCCCCCCCCTCTATTGTATGGATTATGGTGTCTCCCATATTTCCTCAGCCAGAGCACTTCATCTAAAGCAGTTCTGAAAACAGGTTGAAACCATGGTCTTGCCTCTGCTTAGCAGAAGTCTGAATTTGACAAGCAGTGACCAGTAGTTGCTGTATCTCTTTCTTGCTGTTATCCTTAAGTGTTGGCAAAGGCATGCAGGCACTGGAAGGAATTCAGCTGACTGAGCTGCTTAAGCAGTTTTGAGAATTTACTTCCATAAATTTCAGTCTGTTCTGGCTCCTGGTTTTATCTCCATCAGATACTGTATCATGCTGTCAGCCTCTGGATAGCTCAGGAACGCTGCTGCCCAATTTATGTATTTTATTTCATTACCATAGCAAAAAATCCCACTTGACTATTTTCAAAGCTGTATGTCTCTTAGCAGAGTAAAATCAGTCTCTCTTTTAATGAACATATATTTCTCCCTGATGTTGCTGGGATTTCCAATGGCAGAGCTATTGGTCTTTGGTGGTCTTTGGAGGTTTGAAGAGGGGTCCCTCCCTGTGCAACTCTGCCTTTTCCTACCTCTGCAGCTCCCAGCTCCTTTGGCTGCAGTGGATTTATTCCTCAGAGGTAACGAGGAGTGGTAGTTATGCAGTGTAAATAATAAATTAGATGCAATGCTTTCTGAATTTGTAAGTACCTACAAATTAATATTTTGGCAAGATCTGAAACCCACACTTCCTGTAAGTCCCAGTTCACTCAGGGTGATGAGCCCCGGTCTGGTGGTGAATTTACAGAGGTGTCCACAGCAGCTAATTTAAACCTGTTGAGTTCCCAATACCCGTTTTACTATGGAAGTCAGGGTTAAAATTCGAATTCAGTGGAGCATTAGTCACCTAAATTCCTCTACAGATCTGGCTTCATCCTGGGAATTTTGGAAGGCGCTCTTTATTTTTCCAAAGCCATTTCTTCATTCCTAAAGTGATGTAAATTCTGTCACACAAAGTCAGTGGCAAACCATCCTTCTTTCCTGCACGTGCTTTTCTTATGAGACACTTACTTAGGAGAAAAGACACAAACCTAAAAGTAGAGTTGGAAAGAGCTTGAGTGTGGGCTCTGTGCGTAAAACGCTGAACCTCCCAATGCATCCAAGTTGTTGGTGTTTTGCATGGAGGTCAGGGTGTCTTGCCTGCAGGTTGGGCCAGCAGTTCCCTCGAGAGCCTGAGAGCAATAATTTGTATGCATGTGGCTGGATTTCGTACCATCAGATGGGAAATCAGTAGCAGAAAATAAACATCAGTATTAACAAAAGGAAAGCAGAGGTGAAATGCTTGTTGATTGCTGCCTTTTCAGGGGTTGTTTTGTATTCATGTTCAGACTGATTTCCTCTGCAAGGGTAAAGACTTTGGTTTTCAATTACCATGTAGTGACTCAGAGCTTTTCTAATGAGAATTAAAGTCAGAAAATAGTTCTCCTCTTTTCAGTGCAAAACTTTGCTTTTTTCCTTTTCCCTGCTAACCCTAAGAGTTTTTACTTTTCGTGCAAACTGCAGCCTTGAAAAACAAGTGCCGATAAACTGCTCTCAAGTGAAGCCCTCTGGGAAGCATTCAGAGCTTCCTAACTTGACTTTTGAAGCACTCACATCCTGCTCCCAGGCAGACAAATGTGTGCTGCACTGCAGAGGCTTGGAGGAGATGATGCACAGGGAGTGAGGAGCTGGGGGAGAATTAAGTGCATCTTAGGAATTCCCTCTTCAATAAAACAAAGCACACACGCCTGGGCATAGATTTTTTCATATACAGGTCGTGTCAGAAACTCATTTAAATTGAAGGCACGCACTTATTAATACAGAAAATGCTCTTATCATGAGACTGGTTTCCAGAGGCAGAATTTACTTTCGTAAGCAGCCTTCCTGCATGGGAAAGCCTGACCGTATGTGTTACAGGTTGCTTGATTATCTTGGCACAAAGCTTGTGTTCCTCAGCCTAATGTTCCAACATCAAATCTTTAAATAAGATCATGGAGTGGATCCTCCTGGAAGATATGTTAAAAAAACCCCAGTTGGTTAGGGACGGCCAACATGGCTGCACCAAGAGCAAGTTGTGCCTGACTAATCTGGTGGAGCTGTATAATGGAGTGACTGCATCAGTGGACAGGGTAAGAGCTATGGATGTCATCTACCTCTGAATTCCTTCCTCTGACTTGGAGAGATAAGGGTTTGATGGACGCACTGATGGATAAGGAATTGGTTATAGTCAATGGCTCAGTGTCTAAGGAAATGAGTAGAGAGTGGTGTCCGTCACAAATCTGTACTGGGAACAATGCTATAACCTGGTTTAGTGGAGGGTGTGCACCATAGAAGTAGGTCATACTAGGTGATATTTAAAGGCCCCTCCTTATCCAAACCATTCAGTGTTTCCGTAACACGCCACAGTTTTATAGCTCTGGAGTTTGCCTATGGAAGGGACTCCCTTTGTGGCCTGCTCATTCCATTGCACCAGCCTGGTGCGTGCAGTGGATGGAGTAATGCAGTGGTGTCCTGGTACAGAGAAGGCTGTATGCAGAGTTGTCAGAAATGCCTCTGCTTTAGATAAACTCAGAAAAGTAAAAAAAAAACCCAGGGTAATAGAAAGATTTCCTATATTAATTTTTTTTTTCAGTTTATCATGGAATTTGTGCAACGTTGGAGTGTCACTGCTGGAGTGGAAATTCTCAGTTTAGGTTGGCTGCAGTACTAGGTGGGACCTGCATTTCCCTGTGGTACACTCAGTGCCTAATACCTCAGAGGGAATCCACTGCTTTTGTCTCAATACAGGCCCACACATGCAGAGAAGAAGTGTATGTAGCAAGTTCTGCACTGTGGTTTCTTAGGTGAAAACCTCATATGTTTAAGAAAGCCAAACTGCAAAGAAAAATAGAAAATAATAGTAATAGAAAAGAAAAGAAAGGAGAGAAACCATTCAGACATGTAGGGATGGAATATATATAAAGCAAGCTGTGTTAGAAATTAATTCACTTGAAGCTTTAAATATGAGTCTGTCACTTTGTAGGCCTGTATTGTAAAGTACAGCTTTCTGAGCCTGTGAGTGTCTCTGTTGTTTCTAAATTAACGATGTAAGGTAGCATGTTTTTGAGAGTGTGCCTTGTGATGCTGATTACATTTAGCTAAAGGGGGCTGTAGAAACTGGCCTTTCCCAAGAAGCTCTTTGCCAAGGCTGAGGGCATACTTACTCATCACTGCTGACACCTCAGCTTTCAGGTGGAGTTAGGTTTGCTTGTGCCACGAATTGCTGCTCCTGGCATAAAACATTTGTAATGACTCAATCTTGCTGAAGAATGAAGTGCAGCTAAACGTTGTTTTAGGCTCACGACTAAAGAGTAGGCTCAGCCCTCTAAAATACAGGGTTTTCTGCAGTCTGGCATGTGTGATAGTCTAGGCTGGGGTTTCTCTTCTGTGGTGCTGAGCATCTATGGTGTAGGTGTTCCTGAGCCCACCCTTCAGGCTTCCTTGGCAGGTCATGGAGAGTGATGGACTTTTCCAGTGCTTGACTCATCTACTTATTTTAGACATCTACTCTGTAGTGAGATGAATCACTCCATTAAAGAGCCTGTCTGCCTCATCTGTCCTGTCAGATAACTTAGCTCCACAGCCCACTGAGGGAGCTTTGTCCATGGCTGTCCTCACTGCAGGAGCATTTCTTCACTCCTGTCTCTCTCTTGAAGTCAACCAGCTAATTGCCTCTGAAACTAAATGTGGGCCTTCACGAGGGATTCTTTGCCGCTGGAGCTGCTCTGTGTTGTCAGCAAGAGGAGCAGTGTGCCAGGTTTGGCTGCCTGCACCCTCTGCAGTTCTCCTACTCATCTTAGCATGTGTGACCCTCATGCAGCATGTTGGCATGTCCTGTAAAGCCAGTACTTAAATGGGCTGCAACACACTGCTTTCACTATTTAGGGTACTTTTGAATTGAGGGAAAAAACCCCAAACAATTAGACCACTACAAAATAATATGCTTAAGACCACAGGTGCTGCAGCGGGACCTCAAATAAAATTATGTCCAAGCTCTGTAAATCATATCTCTTCTCACAAGGGCAAGCCTTCAGGGACTCTATGGAATTTATTGCCACAAGTGATTTCCATTCACATTTGGTCCTGCCTCAGATGTAAAAAAATTATTGTTGCGTAATTTAATCAGAGGATTTGCTTAAGACATCTGTGTATATATTGACAAGTTTTCTGTTTCTTCTTTGGAAGCAACGGACTGCTTCGCAGGGCAATGGAATTCCCAAATTTTTGTTTATAAACACAGCTAACATGTTTCTGTATTTTAATTGGCTGCTAACAAGGAGGAAGGTTAAAAGAGGGGAAAAAACAGTTATTGGAAAAAAGACGGAAATATGCAAAACTTACTAATTCCCTTTCAAATGTAAGCAGAAGGGAAGGGAGGGGTTGAGCTCTTTGGATCAGTGCACTGAAACTAGGATTGGTCTGGAAAGAATTTAATGATTTTTGTGTTCAAGTTCAGGCTAGAAATGCCAGACCTACAATTTTAGACCTTCTGGTTTATGAGCCCTCTGCACATGTTTATTTAAATTTTATATTATGATTTGAAATTTTAAATGACAGTCCTTTAAAAGTATACCAGATTACTAAGGGATTATCAGATGACTATCATAGATGGCTATGAGGAAGAAAAATCTAGAAAGAAGTGGGCTCCCAAGAGAAGTCTCTGCAGATTACTGTCAGATTGGTTTGAAGGAAACATCAGTCCTTATCCTTAAGTGTGAAGTACCTGGGTAAAAAAATCAGACCTTCAAATGTGTCCTTCTTTTCCTAATAAAGCAATGGCATTGCCCTAAGATTTTCTTTGCTCTGTGGTTACCTCATGTGGTGAAAATTTAGACATCACCCTGAATAACAGTTTCATGATATCCATTACTGTTCTAGAGTAGCTGAAGTCAGTGTCTGACCAGTGCTCAAGATAAAGTCCTGCTGAAGGCTGATTTTTCTTACAATGCTAATTTAAAGTAATGTGTCTGTTAAGTGAAGCTGTATATAGAGGCACACTTCAAGATACTCGGTATGGTATTTTTTAAGCGGCATTGTAACTTTCCAGGTACTGTCATGCTGCTGTTTGGGAAGCACAGTCATGGTTGGATGAGTCCTTACCGTAGGGAGATGGCAAACCCATGGTGATAGGGAGAGACTGTAAAATGGCTGAACCCATTTTCTGGCTCCTGGATGACCTTATGGAGGTCTTTTCGTATCCAAAGCTGCATAATATGGATGTAATACCTCCGGTGTTCCTCTGACTGTAAAGCCTGTCGTGAAAGGAGCTGCTCCTCAGCTTGTTTTGTACAGCAGCCACAGGGACGTGTTCTTGGTTACTGCAGAGGTTTCAACAAGTGAGAAAATCCAAATCATGATGCCACAGTCAGGTTTGCTCTGACTAAATAAAATTGCAAAGCTGAGAGGGGGAACACTCTTCAAATAAAGATCATTTGCTTAGCAGGAATAAAGCTGGTTTTCACAAACCAGTTGGTCCACGCGGACAGGGTGCATTGTATCCGTAGAGTTTATTTGAGAAGGCTTACATGGAAACACTGTGGAACAGACTGAAAATTACCTGAAAAATTATAAACAAAGGCTACCAATGTACATATGGAAAGACTTCTTCAGGAGGTTATTTTGTGAGTCCTGAACATTCCTATGTCACTTCACCACATTGGTGAGTTACCCACTGGGATGTGCTAGATTTTTATCCCAGTTTATCTGTGAATCTATTCAGCAGCTATTGAAGTGCTCCGTAGAAATGTTTAGTATGTGTTAGGAGCAGACCTCTCTAATGTATTCGTTAGTGGATGGAAATAGGCTGCTAGTTCCTAAGGAGCCAGGAAGTGTGAAGTTTGAGAACCTATTGAAAAGAATCACCATCAAACAGAAGCCTCTGACAGGTCTGATCTCTGTCATAAAAATAGCATTTATGCAGTGCTTCTAAATTTAAAGAACTATAGAAAAGGTTGTGGTTTTTTGTTTTCTTTCTTTTTTTTTTTTTTTTTTATGTGAGATTGCCTTTTTAAGTCACTGGGGTTTTTATTTCATCTTCATGTGTCTATTGATAGCTTGGAGTCACTGGAAAGGCAGTTTGTCACCTTAAAGATTTTAAGAACCTGAGAGTAAGCTGCAGTGGCTCTTGTGTATTGCAGTTTGCCGAAAAAGAACCTCATTCACGTGGTTCATTATAGGGAATTTTTTTTTACCTTCCCTCTGTGCAGAGGGAATTCTTGCTGAATAGTGTCACAATGGCCACCCCGCAATTCCTCTACTTAATGAGCTACTTCTCACACAAATAGATTTCAGAATAACTGGGCACAGATGTTTAGGTATCTGTGTGGTTGGTAGGTGGTTTGGGTTTCGTTTTTTGTTTTTTATTCCCCCCCTTCTTCTTTTTTTTTTGCCTGAAAATGATTGTCAGTCTTAATTTTCATTTCAGCTTTCAAGCCTGTTGAAACGGCAGCATTCCTGTCATTGCAAACATTATTCAGCCGTGTGAACTGTGACTCATTCTGAAAGATTACACGCATTTCCCTCCCTGGTGTGCACCTATCCTCCTGCTGTTAGCTGTTTGCAGGCTGCCTTCTGCAATCAGAGGTCAGGGGCATGTGCTACTGCAGAGCTTCCTTGCTAGCTTGCTTCCAGCCTCATGGTGTGCAGAGTATAGGGGCCCCTGTTTGCCAGTAGGCAGGAAGTTTCAGGGTGAGAAATGGTACTTTTGTCTCCTTCTGGGGGGAAAAAAGTCTCAAATGTCCATTTTATCATCTCTTTACAGGAAAAAAAAACAACTGCAAAGAGTAACCCCTAAAGGAACAATAAACCTCATACAGACTTCTGGCTCACATTCACTCTAGACTATGTTTTCTTAGGCTACAAAAATATCAGTTTGTGATATCAACTCAGGGCAAACTCCATCTAGTCTGGTGGTCCTCTTTAATAACCTTTCTTTTCTAGTTTTACCTTCTTTTTCCCGTGTTCCTCTCTGGCATCAGAGGATCCCTGCTGGCACTGTGCTGGCTCTTCTCCTGGTGCCACAGACTGGTCCTATCTGGTGGCTCAGCACCTCACTTCTCTGATCTGTCTTCATCCTCTCCAGCTAATTGTTACTTCCTACATATTTTTTAGGGCTTCTTTTGAAATAAAGTCCTGTGGGAATCCCAAATGGGGTTTCTGATTGTATTTTATTGAATGTCAACATGAACTTGTGAGGGAGGAACCCCATTATGGAAACTCAGTTAATTGAGGATGATTAAAGGGAAGCTTGACTCTACCTGCCCAGCCGTAGAAGTGAGTTATAGTGCCTGAAGATGAAAAGCCATGAAGAATCAATCTTAATTTAGAACAATTTTACACCATGCTTGTATTTTTCTCTACTTGAGGGCAAGAGATGACAAGTCTAAATTTCCCAGCATGACAAAAGCAGGCAGAATTTGGAGAAAGTGGCACAGATGGGAGCACAGAGCCCTGTTGCTCTGCAAGCACGTGTCTGAAAGACCTTTTCTGTCCTACTCTGTCTATGTGGGAAGTGTTTCTGGAAGAGCTGACAGGATCCCTGAGCTGAGGGGCCTTGCAGGGAGTGCAGAAAGCACCCACTGAACCTACTTCCTCAGGGCTGTGAAAATGAGGAGCAGTAGGGCTATGGGCAGCCACACTTGTATTTTTTGAGGGGAAGCAAATAATTCTGGTGTGTCTCATCTGGCAAGCATGGGAAAGGAAGAGGACTTTTCTCAAAGACCTCAAGAAGCTGGCTTTTCAATAAAATCTAGATCTTAGAAAAGAGATTGTTTGCAGAGGTTTCCTTTGGTGATTAGTGTTTACAGTCCAAGTTCTTCTTTCAGTGGACATTCAAACAGAGATATATGATAGCCATAAAATTAAAATGATATCACTGTTTTCAGATGTTTTGCTAGAGGATTTAGTTACTCGGATCTTGGGGTTTTTTTTCATGTGTTTCTGCAAGCCACAGCTTATTTGGCTGTCCTAGAGTAACTGGGTTGACACATGTATCCTGAATGAAGAGCCCTTTCTTTCTGAATTACCTACATCTGCTTTCAAAGCTGATCACTATAAATTATAGTTAGGTACTCTTTAATTGTAGATCAAACCCTACTTTATTCTGAAATGTCTTTCATGTGTAGACAAGCCTCTAAGAAACTTTTTGTTTGAAATTAAATCTCCTTATTTAATTAGGCCTTGCATTTTTACGATTGTACTGACTTTAAGGTGTTTTTTGTTTTGATATGTTTTACAGGCTGTAAGATGGCACATTGAACTGCAACCATGGGCAAGTCCAACTCCTTCCCTAAACTACGAGGCTTTGAGGTTCCTAAAATACATTAGCACTTCTCAGGTATGTTTTTCATTTTCAGTCTCCATTTAGAAGGTAGTTTACGTGCCAGAGGTTGTTCCCTCTCAGTTGAGGAATTAACTCACTAAACTTTTTTTGAAACTGTTTTATTTCTAAAGTTGTTTAACCTAGCAGCGAGGATCAACATGAATGTAAAGGGTCAAAACACAGGTTAGAAAGAATGCATTATTTCCTTGCTTTTTATTTTTGGATGGGTTTGTGTCCTAACAGGAGCGTGGTGTGACTGAAATCCTAGACGTGGTTTCTCTCTCTCTCTCTCTCACTCCCTCTCAGATAAAGAAAAATACAGAGTACTCTGTATGGAGAAAACTGTGTATTCACACACTCCACCTCTCAATAATAATGGGATAACCAGGCTCATTTTACTTAAAAAGGATGCATTTTAGGTTCCTAGTAAAATGAGAACAGGGCATCAGACCTAACTTGGACAAGTTGTTTCAGCGATACTGGTAGACTCCTGGTATTTTCAGGAGAAAAATGATGACCTGGTAAATTAGTGGGTTTATGTGATTTTTAAAATGTGTCATTTCTAAATTCAGATTATGTTGACTGTTACCTACAGCATTCAGCATATATGGAAATTGGGCCATTATGTCTTCATAGGGCCATCACTTACGCACAACAGCATTTATGCATGTATTTTCTATAATAAAAGATGGGAAAGGTGCTAGATGCCCACAGTTCTGACAGGGCAGCTTCTTTCAGTACCCAGCTCTATCAGCAATTGACCCTTGAATACAGATTTAACAGCACCATTACTTACACTGGAGAACAGCAAAAAGCCTCAGGTGCTAATGTCACTGAAATGTCATTCACATATGAAATTCTTTGTTGATGCAGTGCTTTCAAGGCTGAGACGAGATTCATTTGAAACACATCTAAAAAGGAGGGTAGTAGAGTGTTGACATATCCTCCAGCTTATGGGTACCCCTGGCTAAATGCTCAAGAAAATGATGTCTGCCACTCATGCCAGCGCTGAGAGGGCAGGAGGCAAGATGATGCGTGTGGGGACAGCAAGAGATGTGTGTAGAGCTGCTTGTTTTGTTGTATAGAAATTTAGTCTGCGGCAGACATATTGAGTTTGAAAACATCCTTCATCTCAGTGACTTAATAAACAGTGGCAGATGCTGCTAAACTCCACTAGTTGGGTCAAAGCCTACAAGGACATCAATTAATAGAGAGTTTATTGCTTCTGACACACTAATCAAGAAGTTTTGTTCCCAGAGTAACTAACCTTGCTTGGGGGAACAAGTATAAGTGAAAACAAAAAATTAGAGAAATCTCTGTTTCTGACCTGGCAGATGTTACAATATTAATAACTGAACGGGATAGCACCATAACTGGTATGAGCACTTCTGGGAATGGGATCCTGCTTATGTAGATGAGCATGAGATCTCATTTTCCTTGTTTGCTGAGCAAGTGTCTACTAATTACTGTGCCTGAGTTCAACTCCCTGCCGATAGTGTACAATGCCTTAAACTGCTGGAGGGGGAGGATGCAGTGTCGAGATGTGGCCAGAAAAAGCTTTTTCAGTGCTGGTGTCTGATGATCAGAAGAACCATCTTACTTGTGCTGTTGTTCATATGACAGTAGTGAACAGAAGCCCAGAATAGGATGTGAGCTCAGTGCATCGGGGTCTCTAAATCACACAACAGACTGGTGATGGTGCTAAAGGCAGGTTCAGGGTTGGATGTTGGGGTTTTTTTTTAAATTTTTGATAGCAAGAGCAATTAAGTAGCAAGAGCTGTTAAAATTGCTCCAAATTCTGACTATTGTAATTGCTCATAATGCCATGTGTCAACTAAGTGGCAGCACTGCAGAATCTTAGTTTTCTGTAGAGAGTACATTATTCTTCTGTGTCTTAAATTAGTGCTTATTATTGCAATGCCATTTATTCCGTGATTGTTATGTGACTGAAGGGAAATGAGTGGTGGGGTGCACTGCAAATCATTGCTTAAAACTTAGTGAATCCCTAGAACAGCATGAAGAGATGCTATATTAGCTTGAATAAATTTTCTGTGGGAATTATGAGCTGAGCAGGAGCAGAGAGGTGGTGATGAAGTGTGCAGCTCTTTGAATGTGATGCTTCAGGCAATGATCTTTCAGAGCATAAGCTTCTTAAAGAATTAGAGTTTTTTCACTTATTATAGGGTACCCGGTGGAGAGTACCTACCACATTAAAGGCTGAGTTCCAATTTTCACTCTCACCCCTGTGTAAAATTGTTTCATTTCTGTGGTTCCAGGTGGAACCAGAGCCATGCCTTTTATTTTGGCTGTAACTGAGGACTGAGCCTGGGCAGTCTGCTGTAAAGGAAGGAAGGAGCAAGATGAGAACAGTCTGTTCAGGACTGATGTTTAACCTGGTTTTGTCTCTACTACTCTCCTTCCCACCATTTTAGTTTTTGGCTTTCCAACAGTGCCAGCTCCCATTCCTGCAGCTGGGGTTGGTACTTGGTGCAAAGAACAACTTTTTGTCATGATGGCTCAGCTGGGTTTCTGCAGCTCCTCTCAGTCTTTGCTTTCCTATCTGCGTGTTAAGCAGCCTGTGCCCTCCAACCCCTGAATTTGATGGCTGGGCTGCATGTGGTTTGAAAAGCCCTTCAAAACCCAACTGTACATGCTGATGCAGAGTGGCACAACCATTCTTAGGCAGAAGCAGCCACAGCTTTGGTGCTTGCTTCTGCTCCCCATTACATCCTTAACACTGCTGAAAGCAACAGCCGTACGAATTGTACTGGCTCTCCATCACCTGCTATGCTCTGGATCCTGAGTGCTGGAAAGGGTGCAGCATTCCCCAGTTCCATGCCTGCCTTTTTCAGAGTGTGTCTAGAAGAAGAGGATGGTGCAGGGTGATGTGGCCTGGGGGTGGAACGCTGTCCCAGGCTGCTGGGGGGCCAGGCAGAGCTGGTGCTGCAGGCAGGGGCTCCTCCGTAGCGTGTCTCTCAGAGGGCCATGGTTTCACTGGCTCAGTCACCGCTGTGTTTTGGCTGCTGCCGGCTGCTGCTGAGCTGCTGGCAAAGCTGACTTCACACCTCAGTTAAGTAATTTTTGACACTTACAGGTTTCTGATGAATCCAGTGTGTTTTCGGTCTGCTTTCTTGGTCTGTACAAGAGCTTTGACTTACGGTGTTCCTCCCTGCAGGGTCTCTGTCTCTTCTTTTGCAGGGTTTTTTATGCTGGCTTTAGACTCTAGACGTCTAAGCCAGCTCAGCACAGACACACATGCTGTGATTCCTCTGTTTAGTTAAGCACTTGCTTAAATTCCCTTGTTTTTGGAGAGGCCATGTGTTGGGGTAATGATTAAATCCACTCTGGAACTGAGATCCAGGATACTCTGGGTGAGGTATATGGCTTACATTGTCTGACACTGCAACTTGTGATTACAATCTTGAATTATGACCGAATTTTATCATTATTTGGGTTGCAGAATCCATTCCAAGTTTCGAAAAAACCTCCAAAACATTTGAATGATGAAACATCTTTTCCTTGTGGAAAAATGATTTTGGATATAGTACTAATACTTAATTATTTGCTTTTCAAACTGCATTGCTCCCTGGGGGATTATGTAAGCCTTAAATTTCACCAAGCAGAACGGATGAACAAGGAAAAAATTATCAAATTTCTGTAGCCATGTACCAAATTGACAATCAGATTTAAATGAAATCAATTATCATTTTTCTTTTTTACACTCTTTCCCCAGAAGGCAAATTAAAAACAAATGAAAAGTCCTATCTTAAAATGAAGCATCCTTTGATTTCAACAGATTTCGTGTGAACACATGAACCTGAACAGCCTGAAAGGGTACTCTGAAACCACAAAAAAGCCCTGGTCGATCTGTCTTGATGAGAGGTTTAGCCTCATTCACCGAATCAGAAGCAAGCAATGCCGTCTGTATTCACTTGGGTAAGTGCTCTCTTTTAAAAGACAGGATACTGTTTCATGACAGGTAACTTCAAAAAGCCCTATAAGTGCAACACAGGTTGTGACAAGGTTGTCTTCTAAAATATAGACTTTGTTTGTGTATGTTTGTTATGTGTTGATGTGCTTTTGTAAACTTTTTCTTTAGGGGAAAAACCTTTCTCTATGAGGGTCTTTATTTTCCTTTGCTGTTCCAACATTGTTATGAAAACAAATTGCTTAATGGTGAGTTGTGAGTAGTAATTCATACAGAGGAAGATGGAAATTAAGGAGATAAACTGAGAAGCCTATAGCATCCTCCTTGAGCAGAGATGACTTGCATATTTGCCAGGTACTTCAGTGGCATTACTTATAAAACCTCATTCACTGCCTCTGGGACAAAATAGTACATTTCTGTATGAGAGTGTGTTTGTTCAACACTTTAGAGGTGATATGTGGCAAAGTGATCGTAATAAAGGCAGTTATGACTTTACTTTGTTTGCAGTGTTTATGATATTTACGGCACTTGAGATTGAAGTTTTCACTCTGTACAGAACAAGTGCTTTCACAGGTAGAAAAACCACATGTGCAGCCTGTTTCTGTGCTAAGAAAACATTCTGCTTCCCACGAGGATGAGGGAGATCAGTCCTCAGAGGACATCAGGCCACTGGCCTTTTACATTACCCATCAGCACACAGGTGCATTAGGAGAACGATTGCTGGAATCTGGAGCCTGTTTCACACAGATCACCACATAGCTGCTGCCTAATAAAACTGTCTTTGCTGTCCAGGGAGCCAGCTTTGCGTTAGAGGTGTATTGAAGCACTTCATCTCCCTTTAACCAGTGCAATTCATTTCTGTGATCTTGCTGCTGTGGGATACAAACTGTGGATAGCAAGGAATAGTGCCTGGGGTAGCACTTCTCAGTGATTAGTACATGGCAGTTAACACCAGCAATTAGTGTGAAGTAGATGCAGAGAGCACTGCAGTCAAAGGGAGCATTTTTTGGTTAATTTGGGTGGGTCTATATTTGACTTGAATTTGTACTGAGCTCTAAAGACCAAGCTCCCCAGAGATTGAGGGGCTCTCAGGTTTTGTTCAGCAGCAATACTCAGTGGCAAAACAATAACATGCCCTTTAGAGATAGATCAGGTATACAGAGAGAAGACTCCTCTTGACTACTGTTGCTTCATATTTACTGAATGTTCTTTGCAATCCATTTCAAATTATACTTACCTGTATTAGTGCAAAATACACATTTACATGATTTTTTTTTTCTTATCAGCTTTTCATATGGAGGTTAGGAGAGGTGCTCAGTTCCAGACTTTACCTGCTTGACAGTAGTACTGACTTACTGCCTGAGGGCCCTTCCAGTAGTCAGCAGGGAGAGGCAGGCACATTCAGGTGAAAAATCAGCAAAGCTAATTACTATTCTGGAGGCAGGTCTAGGTTTCCTTTGATTATAGAAGAAGTTTGGGATAACGTCTCTGCTGACTTCAGATGTCTTGGTAAACTATTCAAAGGTCAGTGGAATTAATCTAAACCTTTCCCTTCAAGCTGCATGATCATCAGTATTAGACCTGAGCTCCTGTACTGATGTCCCTTTTCCATGTTGCTTTTTATCAAGTGTGGGTTGAGAATGGTATTTTTGTTGAAATGGCCAGTAGGTACAATGCAGAGCTGATTTTGTCTGTGCTAGAAAATGCACATTTGGCACGAATCTGACCAGCACAGAGATATTTTACTAATGGTTTTGAACAAACCTGAGCTAGTGCATGTATACCAGTGCTTTATATGTGGTGCTGTTTTGCACCAGCTGCAGGGAGCCTGAATGCCAGACTTTCTGTACTGGTGGAGCACTAGGGCTTAGTAGAGATTTAAATTGATGTTGTCTTTCCCATCAAACATCAGAGACACACGTGCAGTAAGTAACAAACCATGATGCATCACGTGAAAGAGCAAAAAAATAAAAGGGAAATACTTGAAATTAAGGAGAAGCAGTCTTCAATCCACCTGCTTCTGCAGCCCTTGGAGGTCATTACTGCATAATTCTTTCCCTCAGACTCTCCTCCTTTAGTTTATGACATTCAGAAAAGTAATTTTGTTCTGAGTAAGACAAAAAAACTCTTTAAACATTTTTGTTATCCCATACACTTCATGAAGAGCAAACAGGGAGCAGCTGCGTCCAATGAAGAACATTCTCTGTGGAGAGGATTGATACAGGACAAATGTGAAAGTTCAGTGTGAGTGTCACTGGGAATCCTGAATTAAATCCATGTACTGCTAAAACTGGAACAAAACATGCTGCTTAGGCTTTGCCTCCTCAAGTGCTATAGGAGGGGGTCGCTTGTGAATGGGAGCAAGCAGTGTCTGGAACATCTGGGCATGCCTTGAGATTAGTTATAGTTGCTTCCGCTACTGGGAGGCAGCAATGTTTTTGCTTCGGGGACAGGATTTCCCAGTGTGATACATAATTGCAATATGCATTAGTGAGCTCTAGTTATTAGTGCTAAATCTACTCAGATTAAGCTAAGTCAGTTACAAACACCACAGGCAGGCATTCAAGCTGGGATAACATAAATGAATAGGATTTCAGAAACTTACCAGTAGAGGTTTAAAGAGTCTCACTGCAATATAGTATAAATGCTGTTTCAGGTGCATCCTAAAGTGTAGGGGGTTTATGATCCAGGCAGGGGGTGCTTCTTTTTTTGCCCAAGCTGCAGAGCTCAGTTTTCTTCCTTTGAAAAAGAAGGGGAGGAGGGGGAGCACAGAAAGGGAAAGCTGGACCTTAACGTGCATGTGTTTATAGCTCTGTCCTGTGATTGTTGTGGGAGCTGGAGTACCTGCAGTTGGGCTGGATCAGCTACAGGTGCCCACTGGAGCTGTGCTGTAGAAGACAAAGCAGCTTTTGTGCCACTTGCGCACTCACTGCGCTCCTGGATGATTCAGGACTGGTGGGATGCTTTGTTCAGTTCAAGCTGTAGCACAGTGTTTATTCTGAGTGCAAGGCTCTGTGTACCATGACCTTCTGTGAACCCTGGCAGTAGGGAACAGCCAAGGGACACTGCTCCCTGCTGTGCTGCGCTCTGTCCCAGGTCAGCGTCCCTGCCCTGCTGCCGGTGGGGAGCAGTGCCAGTGAGCCCTCCCTTTGCACTTGAACACAGGCTGGGAGAGATGGTCCTGCAGGTGCTGGTTCTGCTGGTTCTCCCCACTGCAGGGGAGTGCGTGCATCTCTGTAACCGAGCTCCCTTCTCCTTTACAGTAGAACTAGAGCCAGTGTCTTCAGCATGTTTTATTTTGCTGTTGATGGAGGCAGCAGCTGCTCTCTCCTGATGGTGGGGAAAGGCGTCTTTAGTCTTCTGTGACCTCCACACCTTTCTTTAAAAATCAGGGTATTTTTTAAGTGACACAAAATCTTTCTTAGGAGACCTAATTTGTTTATCTTTTTCATGCCTCATTATCCCTTAGCGTGACTGCATGTAAGCCAGGCATTTTTCAAACCACTTCCTTCAGAAATTACCTTATTTTTTCCCCTAAATATCTGTTGCTGGTTAAATCTCTCTTCAGGCATAAATTTGAGCTGTTAACTAGAGTGCCAGAAGATATATCATCCCTTCTTTACCCTCATCTGTATTTTGTTTTCTCTTTTCCACCACTGTGGAACCTCCCTTTGCAGTCCCCACAAGTAGCAATCTCTTTGGAGGCAGCCTGAGGTTTGTCTACAGCAAGACATCCAGCCCTCTGGATTGTACCAACTGGTACAGTTAAAAGTGTGTTATCAACGCATGTGGCCATCAGTTGCTGGCAGGCTCTTCACTCTAATGCTGTAACTGCCCGCAACAATTCTCATGTTGTTCATTTTTAGCCAGTTTCTCATTCCTAAGGGATTACACTGGTCTTTGTCCATCAGTGTCCCATCTGTAGAAAGCCATGTGCGAACAAACATGTCGATTCACTTAGTCAACTTCTGAACTTTTTTCCCTAATGTGTGTTGAATGTATTAAAAAAAAACTCCTCTCTTTTCCTCCTACACGTCCGTACGGGTTGGAATCCTGTGACATAGGGTTGTTCTTAAAAGCACGCTAGCCTATTTTTGCAAACCCTGTCTCCTCGTACTTTCCTAGGACATGCAAAAGGGAAGATGGCTGAGGAGAAGACCACCTCATAGGATATCCCTACACTGTGCTTAAACCAGTATTACATCAAGTGTCATACCATATTGGTAACTTCCAAACATATTCTCTTCTGAACATTGTTTCATGAGTTGAATTCATTTTAGTTTACAGCACTATGTAAAACATTCAGTGCTGGCCCGATGTTGTACCATAGTGTATGACATGATTTAAAATGTATCTTGTTTTGTGTATTGATGCAAATAGCCAACATTATTTCGTACTCACACCATTTCTAAGGATTACTGTGGTGTAGTGTAGGAGGTGCTCTGACAGTATATGTAAGAGTTCTGCCCTGCAATGGTTTGGGCGTGAGAGATAAATGCCACGCTGTTAGTACATACTGGACAGTCTCAATTAGCACAACTGGTTCGAGTGCTATTTAAAAACCTCGATTCTCTTCTTAGCGCTACATGTGTTTTAGTTTTGTTAAGGTTTAATATTTAGTGCGTGATTAGAATCACATTTGGAACAAGTTTGAAGGAGTATGAAGGAAGAGAACATCCTGTTTTACAGAGTAGAGAAGGCTTGTGGTCCAGACATGATTCCAGTGGTAAATACCAGATTTTTTTAGTTTTAGTGCATCCTTTGTGAATCAGTGGGCTGTAGGAGGTGGGAATATGGCACAGCCTTGTAAAGTATGTCTTCTCCTCTTAGAGGTAGGGACTGAGACAGTACTGCTGTATGATGGGGCTATTAATTTTTCTTCTTCTTTCTTTCTTCTTCACCAAATCAGCAGCAATATTTCTCTTAAGTCTATATAACAAACCTGCTACTGTTGTAAATTGGTTATTTTTAAATTTTCTTTTTTTTTATCTGTGTCTTCCTGTCTACAGAGAAAGAGAGGCATTTGGTGCTTGCATCTTGTCCATATTGGTGGCTGTTGGGGCTCATCTTTGTAACACCAGATGATAGACATGGTGTGAAATATGCCAGTTTTTTACAAAAGAGTATTGTATAAATTTTAAATATATTTGCTCTTCTGTTTATGCTTTGCTTATTGGAAGTTTGTGAAGTGCGGGCTAAGAAAAGTATTGTAAACTTGTCAAGAAAAAAGCAAATTGAAAACAGAGAAATATGTATAATTATATAATATGAATATGAATAATGACAGCACAAAGATTTTAACATTTCATTTACTTCCTTATAAATTTTGTCAACTTCTGAATTAAGAAAATGCTCTTCGGGAAGTTTATCAACCTGGCTAAAGGGGGTTTAGTTCTTGACTTGAACGGAGCCCTTTGTTCTAATCATGCTGCGTTGAGCTTGAACTTTCTGTTTAAGCCAGTTTATCCTCAGGGTGTCCTACTCACTAATAGTTCTTCTTGCAGCATTTATAGTTACATGTTTTTTGGTGGTGGGTTTTCGTTTTGTTTTGTTTTTTTTGGTAGGCTAGGCAGCGATGACAACCAGTTTGAGGTCGGCATGGCCAACAGCGGGTGTGAGGTGCATCGCTTTGACCCCGGCATCAAGTCAGCGCACATCCAGGAGGGCCGGCACCTCTGGTACCATCGCCTGTCCATCGACTGGAGGGATCCCAACCCAGCCATCGCTGCTCACAAACTTCACAGCAACACAAAGAAGCTGGGCACGATACTGAATGAATTTGGACATCAGAAGGTAAGGACTCGGGTGTCAGGCTTCTGACTGTAAGATTGTGTGTTGAGAAAGCTGCAGAACTTCCTCCCTGCTGTCCAAGGAGACCGTGCACTTTCTCCTGATAATGGGTCTTTCTTCAGCAGTACTTGGAATGCATTTCTTGTAGGGGTGCCTTTTCTGTCTTGCTTTATCTGTGTGCTGATAGCAGCCACCCTGATTTTAAATCACTAGCCATATGTTAATACTTTCTTCCTTCTCCTCACTTCCTTTTCCTTTGAACTCACTGGTGACATTGGGTGCTAGCCCTTCTAGACCTGTGGAAGCCCTGGTCTTTTCCTCAGTATGAACTCTTAACTACTCACACAGACAAGTTTATAAAGAGAAAAGAAAATATTTGCAACAATAATTAGAAGAGAAGAGGTAATGGACGGGTTGTTTACATTTTCAAGGTCACTAGTCCTAATTACAGCCATCACCAACAAAAACATCCTGTTTTGAAATTGGCAGCGGTCTGTGGTGGTTTTTTTTGTTTTTTTTTTTTTTGCATTTCCCAGTTTGTTTTTAAGAAACTATAAAGACTTCAGAAACCTTCAAGTCTCAAATAACTTTTGGCAGAATATAGTTGAAGAAGTTCCTTAGGTTGCTTTTAAGAGAGCTTTTCCTTCTGAGGATACACAATGCTTATGTACATTGAATGCTAATGTACTTCATTGCCTTCAGCTAGTTCTCTTTGTTTTTTAAGAAGTAGGAAGACTGAGCTAAGGAGGGGCTCTTCTGTAAGATTTACGAAGAAAGCAGTGCAATGTTTGTTTGATTTGTTATTAAAAGATGTGAGATGTCCTTTTCAGTTCACTTCTTGCTTTTCTTTAATACTTTCTTTTGGCTCAGCTCTACTGATTGGACCATTTTGAAGATAAGAGCAGAAAAAATAAGCCTTTTCCTACTTCTTAGGCATACTGTAACTGTACTAAGCTGTGCATTAGCAAAACATCTGGGGAGACAGAGAGATGGCTTCTCTTTGATGTATGCCTTACATTGTTTGTTTTGATTTTAATTACTTGCTCTGTGACTAATTCTTCTAATGACCTGATCCAGAAAAAGTGTACCAGTCTTGTGATACACCAGACCTGCGGGTACATCAGTCAGTCTCAGGTTATCATGGTAATATGGAGTGACTGTAAGACCTGTGAACAAGAAGGAGGTAGCAATGAATTCTGAGCATGTAACTTTCTGGGCGAGAGTTAGCTGACATGAAAACATCTGGCTGGAGGGCAGCCAAGGATCATAATGCACACATAACACATGCAGCCAGGCTTTCTTCTGGCTGTGTACACATGACATGGGATTTGGTTAAGTGTTTTGAGGAATTATGAACTGTGTATACAGCCTCTTGCTCTGTTAGTATTTGAGTAGGTCCCCTATGCAAAGCTGTGGCTTAGTAAAGTTGGGAACTGACTTTCCCCTGGTGAGGATAAAGCTGTTACACATCCTGCAATGTTCTGATACTGCATATTTGAAATAACCTGAATGTGCTGAACTGTCCTCACATTGTTCTGTTTAGATTTTCTTGAATGTAGAAGGCAGCCTGAGAATTGCATGTTGCATAAAAACACCAATAAGCGCAAATTTATGAAGAGAGCATCAAAGTAAATACTGTGACGTTCAAGTTTTCATTCTTCCGGTGAATGTGAGTGGAATATTCCCTTGGCTGGATAAATAAGTTAATTCAAAACAGTTCCACAGAATATTTCCCAAAGCACTTTTTTTTTTTTTTTCAATTAGAAAGTTAAAACATGCTCTTTATCCTGTTCTTTTTAATTTAAAAAATCGTTTCACTCACCCTCAACTGTTGTTCCATTCCCACTTCAAGGCAGGAATTCCAGGCAGCTGCATTTGAAGTTAACGCTTCATTTTCTCCTTGCTTTTATTCTTTAAGATTTGGGACTTGATCCAAGACCCTACAAGTGACTGAAACTATTTCCACCGATGCTAGAAGATCAGGCTCATGAAAACAGCACAGACAAGGCCTCCTGGAGTTCATGCTGTTTTAGCCTTGAAAACAAAACTTGCAGTTTGGGGTTTTTTTGTGCGAGAGAATCAAAGGACTTGGATGGGCTTGTTTGCACACTGACTCAGATGAGAGCACACCTGCTATTCTGCAGACAGTGATAGGACCTCATCCACAGAAAGGGAAACTCATCCTGATATTTTGGCAAGAAATAAAAACAATTTTTGGTGTTAGTGGATGTGAGGAAAGATTAGAAGATCCTGATCTTTCTAACTGTTTACTGACATAACAGTCCTCAGTTCTCTGAGGAGTGTAAACAGCCTGGGGGTAGAGGACTTATCTAGTACTGTATCTAGTATTATATTAGGATGTGGCTGACAAAGGAAACATGTAGTCAGAGTATTTTTGGGAACTGTTAGAGTGTGAAATCTCTTAAGCCCTGGGATAATCTCTGAAGGATGTCATGGAAGTCTTATTTCCTGGTATACAGTTCTAAATTGAAAATTTAATGGTGTATCTTCTGAGAAGAGCAGTATTTTATTGGTCACAGGAAATAATAAAGATGTAAAAATTGATCTTGCTCATCTTCCCTTCCCTGCCCCCCACGCTCAGTTTTTTTACTCAATGTGCACACTCTGTAGTGCATTGCTGGTGAACAGTGGAAAAAGGGAGAAGGCCACTGAGTGCACATGATTCTTTTTCTATTGCAGTGGAGTTCAGCTTTGTGGAAGCTTTCACTTTCATATTCTCTGACTACCTACTGGGCTGAGGTTGCTACAATGCTGGTGTTCCCCGTGGATTAGTGATCGATGGATGGGGAACTCACCTTCCTACAGACTCATTGGGTAATTCAAAACAGAAGGGATCTTAAAAGGCCTATAGTTCAGTCCTCTGCTCGAAGCAAGGCCAGCTGTGAAAGTCAAACCAGGTTGTTCAAGACTGTGTTTGCTCTGGTCTTGAAAAACACTGTTTTTTCCAGAACAGAGACTGCCCAACTTCCCTGGGTCAGCTATTGTCCTGCTGGACTGTTCTAATCATAAAAATATTTTTCCTCATATGCAGTCTGAAAGACCCTGATTTGAGCTTATGCCTGTTGTCTCTTGTCCTACTATTAAGCACTGCTGAAGAGCCTGTCTCTGCTGTCTTGTTGACCTCTTTGTAGGCTCTATAGGCTGATGTTTTTTCCCTCAACAAAGCTGATGTTTTTTCCCTCTGCCTAGGTTGAACAAGCCACATCCCCCCAGTCTCTCCTTGGAGCCATCTTGGTGGCTCCCAGCTGAACTCACCTCAGTTTATCATCATGTCTCTTGTGTTGTGGGAACAAAAACTAGATGCAGTATCTAGATGCGCTCTCACAAGTGCCAAGTACAGGGATATAATCACATTCCTTGTATCGTTCTGGGAAGTCCTTCCTCCCCAGGTGCAGGACTAGGTGTTCTTCCCTGTTGAATTTCATCAGGTTCCTGTCAGCCCATCCTTCCAGCCTGTCTGGGTCCAGAGCAGCTCTGCCCTAGCGTGTCTTTATTGGCTGGTCCCACCAATTTGGAGTCATCCATAAATATGGTAGAAGTGTCATTGAACTCTTCATCTAGGTGACTGATAAAGGTGTTGAACAAGATGAATCCAAGTATAGGCTCTGTGACACTCTACTTGTAACTGACTTCCAGGTAGAGTACAATCCATTGTACTCCAGAGTTCATCCAGACTGTAACATCCTGACTTGGATACAAGCCTACTGTGGGACACAGTGTCGAGTATATATCCCAGTGCCCTTCTCGACCAGTCACAGCTGGTTCCAAGGTCTTGCAAGAGAATCATCAGATTTAATTTCAGTGACAGGAGGGCTAAGTTATCTAAATAAACTATTCACCCAGTCCCAGCATGGATTGGTGTTATGTATGGTGTCAGTGTCTTCCTCAATAGGTTGCTATGTAGCCCAGATTGTAGTATGGAATAAAACTGTAAAGGAAAGACCGTATTGAAACATGAGCTTCCTCTCCCCACTCTAACATTATCCCCTCTCCAAAAAATCTTAATCCTTAACCAGAAATTCAAACCAAGCTACTACATGTATTCTGTATTCCAAAGATTGTCCTATAAAGCACAATTAAAAACCTTTGACAGGAAGGCCCTGAGCAGCAGAAACAAGCAAGACTTCATTCTGTCCCAAATGGGCGTGCGTGTTCACACATGCAGACTCTTATTTCAGAAGTAGTTTTCCTCTCTCTGGAGCTCTGTAGAATAAGTCTTGCGTGGTACCCTCAGTAAGTGCTGTGAATTTGCATTCCTTGGCAGTACAGGTCGGCAGCAGATGAAATGGCTCCTGGTAAAATAAATTAATCTGGAAAGGAGAATCTGAGAATGCAAAGTAAAACCTTCATTTAATCAGGAAGTGCTCATAGCTGTTACTTTCAGGGGACAGCAGAGTCGCATTCACTTCCTGCCATTCAAGTAATCTTGAACAAATTCTATAAGAGACCCAACTGTGTCATTATTCACCATGAAAAGAAATGCAAAGCAATCTTTACGTCCTGATTTTGATTTGAAGGCTTTAATTTACACTGTCTCTTTGTGAAGATTTTTTTTCTTAGACAACTTGGCTAACAGGTATCTGCTTCATTTTATTGAATAGGCTTAGATTTAGGATTTCAAAAGGAAAAACCTCCTTCCCTTCACCTGTTATTTAATACTCAACGCAACTTCAAAACACTACACCCTAAAGTCACTTTGATTAATAACATCATCTCCTCCTAGGCAAGTCATTTATCGTTTGCTCCTCTCCTAAAGCAGATACTGTAGAATCTATTTTATGCTGCACTTTCAGTTTTGTGAAGACTGGTGTGAAAGAGCAAATATTAAAGAAAGGATTTCCAACTTTGGTTTAAAATTGGATCTTTTGGCAATAATTTAATAATATAAAACTCCAGGGAAAGGGTATCACAGTTTAGTTATGCATGAAGATTTAATTAACAGAACAAAAACTTTACTCTTCAGGTTGGAAAACATCCATGTTCAAGTTTTGTAGCAACCAAATTCGTGCAATTACTCTTTTGCCCTGTACACCTCAGGACTACAGAGGCCAGAATAGGCTTATGAATTCTTGACCCTGCCCAGACAAAATCATTTAACTTTGATTATCCCCTGCAAGGGTAGACTTGGGCACAGGGAACCGGGAGTTTGTTAATGTGAGTTACATTCACCGAGGGGATGCTGTGTCCAAGTTCAATGTGTGGGTGCCACCAGGGTTTATACACGCAGCTCAGCTGTCATCTTAACACACAGAAGGTCCTCAGTACCAGCTGATGAGCACCTGCAGACTGGTCTGTGTCCTGGTGTGAAAGCCTGAGCTCAGGATAAGAAGCCAGGAGCTCAGAACCCTAGGAGCTCTTGCAGGGAGGTGAGTCCTTGTCACTGTTTCTGCTGCAGCCAGGGAACAGCCCCTTTCACTTTGAATTGGTGCATCACAAATCCTTAACTAAATGTTTGGAGTTCTGCCTTGAAAGGGTTTAATTTTTTCTCTGCGTTTTATGCTTATTTGGGGCTTCTCCAAGATCTCAATTCTAGAAGGAAAAAACCCGCTCTTCATCTGATTTTTAGCCTTGTTATTTTCACATCCAAGTTTTCTTGTGCAATCAATGGTTGTTAAGCTTAAGAGGCCTTTTATCTGCAGCTGTTATTTACCATTCACATATAGCTGTGAAGAACAGCCTTCGCTTTTAGAATGTTATCATACCGGCCTTTCTAAGGCTTCTCCCAACAGGAGAGATCCTGTATTTCCTATAACATCTTATTAGTGTTGTGCTGCCCCTCCTGTAGCTGGGACATCAGCAATCAGTACTATTCAAAAGTCCCAGTGGTGTCTCTGCTAAGGCTCAGGCTCTGACTGCCTTCTTCCCCATCCTTCCCTGGAAATATCTGCACTGTTACTGCTTGTCATCTTATATGGTTTTTTTTGTGACTCATCAGGCCATCTCCTTGTTATATCAATTTCTGGATGGCACAGTAGAAGGAGTTTTGTCCCAGAACACTGTTTTTTTTTAAAGTGTAAATGGCTGGTCCTGACCTGTTTGTAGTAGGAGTAACTCTGCAAAGTAAAGTCCTGTATTAGCACTGGACCCTTTTGCACCAGGCAGATGCAATACCGTAGCATTTAGAGCTCGTAGTCTAAATAAATGACCTGCCACGGAACAGAGGAACATGAAACTCACCCCTATTAAATTTCTACATTTGAGATAGCTGTTAAGGTCCACATAAACTCAAGTGAAACTGTTAAGGTGCAGTTTGTCTCATTCAAGGACAGGTATCTAAAACAGGCTGGATGATGTGGCCTGTACATCTCAAGTTCCCCTTCAGAAATTCCTGTTCTTTTGCGTGGTCTTTTGTCCGAGGGAACTGGGACAACTGTTTTGGGT
>JAWWES010000115.1:68996144-69030034 GCA_035583135.1 Lophotriccus pileatus
TCTCAAGTTCCCCTTCAGAAATTCCTGTTCTTTTGCGTGGTCTTTTGTCCGAGGGAACTGGGACAACTGTTTTGGGTTTAGATGTCTAAGGCTGGATGAGGTGCGTCCCATCTTGAGTGACTTGTCCACAGACTCAGCTCTGTGCTTGGCATCTGTCTGACAAATCCTGAGATCAGGACTTGTCAGGAGTTGTGCTAACTGGTCTCAGGTACCTGATTTCCGTGCTGATTGTGCTGAAAGGGAGGGTGCTGGAGATGATAACATTGGGCAAGCTAGCCAGAATATGTAATTTTTTTTTTTTTTTAATAGAAGTCATCCCATCAGAGCAAAAGCTCAAGGTGCTGGAGAGCATGTTATTCTACAGTAAGCATCTAACTCTAGATCTGTAGTTTACAAGTTCTTGAGGGACTTACTGCCCAGGACAACACACATTCAGTCCCTTTGAGGGTATGTTTGTAGATGCTGGGACAAATCCATTCTCTGTGGTGAACCTTTTTGTTTGGGAATGCATCAGTGAGTTGGCGAATTTTCCTCCACTTGCTGGAAAGAGGCAATCAAATTGGTGCAGACGTTTCCAGCTGCAGCTGGAAGTGCTGCCTTCTGTTACTTTGTAGTAGTTGCCTCGGAGTCATCTCCAAGCTCCTGATACATTTCTTTCCTGGATATATATATTTTTTCATTCTAGGGATAATGAAATCATGGTTGTAATAGCTCTGTATTTACTTAGCTAGGGCTGCTGCTGCCTGAAGTATTTTAATTGTAAGTGGATTGAAGAGTTTGGCTGCAAGGAGAGGTGGGCATGACATCCTCATGTTTCTGGAAGCAAATATCTTTGGATAGTGATTTACTGCTCACCACCTCTCACTCTCTGTGCTATGTACATGGAGTGCCTCATACACATTCATTTACAGGGCTTTCTCTTGGTCCCTTACATATCCTTTTGCCTTGTTTAAATTCTCTCCACCAGAAGCACTTCTCAAGGTATTGTTAAGAATATTGGTGTTTCTAGAGAGTGGCCTGAAGGTGCTGTTTAGTATGCAATTGTCATGCATGGAGGAAAGATGTTTTTAATGTTCCATAGCCTTTTCTTCTTCTAGGAAAAGGGCTAGTGCAATGCCTGACTTGTAATGAGAGTATTGAACTATTGCACTGTTGAAGCAGAACTTGTGCAGGTCCTCTTAAAAAAAAAAAGGGGGGGGGGGGCACTTTCAAAGCATATTATTGTCTCTTAAAAGTTAAAAAGCAAGGACAATTTTTTGGTTTTGGTTTTGTTTGTTTGTTTTTGTTTGGTTGGTTGTTTTTTTGTTGCTTTTGTTGTGGTTGCTAAGATTCTTCAGAAAAAAAAATCAGATATTAAAAATCTGCTTTTCCTCAGCTCTACTAGAGGGCTGTGCAGGCTGCGTTCAATTCCACCTTCTTTTCAACAGCAGCAGCAGCAGCATACCACTGTTTCAGTGTCAAACAGCTGCATTCAGAAGAGTGTGGCACTCACTGCAGGCACTATGGAGTCATCATTGGTGTTCTGCTACTGTAACAAAGCAGTCAGTCCTGGTTCCCTCCTCCCACCACAACTGGAGTTTGGTGGGAGCCTGGGGAACCTGCACTGCTACCAGAGGTGTATTCATGCTCCCCACTCCTATTTAAGCAATTAACACTGCCTTAAACACAGTAGTGTGAATCTCTATGGCTTTAATTTGCCCAAGGTGCTGAATATTTGCTCAGGGTGGTGGTCCATGACATGACACTGGTTTAATGAGAATTGAGAACAGCACCTTTCTTATAAGCATTGTCAGTTTTCTCCACTACCATCTTTCTCACAATTTCTAGGGGAAAATTGACATTAACAAGCTCTTTAGATAAATGTCCTATCCAGAGCACTTAGGATCTCTCTTAAAAATGTACATTTTTTTCCCCCCATGTTTGTCCTTAGTAGCTCATACATTCTGCTTTTATGGTTTACCAGTTCTTGTCACTTGAATTGGACGTGTCTGGTTTGAATACTTTCACCTTAGTGTCTGGATCCTTTCTGATCTCATTGTTGATTTGACAGCAGTATAAGATCTCCATCCATTCTCAGAAATCTAAAATGCAGAGGTCAAAGGCTCAGCAGCTCTCTTGTCCCTCCTCAGTGCCTGTCACAGATGAAATCTGAGACGCACAAACATTTTTGGTTGTTTCTTATTCATGTTTTCAGGAATGTGCAGCTTTCTTCCCATCATGGTTGCAAGCAAATAGCAAGGTGGACAAACAGCAAAACAGTAGGGAGACAGGTTGGCACTTTGGACCAGAAATGAAGTGAAACAAATAGATCCCCATTAAGGGATGTAATCATAAAGATTGCTCTGTCTAGTCAGGTGGGGACCAAGTTCTCCACCAAATTTAACTGGAGCTACCCAGTTATAGCAGGGCTGCAGATTCTCATCCTGCAAGAAATGTTCTTTAAGGTGTGGGGAACATTTTTTGAAGAAGGGACTCTGATCCCTTTCTTCAATTACTTACAATTTGAAGGCCCCCATGGGCATTAATTGAACAATTAATAAACAATAGAAGGTCTTGCAGTCAAAATGCTGTTTACTGTGTGTAACTGTTTTACAGTACCCCAAGCCCTCTGTCCCTTGCTGTGCACACACACATTCACAGGTCTTGCTCCTCAGGGTTTTAAAATCAATTGCTGCTTAACTATTTGCCTTCTACTGCTAACCTCCTGCTCTGACTGCCCCCTTGTCCCCTTCTAGTGCACTTGTCCCATTGCTGCTGGCTTTCACCTTTTGCAAGACTGGGATAATGTGGCTTTATGTAAGCATAGAGCTGGGTCCCACTGTCCTTGCTTGGTGCTGGGGCAACATAAACAGGCTGCAAATGTTTGTTCCCCTCTAATGAAGAGACTTGAGGGTCTAGCGTACACCATTTATTCTTTTGAGTAAATACCCGTTCCCACAGGCATCCAGCAGCGTCTGGCAGAGAAGATCAAAAGAACAGAAATGAAAAGGATTTTCCCCCTTTGTGGGGGGAGCGGGCAGCAGGACATCTCCTGCAAGATTGGATGGCTGAATGCGCTCTTTGCAAAGCAAACTCGTGCGCTCGGCCAGGCTGCTGGTGGAGTAAGTGCAGTACCTAAAATGTCTGTTTGCAGCATGGGCTCGGCAAGCAGAGCTTTTGCTGCTGATCAGGCTGTTAAATAACTTAAGGTCAGGGTTTCTGCAGCTCCCTTGTGGTATTTTTACCACCTTGGCAATCTAGCCATTGGATTCAAGGATCTGGTAAGGGGATGTTTTCATCTTTTAGTGTACAATGGGAGAGCCATACAAACTGGAAAAGGTTAACAGTGCAAATGGGAGCTGGGGCACAGTGTTCTGAGAAGAGATGCACACTTGTGAGCTGCTTCCACTCTGAGCAGGTGAGAAGGTCACTGTTTTCCTCTGAGAAGGCATCGCTTTGAGTCTTCAGCTAGTCATGAGGTTCCTGTTGTCTGCTCTGGAGACTGGTCTCAGTTTAAAGAAATGGGGAACCAAGATCTTTGATACTCAATTTTTTTGAGAGAGGAAGGTCTTCTCCCTCAGTGTTGTCTATGTGCAGTGTTGGCCCGCTCCATGCAGAGGGCTTGTAGATCCTATTCTCTGGGTCAGTGTAGAGGAACCTTGGTCTTGGTGGGCAGCAAGCTAGACAAGATGTCTGACTTTAAGATTATTATAGTGTACAGCTAGCTAAACCCATCAAACTTGTCAGAAAATCAATCCAGGCTTGGGGACCTGGATTATTTTATGACCAGAAGATGATTAAAGAGTGAGCTGCTGTCTCTGGTTGGTCCAGTGCCCAGCGTGAATTAAGATGGGAAAATGCCAATAACTAGTCCCGTGGCAAAGGAAGATATTTGTGGTGACAGAAGTGACCTGACCAAGTGCAGCTAGGCAGAAAGGATGTCAGACCATGCTGATCTCATGGAATCAGATGGTGATTGTTTGTCCAGAGATTATTTTGTCCCTTGGAAAAGTGTTATTGCAAAAAGCCTTCTGCCAGCTAAAAGGCCTCTTCTTCTCTGCCTGTGCACTGGAGTAAGAGGCATCACTTAACTGGTCCAGTTAACTGGATTGGAGTGGGTGTATGTATCTTTTTTCTGCAATAGGTCTTCAGAGAGAAATTGCTTTCAGATGGAGAGAGTATGTAGGAAATGTTTCGCCATTGGAGACCGAGGGAAGAAGTGGGGAATGAAAGTGCCAGGTTGCCCTTAGGCAATCAGGTTGACCTGGGCTCTGTGTCTGTGGGAGGAGGTCTCTTGGGGTGCCTGCATGGATCCTTGCTGGGAGCAGTCCCCCATGGGAGAGCGTGGGCAAAGTGCTCACAGTGCTCCTGAGCATGCAGCTGAGATTGATGCCTCCTGCATGTGCTGGGTGGGCTTTCTGGATGGATACATTTATCTGGGACCGTTACTGCATCTGGCAAGTTGTTGCTATATTGACGGTTGGCTATGAGAGAATTCAGTTTTATTAATATGGTTTTGAAACATTTTCTCTAGTTCAAGTGGTAAACCTAAAATTACTTCGTATCCTGCTCCTGCTGTGTAATGCTTTCATGGAAGCACATTACCAGAACTGGGAGGAAAGACTTCGTCACTTGCAAGGCTGTGGAGGATCGGTAGTGGGAGCAGAGGAACAAAACTCACCTGCACTAATGGTTTTCTGTTTCAGTGATGTGTATGTTGTATCAGTGACTTCAACTGGACAGTTGCCTTTTACTGTAAAAAAAGACCAAAGACCATGTAAACACCCAACTGCACAAATCAGCTTTGTGACTTTGATGCCTTAAGCAGATACTTGAAGATGTGCCCGATCTGTCACACTGGGAGTGAATAATCTCCCATGACACGTTTGTCCCCGAGTCAATGTGAAAGTGGCTATACTGACTGCTGCAGAGAGAAGGGTAAATGTGGGCAGGAAGAAAGGGAAGTAATTTGGAGGAGAAGTGCTGCTGTTTGGAGCTGTACATCACTGATCAGTAGTGATTTGACTTTTCTCCCCGTTTCAGTATCTGTGTGGCTCAGGCCACGCCCACAGCAGTCCTGGTCTCTCCAGCGGATGTCTGCGAGAGAGAGACAGGATTGTTTCCCCTTCCCACTGATCGCAGGGAGCATGGGGAGAAACAGTCACAAGTTGCTGGGAGCATCATTTGCTATTAAGCTACGTGGCATCCTGTCTGCCATCAATTACAGCCTTGGCTCAGAATAAAAGGGAATGAAAGGAACTTTACATCCAAGCCATCTCCTGCTGGTGAGGAAGGGCTGTGAATGCATTTTGAGAGGAAAAGAAAGTGGGGGAAGAAGTATCATGCTGAAATTTGCAGATGGGAAAAGAGTAAGAGGGAAGACATATTTGAAAGAAACATGCTCAAGAACCTGTTGTTATCTGCAAAGACATGTGCTATCAGAATGTGAATTAAATAGCTTTTTCTAGAGTTCTGTCTGCTGAAAACAGAGAATTGTACTTAGGTGGAGAGGGGGAAAAAATGATGGATAAGCCAGCAGAGTTTATCTTGTTGTACAGCTGATGTCAAAATGATAAGCGGGTATCAGGGAACCAGAGCAGAGTGTTAATTCTCCCAGCCTCAAATCATGGGGGCGGCCCTGCAGTTCAGGCCGGGTAGTTCTGAGCTCTGTTCCTGTGCTTGAAAGCTGTAACCAGCTCTCCTCTCCCTGCTCCCAGCTTGCACCACAGACCTGCTCCCACAGAACTGGTGGGATCCTCCTTATGTGACCTGTATGGCATTTGTTGTTTTTGCCTTTCCTGGCTTTCACTTCCACATGCTGAGCTCATGGTGGAAATAATACAACTAAATTGCTTCCTCCAGCTACTCACTCTCAATTGACTCTTCTCCATGGGGAGCTTTAAATGGTGCCCACGGGGCAGCGCAGAGCCTGAAATCCCCCTTAACCCTGGCATTTCAAAAGCGATCAAGGCGAACAGAGATCTGATCTCTGCTTTAGGAAATGATGCACAGTTGTAACAAGTCATTACCCTAAAAAGAAGAAATGAGCCTTCATACAGTATGTGTTGACCTTCACTAACTAATACATATTTTTTTCAGCTGCTTTATAGGCTTGGCTGTGCATGAGCAAGGCCCTTTTTTTTTCTTGGAATGTAAGTGGTGCAATGCTGCAGTGCTTTTTCAAAGGAGCTAAACTGAGAAAATATTTAAAAATTCACATTTTTAACTTTTCTGTGATAGCGTAGTTAGTTCTCAGAGGATAAAAGGATTTGTGGAAGATAAGAGGAACCAGCTTTTGTGAGTGCTTGAAACTGACTGCCATACTTTACCTTCAGGCACTGTAGATCTTTGCCCTCCGGGATTTACTCCCAGCAGCAGACTCCAGCTGTGCTCCCGGATGAATTAGAGCTCTGAATTTATAGACATGTCCACTAATCCTTTCACTGGCACTTTGAATCAAGGCCACTGGAAGGTGGTAGTGTATCTCTTAGCAGCAGTGCGCTGCTTATCACTGATGGTAAATATCTCCTGAGCTGTCTAATCATCACAAAACTCGCATTTGGTGTTAGCAGGACGCTTGTTATTTGCTCAGATCCTCTGACACAGAGCTGTTCTGCCGTTTATTTTACACTATCTGTGCCATAAAATGGGGGACTCTGGGCTGAGAGGAACACCTTGCCTGGAAGGCAGTCACAAAAATTGGTGGTTAGAGACAGGTACCCTCCTTTCCCCAGGTCTCTGAGCAGTGCACAGCACCAAAGGCAATAAAAAGCCTCTGGTTTGTGTATGCACATCCCCACTAGCCTTGCATTTCTTTCCTGGTCATTTCAGTATGTGTTTAAGCAGTTATTGTGGTAACTCATTTTCTCCTACTGAAACACTGGTTAGCAGCCCCTTTTCAGATCAGTTTTGCAAATACAACACAGAGCATAAGAGTCCTGCTGAGCAGCCAGAGCAGCAGTTAGTGTCACAAAAGAAAAACAAACAAACCTGTATGATGACTGCAAACATCACCATGGGAAAAAGATGTCCTGCTGTTGCCATAAAATCAGATCATGAGAAAACAAAAGCAAATGCATAAAAACATTTCTTCCCCTATACACTTCCCAACCCCCACTTCCTCCCTCCCCCCCCCATCCTTTCTCCCAAGAATATTAGGTTTTGAATAACTTGTCTGCTTTCAAAGTTACAGAAGTCTCCCAGAGATACAAATCTTTGGTATCTTAAGTGCAGCACTGTGTGGTCCTATGGCAATTGCACGCATGCAGAATTAACTGCCTGCAAAATTGCATTACAGGTAGAGATGCGAGCTGGTATTTGAAAAATAAATAACCTATTTAAATGTATAGAGGAAAACAAGTGAGCTCACCCATGAAGTAGTTCTCAGCTGAAATGTCATGAGCAGCATCATTTACATTCAGCCTCCCCTTGAACCCAGGGGAGCCTTATGTTCAACTGTTTCACTGACCCACAGATGGACAGACTGACAGGCTCTTTGTTGTGGAGTCAAGTTAGGAAATACCAGAGCTAAGGTTGTCTGTGCAACCTTCCTCTCTGCTCCCCATGCGAACATACCACAATATGGGCTTTAATTCCATAATCCCTCAGTCATTTTCCACTGGCTCCCTGCCTCCCACAGCGTGGAGGAGGCACAATGCCGCCTTAATGAGCAGACAAGCGGCGGCCTGGCTTATTATTATTCGGGCTGTGACCGTGGACCTCATTCAAGTCCCACTCTCCCAAGTCCTGTTCTGAAAATGCAGTGTGTTATTTTCAGCTGTTTAACAGCCTGTTCCACTGAAGTCTTGCAGCCCTTCATTGGCACAACCCCTGCACTCTGTAGAGGGTGTTCTGTGGTTAATCCCCTTGTTTTACAGATGGAGAACAGAATGGGCACACGTCCAGCACATACAGACTCTTGCCATCCCATGCCCATCTGCAGTGCTGGAGCACAGCCCCTGAGGAGGGCTGACATGGCTGTGAGCTCTGCACCTCAGCAGATCAACCCGCTGTGTCTCCAGTCAGCCATCCAGAGAATGAGGGAAGGTAGATGCCCCTTGCCACAGCCTTATGGTTTCTGGCTATGGCCCATGCAAGGCAGAGCCCTGGTTGTACAGGAGACGTGCTCACAGCATAACCCCTGCCCTGTGCCCAGGGCAAAGGGGTCTGTGAGCCAGAGCCCCACCCAGCATGGATGGGGCATGGCATGAGACCAGCAAGGTATCCTGGGATGGAGCAGCTCAGGAAAACAGTTACCTTGGCAATGCTTTTACATCACCTGCCCAAATTTCTGGCCTGTATCTGCACGGGTGCCTTTTGCAACACTGCTATGACAGTTAGGGTGTGAGAGAATCTGGGGGTTTTGTTTGGGTTTTTTTGTTGTTGTTGTTTGGTTTGGGTTTTGTTGGCTTTTTTTTTTCAGTATTCTTGACTCCAAATTAACTCAGTTTTTCACTTCAAACATATTTTGAGTGTGAGCAGATAGGCAGAAGCAGCAGCTCAGCTGGAACTGGCACAGGTGAACCCTATACTCTCACAGTGTGGGAGTTTCCCCTCTGTGGCTCTGGGAAACACAGACCCTTGAGCTCTGCAGCTTGTGATCACTACTGCACTGCAGTCATTTTTTTCTACCAGGTGTGAAATGGTGATGAAATGCTCTTTTCCCATTAAAGTACAGCTCCCCTGCCCCTGCTAATCTCCAGGCGAAGTCAACCCGCAGTTGTATAGAGCTGTGAAAAGTTGGATTGCTGAATCTCTCACCACAAAATTAAATAATGGTCTAAAACTAGAACAGGGAACTTTTCTATTAGATCTGTTATTCCCGTTAAACACCTTCACAGCTTCTTTCCTGCTGTGTGTTTTTCTTTGGAGGAGCTGCCCTTAAAACCCTGTACATTCTTTGTGTAATTATCTTTTGTTTTGGTCCTCCTCAGTCAGGATCTGTAGAGGTGCCTGCAGCCAGCAGCTTGGCCGAGGGCAACTGGTGACCTGAGCTGCTCACGTATTCATTTCACTTTGGTCTTCTGCACCCGTGTGGAGCATGTAGCATCTGGCTCATGAGGACCCCACTCGACTGTGGTGCAAGTAGTCACTATTAGTGTGTTTAGATCTGTCATGGAATTTTGTGATGGAGAAATAAGGAACAGTCGTGCCTCAGTGTCTGTGCTTAGTTAGGTAGGTTTCTTTTTTTCACAGGTGTGATGCCACCACAAGAATTGTGAAGGAACAGTAACATGCTTTGTTTGTAGGAGGAGCTGTAGCAGCATCTCAGGATACATAGTTTTTCAGACCAGGAGTTGGAGGCAGGAGGAGAAGGCTGTGAACAGGCAAGCATGAAACATTGTGCACTGCCTGTGTTAGTCCTCTGAGATTTTTTAAATTTTTTTTAATACAAAATTATTTATATATAACAACAACTATGTGTGTTAAAGAATGGTCAAGCCTGGCCTCAGTTGTTTCTGGCTGTAATTGTAAAGTTTCTCGTTTTCACATAGTCATGTTGCTTTTGTTGCAGATTGATGTCCTCAAGGCAGACGTGGAGAGTGCTGAGTGGAAAATTTTGGAAAACCTGATCCTGGAAGATGTTGTTGAGCAGATAGGACAGCTGGTCTTTGAGGTGCACATCCACTGGCCTGGCTTTGAGGTTAGCGGCAATGACAGCACCGTGGTGCGGTACTGGTACAGTCTGCTCCGAGAACTGGAGCTGAAGGACTTCAGGCTTTTCCATACCTACAAAGACTTATCAAAACCACAGATGTTCCTGAAAAAGAACGCCTTCAACGCCAGTAGCTGTTACACACTGAGCTGGGTAAATACAAGATGGAAATAGCAGAAAGGAATTTATGATGTGTGACTGCGAGGCATCTGGCCTCGGAGCGTTATTGAAGAGGACTTTGGCATCACTGGCTTAAGTTGCTAAATTTGTATGTAGTGACTGCTAACAAAATGGCCTGGCTTTTATATTTATATGTTGTCAGAAGATCTGGCACTAGGAGAGGATACGTGGTGCAGATCTGGGTAGCAACATATTTGCCAACGGGCGCACTGTCTCAGAGGACAGGGGTTTCTGTCAAGGTTTAACTGGGGGAGCTAACAGCGAGGCTTTTCCAGGCTGCTCCATGCTTGAGCATGCCAGCAAGGTGGGGCTGCCCTGGGAAGCTCTGCTGGCTCAGCTGTGCCAGCCCTTGGGCAGGAGAGTGCTTCTTAGGAGGTGCCTTTCTAAGAAACGGTGTTACTTCTCTGTAAAACAATCATCTTTGATTTGCACCTTCTTTACTTTGGTCTTGTTTCCTATGGAACAAATTTTAGTCAAGAACAGTATGTTCTTGAACCCACTGGCAAATTTCAGCTGAATTGGGCAGAGGCAGAATTCACCACCAAACTAAATTTCTACCTATTTCATTGAGCAGCTTCTGAGTGCTCTGACTTTGGCTCTTTAAGCTAGTCTGGCTGCAGGAAGCAAGTTCAACACTTCTGACACAGGAGGCGGTGGGACAGAGACAGCTGCCAGAAAAGCTGCTGCCAGTGCTCCCTCTCCTCTCCCTCCGTAGTCTTCAGCCACAGAAGACAGGGCTTCCCTAGTTCATCTGCTCAAAAACCAGCTTGATTTAAATTAGTCATGCAAAGGCTGCAGCGAATGGCTTTTCATCTAGCAAGAAAGTGAAACCTGGTCTTTTTGTTTGTTTTTTTCTTTTGAACATTTGCTGGTGCCTTCTCCAGTGCTGTGCCTGGACACCCATACCTCCTCAACACCTCCCTGGCCCAGCTGCCTGTCCCTGGCACAAAGAGGCCAGACCCTGGATCTGCACCGATGCTGGCAGAGGTGGTGGCTCAGGCAGGTGCCCTGGTCTGCTGCTGTCCTGGGGCTCTGCAGGCTGGGATGTGGTTTGTCTGCAGTGCATCCCCGAGGAGCCAGCCTTTGGCATTTCCTGGGGAGCTAAGGAATGGGGGGAGTTAAAAATATATAGCAGATTGGGGTTTTTCTTATTTTTTAAAGAATTTTGACATTAAACTTTGCATTAAAATACAAGATGTCACCACTTCCATGTCTTTAATATATGGCCTCTGTAACTGCCTTTGGTTATTGACTTCTGCAGGGCTTGGTGTTCCTCCCCTTGGTGTGCCTCAGCCCAGTGTTTTGTTTTTACAAGTCTCTCCCTCTGTCCCCATGTAGTTCCTTCTCTTAGTCCTGGCATTTTCTTCTTTCATACCCTCCTTTCCTTTTTCAGCTCTCCGCTGCTTCACCACCCTCATCCCCTCCTTCCCAGAGCAGGAACCTGTGTTGGACCCAACGAGTCCTTAGGATCTCAGCAAGCAGCCAGAGGCAGGAGCTCTTCCTTCCAGGCAGACAAGTCAGCTTTCTTTCTGAGGCCCTGCTTTGCCTCACCGGTGGATTGAGCCATTCCCCTCACCTTCCCCAGGCTTTTTTCTAAGCCAGGCATCTGCTTTTCTCCTCTCCCACCTCTCTGAGGGCTCCTGCTGCTCCAGGGTGGGCAGGGACCACTCCTGCCAGCAGAAACTGCTTCAGCCCTTCAGGCAGCCTTCCTCCCACCACCCTTGATTGGGGGCTGTGGGGAGCTCTGGCCCGAGCACCTGCCTCCCACCTCGACCTGAGGAGCCATTGTAGGGGTTGAAACTGCTGCAGCAAACCCAACTTTGAGCATCTGCATTGGCCACAGAAGCCACAAACCTTGGATCGCTTCGGAAGATGCAGAAAACACCCCTCCCTGCTTCAATTGGTGAAGGACTAGCGTGGTGAGGGACTAGTGGAAATGGACAGGGTTTTAATCTCTTCAGTGAAAGCTGGCTCTGTACCCTCATGTGTTTTGGTTTGTATCAGTCTTCCTAACCACATTTGAAACTTTAACTTTTTAAACAGACTCTTATAACAAATGCATGCTGGTTTTCAATCTGATGCCTTTCAGTCCCACCGACTGTGCTTTATGTCATATGGAGTCTCTGATTTATTGCCCCCCCCTTTTCATTTTACTTTTAAAAAGAAATCCCTCCACTTCCACAGCAGGATCTGCTGAAGTGGAGTTTAATTCTAAGGGGGGGACTTAACATGGGCTTCTGCACATCAATTGCCTCATTTAGGGAAGAAGGTGGACGGTGCTGCTGGATTGGGACTACTGACAGGTGATGATCCCAGTTATGCCTGTGCTAGGAAACTTAGCAGTGACAGGCAGCATTCACAGGAGTGGCTACCTGGTTAACTGACAAGATCCTGGGCACAATTTTGGCTCAGAGCATCTAGGATTCTCTCAGATGATTCCTAGGCCCAAGCCAAAAACAGCCTGGTTGCAGCCACCTTGTTTGAGAAGCTGAAAGTGTTTAGTAAATGGACATGGCCAGGCCATCTTTTCCAGTTTGTCTCAAGGCTGAGGAATACCTGCTGGTGCCATTTTGTTTTCTGCTACAATTTAACGAGCAGGTGGCAGATTCTTCAGCTGTGAGGGGGTAATCCTGGTTATATGTACAAACTGGGGGATGAGATGATGGAGAGCAGCCCTGCAGAAAGAATTCTGGGGTCCTGGTCAATGGCAAGATGAATATGAGGCAGCAGCTTACCCTGTCAGTCAAAGGGGCCAACCATATGCTGGGGTGCAGCAGGCACAGCATCACCAGCTGGTCAAGGGAGGTGCTCTACTTTTGGATGCCACAATATGAGGACATCAGACTATTAGAGTGTGTCCAGAGGAGGGTGACCAAGATGGTGCAAGGTCTCGAAGGCAAGACTTACAAGGAGCGGCTGAGATCACTTGGCTTGTTCAGAGTGGAGAAGAGAAGGCTGAGCAGTGACCTCATTGCAGTCTACAACTTCCTCAAGGGAGGCAGTGGAGGGGGAGATGCTGCTCTCCTCTGTCCAGTGACAGGACATGAAGAAATGGAATGAAACTGTGTCAGGGGAAGTTCAGACAGGACACTGGGAAAGGTTCTTCATCCAGAAGGTGGTCAGTCACTGGAACAGGCTTCCCAGGGAAGTGGTCACAGCACCAAGCCTGTCAGAGTTCAAGGGGTGTCTGCTCAACTCTTAAGTCATACGGTTTGGTTTTATGTAGGCCTTTGAGGAGCAGTGAGTTTGTCTCAATGATCCTTATTGAATCCCTTCCAACTTGAGATATTCTATGATTCTGTAAAAGTAGCTTCCGTTTCTGCTTCTGCACATCCTGCCTGGCCTGGGGAGCAAGGGGCTTCACTGTCGCCCAGAGCAGGGGGCCCACCATGTCCTCAGCTTTGCATCAAAATCAAGAGTTGGGCAAAGGACTTTCCTCAGGGCCAAGCTGCCTACTGCCATGCCTGAGCCAGCTAATACACAACCCAAGAGGTCCATGACTTTAGAAAATGAGTAAGGAAATGCCTTCTCTGTGACAGCCGTGCTTCCTATAACCCTCACACATTAATTACTGAGGTTGTTTAGTGATGCAGGGCCATGAGGAGATTCATCAAAATGCGAGAGGCTGCCAGGGTTTCCTAATCTAATATCTAGCTTATTGGAACGATCGTGATTGGTGCACTGTGGAATGGCTCAACTTCCATTTTTCAAATAATGGGGTGGCAAAAGTCCAGCTCCGAGTCCTGATTTATTAATGAAATATAAAAATATGGGCTCTAGCACTGCACAGGTTTTTTCTCCTACCTAGTCTTAGAATAACTAGCTTAGTAGCTTATTGTCATTTGTTTAAGAAACCAATAGATAGAGGGCAAAAAACAAATCACACGAGTTCTCCCAGATGTTAAAATTCCAAAGCGTATCTTCCATAGTTTATTTCCCTGAAGTAAAATTTGCAATATGGCAATTACAGAAGTGGAGTAGAGGTCCATCCTGGTTTTTCTTTGGGTAGTAAAGGAGTTCAGTAAACTCTCAGCTAATCTCTTGCTTGAGATTGCCAGGTAGTCAGGAACACTTCAGGCTACATCTTCTGCAGAAAAAGATTCCAATAACTATGGTAATTTTAAAGAGAACCTTATCTCAAATGCAGGATAGATAAAAGCCATCTATCATTCTGGAAGCAATTATGTGATACTGTAGGAGAAAATGAACAGCACTTATTTAATGCACTATCTGTGCCTTTCTACTTCACATCTCTTAGAGCAGAGTTCAGCCTTTCTGAGATCTTGCTTTTGTGCCCTTACCCCTTCTCTTTTATTGATCTATTTTACCTAAAGGAGAGACCCTTAAATTAATTCAGTTCCCATCTCATAAGGACCGAGCTGTCAGGTACGTGCATAGTGAGAAGACGAGCCAGCACTGGCTGAATGCTGCAGTGGACAGGCTGGTGCTGCGGGATATCGTGTGTGGCAAGTTCTTGTCACAGTGTTGCACTCCACATCTCTTCCCAGATCAGACCAGCACAGAAACCACCACAGGTTCCCCCTTCTTCAAGTGTTAAGTACAGAGTGCACCATTAAAAGCGGTGCGGGCAGGGCATTCTGCCATTGTAGCCCCAGCCTGGAGACTGGTAATGACGAGACCACGGCCAGGCAGGAATAAAGGGCCCCTGGCTTGTCTTGGCATTGCTAAAAGGCTGCCACACCCGGGCAGCATCCAGCATCTCTTGCAGAGAATGCAGCAGAGCCCATTTTTCCCTCTCACTGGTCAGAGAGAGAGGGAGAGAAAGATGGCTCCTCAGAGACCCACTGCAGGGCCCTTCCCTTGGCAGCAGCTAAGGAGGAAAGTCAGACACAGCCCCAAATCTGCTCAGCATCACTGTTATGGTATTGCCCAGCCCTGCTCTCCCCCAGACTCCTGGCCTACTGTCCCCAGAGGCACTGGGCGTCTCCCCCTGCTCCCTGTAGGCATCCACATCAGCTCTCCAGAGCAGCCAGCTCATTGCCTCCAGCCCAGGAGCCTCCTTACTGCCCACACTTGAGGTCATTCATGGTGGCCACAGCTAGCACCAACCCCAGCTAAAAAAGTCATGATGACCAGGTCTCATTCCTGATGTGGAGCCACGATTGCATCACTTGGACAAGTCCACCAGGAGATGTTTCAGCTCAGTCTAAAGTGGATCCTTCCAGAGATGACCCATGTGTAGGGGCAGTTCTTTGCACAGATCCTTCTGTGAGGGTATTTCTCTTTCAATGAGGCCCACAGCGACTTATAAATCACACACATTTGTGAGTCAGAATTTACAGGTGCTGCCTGTGACCTAGTGAAGATGAAGAGCAGCAACAGATGTGAATCCCCCAAATCTATCACAGTTAATACTGCATCATGAGCTTTCCATAGAGAGCCCATGGCAGTATGTTAGAACATTAACATGCTCCTCCAGAAAAACCAGTCTCTTTCTGAATGCCACACTGGCTTCCTTGGAGTTTCAGATATTTGACCAAACAAAGGTCTGACCTCCTGCTGCACTCCAAAACCTGCCATTTATTGCATGCTCTTCTGGCCCCAGGCTCTGATCCCATCAGTGATTTGTGAAGGGCTGTTCTTCAGGAGAGCCTCTCAACTGTGAAAGAACAAAGAAAGCGTAAAGGGAACATATGTCTGGCCTTTCTTGGCAGATGCCAAGAAGACATATCACCCAGTAGCACACCTGAAGAAATGGCACTCATTCTCTCTGGTGAATTATTCAACAGCTGACACCATCTGGTTCATTACAAAACTTTGATTTCATGAGCTTCATTAGCTGTTCCCTTGCCCTTGAAAAGATCCTCAGGGTTATTCAGTAGGAAATCACTTGTGATTCTTTCCTGCTTGTTAACACAATGTGACATTTAATTGCAGTCAGTAGAGACCTGGTTTAGTGCTGGTGGAAGTTCAGAGCTGACCTACATTCAGGGACATTTATACCTGCTTCCCCACCTGGCTTTCAGGGGCAGCATTTGCAGAGCAAGACTGGCACTTGAAGAGAACCACCTGCAACAATGAATGGATCTCTTCCTTAAATAGAAGTCTCTGCTCAAGGCACAGTTTGACCTGCTTGATGTAAAGACTTTCACCTGGTTTCCGAAGAGACCTTTGCAGACAGCCCGTGTTACATCCCTTACCCCGATAAGGCAGCGCCTTACACAAGGGGGAAATGGGAGTCTGCTTTCTGCTGCCTGGAAACGATGACTCAGACGTGAATACCACTGCCACGTCCCTGCTCTTTTTGGTGGATTACCACCATAGATGTTTGCTTTTAAGCAGTTTCCTGAAAGGAAGTGCAGCGCCATACACAGAATGTAAGTCTACAGAACTTACGCAAGTAATGAAAATGCTTCTGTGCCTCAGCTGGTGCTTTCGCCCCCATATTTGAAATTCCATATTTGAATCAAACACAAACAATGTGAATCCCACCCTTGCATCCACCTTCAGATACCTAGAGTGGAGCCACCACCCAGGGTGCCACCACCCTTGCAGGGAGGAGGGGATGGTCTGCCCAGTGTCAGATCTCTAAGGCGGCAGCAGCAGCAACTGTGCCCTGGGAGGATCCATCTCTCCACGGACACCAGCCAGGAGCAGCCAAGACACGGGGGCTACAACTTCACCAGACAACCCCACACTGACCTCTCAAACTGACTTGCCAGGCAGGAGAGGCCCTTGAAATGCCTTTTAACTACTTCTTTATGAAGGGAAGGAAAATTGCTCCAAGAAATAGGAGAATTCAGGATCTGAAGAAATATTCAATAAGGTAATTCCATTTGTTTAATATTGGAAGAATAATGACAAAAAGCAAACAAAAAGCCACTCACCCTGCTGCACCATGGTACTCCCAAAGGGTCAGCAGCAGGGCAGAGAAAGGACCTTACAGCAGGGAAGCTCTTCTAACAAAACACAATGTGGTTTTGAAAACTCCAGGGAATGGGCCTTCCCTCTTTTCCCTGTAGATGCCTGGCCTGACAAATGATTTCAGAGTCTGAGTTCCCTTTTTGTCTCCAAGGAAGGGAGAACGTTTTATAGAGTACATGAGGAGGAGTTGAAGGAGCAAGATTGTATAGGGATGCCGAAGCAAAATACAAACAACTCTTGGTGGGGGACCAAAGGCCCAGGTGTGTGTGGAAATTAGGCTGGTGCAGGCTAGGGTGGGAAGTTAAATTGTTACAGATCTTCTAGGACAGGGCATTTTTTTTTTTTTTTTTTAAAAAAAAGACGACTTATTCCACAATATCTGGGGAAAAGAAGCAAGACACCAACTGTGGGGCAATTACGCTGGGAGAATGAGAAGGATCTGCACTGCCAGAACTATGTCTGGATAACTGTCAGTGGTCTTGAGGCTCCATGAAGTTCCTATTACTGAAAACAACTCCCTAGAGGATTTGTGTTGCTCTTTCTTTCCCAAACCAGAGAAGCAGGCTCAGTTAGTCTTGACATCTTTCAGACTAACCAAAAAACCCAAAGGCCCAATAAGAACCTCTCACTCTATTGACCAACACAGCACATCTGCAGTAACTTTGCATTTGAGCAGTTTCCCAGTAGCATGAAGCACAGCAGGACAAAAAGAGGCTCAGAAAGGCTCAGTGCTTTAGCACACAACAAGTTTTTAATATTCTGTCATACAAGACAATGAACAGGTCTGAGGTCAAACTTCCAGTGAATCTGGTGAATTTACAGGTCCATGGCCTGTTGAAAGTACCGCAACTCGTTTCTGAAAGCTTTAGACTCTGCAAGCAGCTTCTGTAAACACAGCCCTGCCACAAGCAGTTTTCTCTGAGTGCTGCAAGACGGCCGTGGTGTCTGTTTTGCTTATCGGGATGCCTAACAGAAAAGACATATTTTACTGCAAAGTATGAGAATTAAATTTTGAGTGTATGCCAGTGAAGTCAACCTACAGTAACAAGTTCTTAAGTAGTCTCCAGAGGAACAACCTCCCTGGCAACTGATTTTTTCCAGCATATAGGTTCAACTGTTCATACAGTCTTCCAAGCAAAACTCCCCTTCCTCCTCCACTCTCCACGTGTTCCCCCCTCGTGCAGGCTGCTTGTCATATGGAGTCTTCCTAGCAAACAGGAGCAGGATTTTGTAATAACCAGCTGGTAGAAAGAAGGAAAGTACATCATGTTACTGGGCTGTCAGAGCTGCGAGGCTCCCTGTTTAAATCAGCTGTTAAAGACCGCAGTGTTAAACGGCATATTGAACATCTGCTTGCTGCTAAAAATCGGCTTTTTACAAGACAATCTTGGACTTTTCTGGATGTACCGTAATTTTGATGTTTGTTCTTCATAATGAGGGCAAAGACTGAGCAGCCCCATCTTACTGGGGACAATTATAAACTCTGAGCAAGACAGATGCCAAGACCATCTGCTTCAAGACAGCCAGCCTCCTTACCAGCAAGATGCACGAGGATATGTGGGACATTTCCCCCTCTCATATATGAAAAAAGTCCAAGAAAAAAGCTGGCTAAAGGCCAAAAGAACTATTAAGTTTCCCAGGCAGAACTCTAAAGATGATGGAGATAGTTGCCTGATCTGTAAGACTCCCACCATAATCAGTATTAATAAAAGTAGCAACATATTGGCACGTCATTCCTGAAAGTTACAGATGCGTGACCCAAGGGAACAAAATCCTGATGCTGCAAGGGCAGCCCTGCACTCCAGCTTGTCTGTGTTTTTTCCTGGCAGTGCAACACACTTGTCTGCAGCCCTCCCAAGATGCTCTTTTCGGCTTAAATCACTATGTTGCATTCTCCATCTAATGTCAGAGGAGAATAAATTGGGGGAACTCGAAATGCATGCTTCCCTTTTCTCCCAACGCCGCCTTTTCCCTGTCAGCCTAGGGGGTCTTAGACTAGACTTGCTCTGACCAACACTTAGAGCAATTTCTGGTGAAACATGAAGTGAGGAAGAGAAGGACATGATTCGAGTTGATTAGCCCAGAAAGAAATCTCTTCCCATGTGGCTGCTGGAAAGCCAAGTCTAGACTCGCACCACACTGACACACGCCGTCTATCCCTGTGCACAGCAAACTAGCTGACAACACAAGCTTTGCAGTTTGCAACTCTCGAGCTGACAAGAGGGAATTATTCTCATAAAAATTCCCCCTGCAGGCTTCACTGCAGATGTTAGAAATTCCACAAAAGATTAACGAAGTGACCAACTGTGAGGGACAAAGGATTTTATCTGAAAGTTTCTAGGGGAATGCTAATATTTAATCCTAGTTCATCAACTCCAACAGAATTGGTTGAAACATTTCTCATTCTTTTTCCCTCCAAAGACAACATCCAGTATATTACTACCAGTTTACACACTTATTTTTATATTTAAAAATATGTATATGCAAAGTATATCTCAAATTCTGCTGGAAGGTGATATGTGGAAAAACACAGCACAAGTGACAGAGCCAAGCATTTTGTGTATTATGATTTAAATGCTTTTAAGGCATTTGGGAAAGGTGTTTCTGATGTGAAAGCTGATATGTGTTCCTGTGACAAGTTTGTCTATTTGCTCTGTTCCTCCTCTCCTCCCTATTTCCCTGTGCATATTAAGAGTTAATGGTCAGGGCACACTCTATCTGCCCAAATTACTTCAGCCCCCTTTCTTGAAGCAGGACTTGGGGCACAGCATACACCAGAGCTCAACTCCCAGCCCAGGAAACAAACCTTCCCTATAAAAAGCATCCTGTTGGAAATCCACCCTCTGTGAGACAGCAGCAGCTCCTTCCCACCCACCCACACCCTGAAGAGCAGAGAAACAGGAACAGCCTCTTCTCTCCCTGCAAAGGAGATCAGTCATCAGGACATGCTGGACCAGCTCTTTCCTTTCTCTCCAGGCTCTACCATGTCCTATCTTAGTACTTGCATGGGTGCGAGGCTGGGCAAGGCCCAGTTACCACCCAGACACACAGCTTGTGAAAACAGTGTGTGGAGTATTTCAGGCACACAAGGCTACTGAGATGGGAAAGTAAACAGAAACACGTAAACTTGGGGCAGTTACACACCGGCACGAACTGACACTGGAACAACTCTCGAGCTCAGCTTTGGAGTTGGTCTAAAAATGCCTAAGCTCCATGTTCACTCACAAGGGCCTACCTTGTGTAAGTGCTCTGTGAAAGACCAGACTTGTCTTGCAACCAAGTAACCCAAACCCCACAAAACAACCAATCCATCTTCTTCCTTCTAGATCATCTGGGATTCTTTGCCTCAGCTTCTCTCCTTTTGTCAATTAAGACAATTACTCCTTTGCTGTTATTGATAATGGATGAGCAGTGATTGGATTTACAGTAAACAATATAGTATAATTCAAAACTGTAATTAAAGACTGATCAATGGGATAAGATTTACTCCATGTTTTTACTTCCATTATGAGCTCAAAAAGAGAGGACATTTTTGCTCCTGTTACCAGCTTGCATTAGTTTTGAATGAACACTGCTAGAGAATGAGTTTATCTTGTACAACTACAAATTAAAATACCAAGTGACAGAAAATACTTTATATGGACACTGCAAGATGGAAAAATTGAATAAAAACAAGCAGACTTTTTATAAAAAGATTTATTAAAAATAAGTTCTTTTGAGAGAAAAAGTGTGACATGTACATACATTAAATTGTCAAAACCTTCATGGGGCTTATAATACAAGCTATTCCAAACTGAACAAGAGACATTAACTTTTTTTTTTTTAAATATGTCATGCTTACTGGAACAAAACAGCATATGAGAAACAAAAACCAAACACATAGCACCCCACCATTACAAGCAAAATCTTGAAAATGAGGACTACTGGCAAAGGTGAAAGTCACTCATCATCATGATTCTACAGAAAGAAACTAAGACTATGTATGAATGCAGTCTTCAGTTGATAGAGTTTACCTGACACGTGATAGCTTCCAATTAGTTTCATTTCTACTCTGAATTAACAGATCTCAGTAAGTGGGTTTGTGCTTTATAAAGGCAGAATTATTTTGGTGACAAAAAAATACCACCTAAAATCAGGTAAACAAATACATCTTTTTCAGCTCTTGCAGTAGGTACCAAAGGTTTCTTTTTTTTGGAAGAAAGTTAACAATTGCTGGTTTTCTCCTTTGACTCCTCACGTGTCGTGACAGCCAGAACCACAAAAATAGTTTTTCTTAAAATTACTTTATTTTACAAGAATGCTTTTCACAAGCAGTGACAGGACAAAGTAACACGTGATTCTGCATGCTTCAGACGACCTCAGCTCCTCATACCCAGATGCCATATTTAGAACTACATCCTTTCAGTGGAGTCTTCTGAAGATTTCTTGGATTTTAGTGCATATATACAGTGAGCTGAGAACTGCAGTACTACACACATCTACCCATCCTTACAGCAGAATTCACTCTAATCTCAGATGTGTGCAGGACTTGCATCTTTAGGTCTTTGTAGTCTCATCCTTAGTCCCATAGTTTAATAAGACCATCCCAGCCGCACGTGATGACTTTAGATGTTTCGTGTGGATGCCACACTGCACCAATACAGACTTTATCATGTGCTTTTAACCTGCTGTAGAGTTTTGTCGTCTTCCAGTCCCAGATGTTTAGTTTTCCATCTGCATCTCCAGATATCACATAGCTACATTAACAGAATTAAAATAAAAGTTGTATCATGTGCCAAGGCTGCTTGTATTGTAACACTGTTACACTGAGCAACAGAAAGGAGCTTCCCCCAGTGAGCTTCCTGTCTGACAGCCTGCAAACAAACCTACCAGAAAATTAGCATTCACGCTGCGCTCTAGAGCGCACAAGTCCTGCAGAAGGTGATTCATCAACTGTGAGGTAAATGTGCTAAGCAATGCGATTATACCATACACTGTGTTACTGGAACCAAAGAGAATACATCAGCAAAAGAGAAAGTGCCAGAAGTTCCTCTGAAATTTATACACAGTTTTCCCTCCAGTTTTGCTGAGGTTATTCTCCAGTTTTTATAGTAACTGATGTCTTATGTGCATATGGTAGTAAGTGTAGGGGCATATTACTAAGCCAACGGGAAGAAAGAGATGGCTGTCTGAACGACTAATGAGGATACCTACACAGATGTAGAAACTGGGAAAACAGGCACTCTAGACAATGTTGTGGGAACAGACCCTGTGCTGCAGACCATGTGCAAAAGGAGCCAGATGTGAGTCAGACGTGGAAGCCTCCTGTGCTGTGCCAGGATGAGACAAAACGAGGGGAGCCTCCAGATGGTTCAACAGTAATGTAGATCATCTTTGGGGAATGGGGGATCTGGGCTACTCAGACTGTTTTCTAAATGTTCTTCAGAGCAATCCCCAAGTATACCTTAGTCCTATCATGTGTTAAGAGTAAACTTTCTGTTCTACTGCTGGGCTAGGGAACTCTGATGCTGAGCTAATAGCATGGTTGTGCATACGTGAATGTCGCAGAGGATTCAGAAAGAAATTTAGTGTCTGTACCTGCAAGTTTTAAGATGAAGTTCATTTCCGGGAAAACTTACCTCATATCAGGTGAAAAATCCACTTGACAAGCGTAGCCAGCTACCATGTGACCTTTGAAAATTTTCTTTTTGTTTAATCTGAATCTGTTCTGAGCTCCAAAAATCAGAATTTGGTTATCCATTGACTGGCAAGCCAACCATTTCCCTATAAACGCAATAAGAAAAGGTGGTATAAGGGTACTGCCTCTGAAAAAAATAGACTTAACTAGAATGTTTTAAGAGATTTTTATAATTTTTCTTGCACAATCTTAATCCAGATTTTCATTATGTAGCAGGTGATATTGCTTCTGCCTGGTACAACTGCCAGGAGCCAAAATCTTACATTTGACAAGATTTGGGATGCCTATTCCCACAAAATGTACTCAGAACTCTAGCAAAGCTCTGGCTGTTACAACAATGTGCTGCATCAGTCCTGCTGACATACTCTTAAGCTTTTAAGCTACAGAGTAAGCCTGCTGGTGCATACACTCAGGTAGCTCAGATCAGGGGGAAAACCTCCCAGCTAGCTGCAGTCTATTTCAGCACCTGTTTTGTCGGTATTCTAAGACAATCATCTCTTATTTTCTTTATGGAAAAAACAAGTCTAAGGCAGACTCAGGAGTTCAAAAATACTTACATTTTTGCAACTATTTAGTATTCACTGCTATAACAGAATGCAATCAATAAAGATATTTTAGTAAAAGAAAACACAGAGGCTTTTCTAATCTTAACTCTATCTCATTTTCCATCTTGGCAGTGCATTACCTCCTGCCTGAGAATCCAGTGAAGATGATATGCTACAGAATGCCCTAGAACAGAGGCTTCTGTCCTGAACTCTGCATGTTGTCACTGCCTTTACGGTGTTTTACCCAAACAGTGATAACATAAAATGTGCTGACTTGACTGTACATCTGATCACCCTTCCTGCTACTAGTTTGGAATTTGAGGATTTTCTTCAGCTTCCCAAAGAAACAAATGAAGTGTGTGCCCCAAGCATGTTATTCTCCTCTTCTACTTTTAAAAAGGTCTATTTCCTGTGTTGCTCAGAAGAAATTAGAGTAGAGCAAGTTGTGCAATTTCAAAAATGGGTTGAAAAAGGCCAGCTTAGGAAGCTAACATTTTCAAATGCAGCTACCTCTTTCTTCCTTTTAATATTAGGAACCCACTTTGTTTGTCAAGAATAAAACATTTACACTGCAAAGCAAATACAATTTGATGCTGATAGCTGGCTGAAAACGTCAGCTGTGCAACAAGCTGATCAACCACTACTCAGCATAACGGGACTGTTAACTGCAAATCTGGCAACACTTTAACAATGATGACACTAAAGCTATTTAAATGTGGCCAAAACAAATAAAAGAGATTTGTCCTGTTAGAAGGCTTTTCAGTGATTATTTCAGCCCCTAAACCTTTCTCCTCCTTCAGTATGATTCTAGTTTAAGAACATAAACCAGTGAAACATTAACATAAAGAAACACTGAGATAATTTGGGATTGCTCTTACGCAAGAGTTATTTGGCCTATATTCAGAACAGAAAGGAACAGGATCATGTACAACATCAGTTTCTGCTTTAACAGTGGCACCACAAGAACTACTGAACTTGTTTTGTACTTTGCCACTATTGTCAGTTCCCACCATTGTTTCCCTTAATATTTCAAATACAGCAAAGAGCACGTGGTAGCTATATGAAAGGAAAGAGTCCTTTCGCCCTGTCTGGATGAAAATCTAATTTTAAATGGATAGTTACCCTGATATAAACACTCATTTTGACAAATGTGCTCTTCTCAAGACTTTTAAATGAAAACCAGATCCAGTGGAATCACACAGTGATTGGCAAGGGGAGTAGTGTAGGGTGACAGGGGGATGCAACACAGCAATACTACGAAGACATAATCAGTAAGACATGCCTTAGTAAATTAGGCCTAAGAAGGCAGTAAAGTGTTAACCTACCATTTGGAGACAAAGTCACAGCTGGCATGGAATGCATGCTTGGTTCAGCAATGTACTTGAAGTCTACAGGAATGTCCCTGCAAAAGGAAGAAGTATGTGCTTTATGAAGACATGGAGATCATCCAAAGAGCTGCCTCGAGTCAGCTGATTTACTTAGTGACTGAATCCTAGAGAACATATCATGATGTCCAAAGGAAGAATACACAAAGGATCAAAAATATTATGGATGTCCACCTAGAGAGCTCCAGCCACACCATAACCTCTGATAACGTGAATTTACCCCTATCAAATGACCCAGAGTCTAATGCCAATCATAATTCCAATTGTTAAAAATAAAACTGTAACAACATGATCCTTTATTGCCTCCAGTATAACTGCAGCTCGTACAGAATTCTTATATAAGTAGCAAGAATAGACTGATATATATATGTGTATATCTTACTGGAATATTTTACTGAATTTTGTTTTAACTAGAATATTTCTGCCTTTTTCCCCCTCTTTTTTCAAAGGAAAAGAAAACAGGAGTCTCTCTCATCTCTCTGACAATGCCCTTTTCCTCCTGATCTCCCCAAATGGGATGCCAACCAATTCCAAATGTTCACAGCTGAACAGAATGGTGAACTCCCCAGGCTCAATCACATACAGGACTGTGCCAGTGTATGATAAGAACAGACACTGTCCTGTACAAAGGCCTAGGGAAAAAACCAGTACAGTCTGATCCTTGCTCTGCAGAACTGTCATTTGGTTTTTACTATATAAATTGAATTACTAACGGTTTGTGCATATTCACAGTATTCCTCATATCCTACACTAGAAGACTGGCAAAGAGGGAAGGCATGCACATGGCTTTCTCATTAAGCAAAAGAAACCTCCAGCAGAAAATAGATTCGATTAATGCATTCAGCAGAAAACACATACAAAATGTTCTGTAGCAACATTAATTAATACAAAGGGGATGTTTATGATTTCGTTGTCTAACTCACACAGCAGAAGGGAGCAGAGAGCGTGGGTGGCTGCCTTGTACAAGCTGCCTGAGCTTTGCTGAATGGCACCATGGTCGACATTAGCAAGGTAATTACAATCCTGTTTTATTGTGGAGTAAGTTCTTTCCCGTCATCTTGCAATAAACAACATGAACATGGGCAGCAGGGTGAGAAGCGTCTCTGCTGTCAAGAAGTGACACAAATGCTCCTGTGTGTTACATGTTAAAATCATTTACCCCTCAGCATAGGAAGGGCAACCCACTTAATACACTCCGTGGATAAAAACACGTGCTTTAGGCCAGGGATAGGCTTCCAAACAGGCACACCTAAGACTACTGTTGGGCAGCAAACATGTAAAGAAGTAACAAAAGGTCACATAATCTCTTAGGCTGACCAACACAACAGCACAGGAAGTGCCACTCGCCACATCCTACCCAAACCGTTTCAAACCCCACTTGGAACAGGACACAAGGTTTTTGCTGCAGTAAGGCCAGGTCCTGATCAGCTCCCACCATCCAAAACTCCTGCAGACCACCAGTCATCCAAAGTCCTCAATGCCAGGTAAAATCAATCCCACTGAAAGCCCTATTAAGCAAAGTTTCATCACAGATGATGCACCTCCAATGTGAATTGTACTGCAGTCAGAAATTTAAATGCAGCACAGGTTGCTCTGCCTTTTTTCTCCACACCAGCTCTGCTTTATGTTGATACCTACCAGACACACTTAGGACAGTTGCAGGATATGCTGCATTAAACTATTAGGCAGAATAAAGAGATATGCTTACATTTCACATTTACTTCCAAATTGCTAAATAAGTATTATCAGCCTGCTCCCTTAAAAAAAACTTTAAAAAAATTACCAAGACAAATGCTATCAGAGTTGCCCAACCTCAAATCTCATGTGACATATTGTTTGGTGAATTTTTAAAATTTAAATATTTTCAAATCCTCTCCCCATCTCATAGCATTTCAAAGGCTGAAAAGTTTTAAATACCAAAAGTGGTATCTCCTAGCCAAGATTTAGAAGTGTTATATTCGGGGGTCTGATACAATTTCTTCCCTAAGCAAGATGGAGAAAAATCTTTTTAACAAAAGAAGGAAAAAAGCCAAACCAACCAAACCCTCCAAGTGCAACCCAACCCAGTTTTGGGACTTACATCTCATGAAGGGCTCTCTCAGGAGACTACAGTATCTTTACCAGGAATGAAGGACACAAGAGGCCTGCTGAGGGGCACAGCTTTATAGAGGTGACAAGGCTCCAAGCCTGTCAGCACAATAGCTGTTACCACTGTACAGTTCTTGCTTTGCTGGCTGACTTGGAGGTAAAAGGAAATAAAAGCCTCCAACGTCAAATGCCCAAATCATTTCACTGTTTATCCAAGTAGGATCAGACATATATAAAGACAAATAACACTTTGCATTTCTAGAACAGAGAACACAGAATCCATACACACATATCCACACCAACTTTAATATCTAATCACATGAAATGCTAAACTAGGCAAATTTTCAAGCACTCTCATTAATATCCCTAAATAAACCATTTAGTCTGCAAGAGTCTGCGCTATATTTGCAGTTTGAACTTTAGTCAACCAACTAACTGCAATTCAGTGCACAACACAGTGAAATCTGTGCATGGCATGAACTCCTGGAAAAAGGAGATTTAAATTCTCAGCAGTTCCTCACTGTGATGAAGTCAGACTTACCATCCCATTACCAGCCCTGGCCAAGTCAAAGTGTTTATAAAACACACTACAAAATTCCCCTAGACAATTAAAACTAAGCAATTAGACCAGCTTTTAATTACTGGCTTCTAAGGCCACCCTCAGGTCATAATTACTTCCACTTTGTTTCTGTAGGATACTGAAGAAATATTGTGCTGAAGAACACAGGAAGAAAAGTGCCAACAAGTGCAGTAACCGAATCACCCAAAGTAGCAAATAATTTTCCTTACGAACTTAGGAAAAAAGGATTTGAGAAAGAATTTGCCATGGAAGTTTTCAAGTTCCAAAAGCTTTCTTAGTGAATTTATTAATTTAGTTTTAAGGCATTTTAAAAATCTGGATCTTGAAATTATAGAAATATGCCTACAGACCGACTAACATAGAACATGGCAGGTCACGGGGAAAGGTTTTCAAGTCATGCCCAGAAAGATGGCATTACATTTGCTCTTCATAAAACAAAAATCCTCAACAACTGCACTACAGAATACTGCCTACAGCTGAGTTCCCTATTATTTCAACAAGGGAGCTCTGTCTTCAGTGTACCAGAAGCTCAGTACATATTTTTCTCTTCAGAGGAAAAAAAACTTCTGCTACTGGAACAATCAGGTTGCGATGTTCCCATGCCAGAACCTTTTTGCCTTTCCTGCTCTTCCCCACAGAGTGACTAAATCCACCCACTTCACTATTTATTTCAGCCATCAACACAAAGCTCACAAAACAAGGGCAATCCAATCTTAAGGAAGTAACAGATTTGTGCAAGCTAGATCATCCTCCCACACACCACAGAGAAGACAGTTCCTTAGCAGACATGGTATTGTAAAGATTTTTCTTTAAGGAGCTCAGTAAATGCATGGGTCTGCTTATGAAGCACTGAACAGAGGCTCTCTTGGAGTGGCATATGGTGACAGCATTTTATGTCTAGCCTAAGCCTGAGTTCCCAGACTTTGGTCATTCCCACTGCTGCTACTGGCAGTGATAGCAGCCGATCACAGACATGCTGAGGATTTAGCTGGCTGCTTGGGTAACATTCCAGTACCACAGATTGGAGTCTCTTGTCTAAGTTGAAAGAAAAAGAAAAGCTGGGAAGGAACTGATTAGTCACAGAGCTGTTGAACTAGCGTTTGTATTATGCAACAGCCTTGCATGTGTGAACAGCAAAAGGAAATGAATACCTAAAGATATGGAAGTGATTATTTCAAAATGAAATTTCAAATCCTAGATAAATCTTAAGTGTCCTAAGTTGAAAATCCTAGTACCTAGAACCTTTTGGAAAATATTTCAGATAGGAGAGATCTGTTTTCTCCCCAGGTTAAATGTTAAAAATTGGAAGCCATTTAAGACATTTCTTATTATTTTTTCTTGGACAGATTCACTTTTCTGTCATCTATTATATTCATACTGTATCACTGATTGCCAAAAAAACCCCCAAATTACCAGAAAACCAGAAATGAAGCTACACTAAACTAGTTATTTCAAACATGGGCCAAATACATATAACACTATGCACATCCAAGTTCAAAGCGTTCAAACCCAACACATACTAATTGTAACAGAGCAAACTTTTCTTTAAAAGGTTAATTTAATGACTAATACACCCTTGGGGAAAGGAGAGAGAGCAGAGACCACTAATAGAGTGCAGTGTGCTTCAGGCTGCTAGGGCTGTCTTATGTTTTCTTTGGGGAAGAGGAAATCCATGAAGTGTCTCAAGCATTAAGCTAGAACAGAGTTCTAAAGCTCTTCCTCAGTTAGGCAGAGCTCAGTACACTCCAGCGGCCTATGTGCTATGTATACCTTTAAAAATAAACTCTCTTCTCAGTTTGCTTGTAATATACTTTATGTTAAAATTGAAAAATTTAAACTTACCATTCCCAGACTCTTAAACTCTTGTCATCAGATGTGCTCACAAACCTTCTATTTTCATCCACAAACACAATGGTGTTGACAGCTCCCAAATGCCTATCGTATTCCTGCACAATCTCACCACTTCGAATATCCCACTACAAGTAAAAGAGTCAGAATAAGAATCTGTTTTTTACTAAATACCAGAACTTTTAATGAAATAAATACTCAGTAATAAATACCTGCACAATTTTCTTATCTGACATTCCTGCGACAAAGAGATTTTGTTTATCTTCGTCAGGATTGAACTTGACACAATAAGGAACCTTCCTGTTCGTGAATCTTGAAATACATTGCCCTGCAACAGAAAAGCCATTCATAGTGCATCAGGCTGGAAGTTCTATGGGCTGACTGGTTGTTTGCAGATATTGATAAAAAATACTTTACTAACAGCAGAAAATACTTGGTTTAAAGTCCTTGAGAAGATTAGAGGGTAGAATTTGCTCTGCTCTTTGATTAGACCTTCTTTCACATTTGTATGCTTATACCTGCATAAACATGTGCACATACAAACTGTTCTGTAAGTTTACTACAGCTTTCAAAACAATACGACTGCTCAGTAACCTGTATGTCACCAGGACATATCGAGAAGAAAACGACTGGTCAGGATATCACATGCTGACCACTGTCTTTGCAGAGCATCACCTCCTTAGGATCAGATGTCTTCTCAGCAAGAGATGTAAACTCAGGCAAGAATTCCTCAAGCCTAAGCTTAGAAAAGGATAACAGGAACCCAGCTGCAAAATAAAGCCCTGACCTCCCCTCATATCTTCAGCCAAAAATACCCTGATTACATGTTATCCATAACTTACAGGAGCTCCTTTTAATCCAAAAGCTCTATCTAAATAACTGAGTTCAGACTCAAGACTGAAGAATCCGACACCTTTTTGGCTATCATCTGTATAAGACTAGTGGCACTGCTAACCCAGAGAACTAATGACTTTTTCACACGTGGGAACTTCCTGTCTTAGGGAGAGACTTTAGTTTAGGAGTATTGACAAAATCTATCTGGTATTTTTTTAACTTCATAGAATGGTTTGGGTTGGAGCAGACCTTAAAGATGATCTGGTTCCAACCCTGCTGCCGTAGGCACGGTCACTTTAACTTAGAAAAACTTAAGAAACTATTTGTAGCAGAATGTTACAGAGCATCAGACCTACCCTCCAACTTTATACACCAGCAGCTCAGTTTCCTATTCTCATTCTTCAAGCTCAGGTTAAGCTGAAGATCAAGTGAGATAATTCTTCTAAATTAAGCATATTTAGGTATAAAGACTAATTTTATCCCTGTAGATGTAAACATGCAATCAAATGATTTAGCAAAATGTTGTCTTTTTTTTTCTGAAAATTGTCCTAGCATTACAAGTAACTATCAAACTTCTGAAATGAAAATGTGTATGAAACACAGATATACAGGTCGTGTCAACTGCCCCATTACAGATAAAAACAAAACACGTAGGGGAAACAAGACAATACACCCTGTAATGAAAGGCTGAACAATGAGCTACAAGACAATACTAAGGATATTTGGAAACAACCTGAATGATAATCTATCTTTATATTCACTGTTAATGAAACATCTTGCCAAATAACAATGTTTACAAATACAAGCCTACCTGTCTCAGTGTCCCAGAGTTTAAGATAGCGGTCATATGCAGCACTAAGAAACTGAGTGCCTGCATTATTAAAACAGATGTCTCGAACAGCTTTACTGTGTCCTACAAAATAGAAAAAATGCAATGAGAAGCTTTCATCCATTCATGCCTAGAACTAATTTGTTGGGGGGTGGTTTTGAGCAAAAGCTCTAGTTAAATGCTCCAGTCTAACAATGCAAAGAGAACAATAAAATTATTTCTTGAAGTTCTTCATGAGAACTAGTAAAGAATTCATGTGAAAAAAAAATTAATTCCTAAAGAACAATGAAAATAAAGCCCCAAAACTCCTCACACTTCTAAAGCACCAGAGAAACTAAAACATTGCACAGAACCAACCCCTGTGTGTCACAGATTGATACACAAGCAGAACTTCAGGAGAAATTTAAAACACTCTAATAATAATGTCAACATTTAATGAAAAACAGGAGAGACAAACCCTACAGGAGACACATTTAAAGGAGAGACATTTATAATTAGAAAAGAGGTAAAAATATGGGAAATACTAGATCAGAAAATTAAGAATGCTTTCATCTGATGTTAACCTTGCCACCCCTCAGGCTCAATACCTTCACCTGACTACTACCATCAGACTTGTAAATCTCTTTAGTTAAAATACTGGCACAGTAATTTAAATATAGCAAAATAACAGGTGAATCTGGTTGATAATAAGGACCTTTTGAGAAAAAGAATCTGACTGTTCAGTAAGAGCAGTCTATTGAGAGAGAATCTTTTTTGAGCCATCATCTTTGCCACATTCCTGTCATCAGAAATATTAGGGAAAAAAGACTTCTTTATTGTTACTCAACATATATTCACTCAGTGTTCTAGAAATGTTCCCATTTCAAAAAGAGAAGCAGCTGCTTTTGTTCTGTATTCAAGGCTGCTAAGAAGTTTGTATTTCTCTCTCTCTTTCAACTATCTGTTTCAAAAAGCACCTGTTACATGAACAAAGACACCACCTGAACCTAAAAAAAAAATTCCCGTGCTTTTGCACTAGAAACTCAGCACAGAGGAAACGACCTATTTAAGGTGGGATCATCAGAGCATGAGATGCCCTCACTGTATAAATACAGAAAGCTGCAGCATGAAGATGGGGCAATTTAATTTCACAATTTTGCCTTTGGAAAGGATCTTGCAAAAAGTATTGATGACTGCAGTACACTAATGTTTTGTTTTAAAGGTTGTAAAGTGTTACACATCAACATGAAATTGCTTGGAATAATGACAAAATTTTGTTAAAAACTTGCATCTTTTTCAATTCTTACTGCCAAGATCATCCCAAATACCGTTTGCCTTGGACGCATACGAGTCCTCTCTATGACAAATTACTAAGGAAACCTAAATAGTATTCTTCCATGAAGTTGTTTTAAATATAAATCGGTTTAAAAGAAAGACAATTACCAATAAACGTTCGTAGACATCGTCGATCGCCATATACTTCCCATAACTTGGAAAAAAAGAAATGGAGAGAAAATATGTCAATTGTTAAACAATAATGATGCTGAATTTAAGTGCAAACACATATGGCAACATCTTTTAAGAAATTAATTAGAAATACATGACATCTATTGATTAATCACAACTATCTGCCCAGAAATTCACAAGAATGCTGTCCTCTTCCACTTTGCAAGCCCCCTTAAAATAACTAAAAATCCCATACAATATTCGAACTTTAAAGACTTAGGGTTTTGCTACTGAAAAATCCCAACAACATCAGCTCTCTAATACAGTATATCCTGGACTAAAGTGAGAGTAGTTCGAAACCACAAATGCTTCAGTGAAACGATTCAGCAGAAATCTACTGTTAGTTGTAAAACTAGGCTTCACAGAAAATGAATTAATGTAACAACAAAGGCAATACCCTGAGGTACTCGTGACCTTCTAAATGCTATTACTAAACAATTAACACCGTTCTAACAGCCACAGCCTTATGTATTATTTCTATCTTTGTTCCAATTAAATTGTAATTTAAAAATCAAGTGAGAAAAATAAAAGTAACACAGACAAAAGGTATTTGTTAGAAGTACCAAATGTTTTTGTATACTAAAATGCAATGTCTGTATTCAAGGATAGTATAAAATATATACATGAAGGCAGAAAAATAACTCACCTTAATTTTGCAATCCATAGAGCAAGACAACAGGATATGCCCAGACAGAGGAAACAATCTAACTGCACTGACACCCTGTAAATAAGAACATAATTAAACAGATATTTCCTCAGTTCATTTGCTCTCTTTTCCGAAGCAAAAAGCTAAAGCTTATCTTCATAGAATATACTGTACTGTATCTTGAAAAGAAAACCTAGTCACATTCAATTTTAGAACAGTGATGCATTTTGAACAGTTGTTATTGGCAAGAAATTGATACACTTTAACAGCTGTATATGTAGCCTTCTTCAATATTCACACCCTTACTGCGGTAAACACAGGAAATAAATACGAACTGTGGGTTCAAGTGACTGTTTCTGTGTAAGAAGCCTTTATAAGTGGGGCAGGTGAGGAACTTTTCCACAAAAAAAGTTTTTTGGCCAGCTCAATTTCTTACATATACTATCAGTGGCTTCTACCTACTGAACTCAGATTCCCTGAGCACAGCATCTTCCCATCTGTCTGCATTTCAGGTACTCCTTTTAGAGAAAGTCCAAGGAACCCCCAGGTACTCATGGCTTGATGTCCCTTCTTTTCATTTCCTGTCAATTATTCTATTCATATGCCATCCAGTTCCACTCTCCCACCCTGGACTGGAGTTGGGTACTTTATCCTCCCTATTACTGTCTACTTATATCCTCCAGTTTTTCTAAATTTGTCCACCCATCTTTATTTCGCTTCTCTCATCGCTTTCATTATTCATCTTGTTTGAAGGAAAAAGCTATTTTGCGCATCCGTCTGTTGTAACAGGATAATAGGCAGAGGAGTGACTACAGCTCTGGGGAGGAGATGTTATTCTGGACAGCCCTGACAGTTGCAGCTATAAACTCAATGCTGCTATCAATAAAGGAGATCTCAGATCTGTGACAACTAAAAAAAGGGTAAAAGCTAAAAACATTTCCCGTGTCCTCCTTTCTTCTAGCTTTCAAGCATTAAGGTGCACTCTATTGCAGTGCAGCATATTCCCCTCAAGCAATACTGAAAATTAGTGATAAAAGAAGCAGCAAATTGAGCAGAAGCTTTACAAACCTGATACTTTTTTAATACTGAAAGTATGCATACAGTTACGATCTCTTGCACAAAAAGAAACCGTGGATGTTAAGTAGTATCAAAGAAAACTCCTAACAAGACACACCTCTCAAAGGTAGTAGCTGTATTTGGGAAACCTGTAATGCTGATGCATCATCAAAAAACCCATGTAACTTTTAATAAGTTGGATACGAAATAGCCCTTAA
>JAWWES010000115.1:69030134-69051118 GCA_035583135.1 Lophotriccus pileatus
TGAGCATGTAATGTAATCAATTAGATGCATAATGTGGTGAAGTACTCTTTCCTTCTACTGAAGTTTCAGTTTTATAGAAATTACTAGCTGTAGACACAAAATTAAGTGGGTTTTTATGATGTATGCTCACAGACATTCCTACCTTTGTATGTCCAGACCACACATGGATTTGTTTCTTTGGAAGATAGCACTTCTCAGGTGGCACTGTAGATCGAAGATTAACTCCAACATCTTGAGGGACATGAAGGTAAGATCTCCCCTGATAGTCATACATTTCCTTAACTGAAAAGACAAGGACAGAATTCTGAGAACCCAAGAACCTATATTTTAAGAGGTTATAATCTTTGGAAGGCTGAACAACACACACAATTAAACTTTTTCTCAACACAGCTGCTCTGCTGTGAAGTAGAGAGAGGGGTGAGAGGTGGGGGTAAGAAAAACCCACTTCACAGGATACAGACACGGAATCTTATTTGACATCAGTTAAGATCAAATTAAGTCATTTCAGCAAAGACTGCTTGGAATCTGATAATCTGAACATTAAGACAATCTCTCTCTTACACATCTTACTCATCATCAAACAGCACGAGAGTTCCCCTGACCAACAATGGTTTGCTTACATTAACTCTACATAGATTAGAATGTGGAACTCTAACCCTGGCATTTTTCTGCAACTCACATACTGGCCAGCTCTGTGCTGTGCCAGTCATTACAACAGAATTATAAGTAAAGGAAAAAAAAGATTGGCCAGCATGAACCAATGCTGGTCAGGAATAGCCAACAACTGCTCTTGAACTAGATTTAAGAAGTCAGACATACAGGGATGGACTGTGCATGGAAATGGATATTTCAGAGTAGACATGTTGCATAGCCATGACATTCAGCTGTGCACTGATTAAATTAATTTCTCAGTTTGCAATGTTGCTATGGCAGTTTCAGTTGTACAAGTGACTTACTGCACAGTATCTATGTTTATGTTGTATAACATTTATATTTACATTAGATGTCTATAAAATGGCATATTTCTGGAACATTTGTGTGTGAGAAAATTAAAGTTTATATTGCAAGGTCTTTCACTGTGAAACTTCAGGTACGGAGCACGAAAAGTTGGATACAAAATAATTACTTTATACGAAACTCAATGGCTAAAATTTCATGTTTGTTATGCTCAGTACTGTTCAGTAAATATTCTCAAGATCTACCACACATAAACAGAATGAAGTACTGATGTCAGCAATGCTGATCTCACAGCTGCCACTTCTTTAACGCTCGTAAGAAAGGATGCTCACAGCCTCTGTGTGTGAGCCTGGCTGTAGGAATGGTAAGCAAAGAGAGACTGTTTACCTAACTATCTGCACCAAGCAATATAAGGCAGTGCTGTTTTGTATGCAGTGACTTGAAGTAACAGTTTAAAAAAATCACTTAATTTTACTTACTTACTTACCAAACCATTTTCTTTGAAGGCACCACATACTATAGGCTTCCGTAGGGTAATTAATTGATACACAATTATTCATAGTATGGCAGCAAGTACACTTACATTAACAATTGAGGAAGTATAAAGTCCAAGTGATTTTCTAAGTTGTGCACAAGCCATAACTCAAAGCACTACCTGCTAATGAGAATACTGACACATAAAACTACAGTAATTCTGAAGCTGAAACTAAGCCAAATTCATAACTTTAATATGTTTGCTCTGTAAAATAGGAAAGGGATATGTGCCTCTAAGTAACATTAAAAATAAATAAATAAAACCAGAACCCTGAAAAACAACATTTCCATGCTGCTCTTCACAGTATGAAGTGGAATTAGTCCAAGTTTATTTCTTTCCCTGTCCTTTATGCTTATGCCCATGAGTGCTATTATCTCCAATACTGAAACATCAAGGTGCCTCAGCAAAACTGAGGCTGTCTGCCATCCTTACTAATTAACACAGCAGGCAGGAAAACACAGTGAGCTAGAAAATGAGAACAGGCAAGAAGATGCCATTACCATGTAATATAGTCTTCTCCTCTCCAGGTTTATCATCTTCTAGTTTTCCTCTCTTCTGCCTCTTAGCTGTTATTTCATCCAACTCCTTCTGCTCTTCCTGGAAAAAATAAAACATGATCTTTTTACAAGTCAGCATTCAGAATCACACAGCAAAATCTAGAACTGTACTACTGTTTATTCACTGCTAAGAACACATTTATTTGCTAAATGAGATTAGAAATATTTGTAAGCATCAATAAAGAGAATAGCTTTATCAAACAATAGCTTGAAAAGCTATGTACACTGAAAAGAATTATTGTCTTTTTATTCATAGACTACAGCTAAGCACTGACTGAACAAGAATGATGTCTGTTGGTTGGAGGGTTCAGGGGAGGGTGTGTTACTGGGGTTTTTTGTTTGGTTGGTTTTTCTTTTTTAAAAAAGTTTTACTTTCATGTTTTTTTCAAGCTGCTTCTGTCTATAAACACCTTTAATCAGACTCTACATACTACACACAGATACAACAAATTTTATTTCTAAACAGTGTTGCAAATAATAGAATGAAGAATATTTGGAACACCCTATTTAGACTTATCACCTTAAATGTTCCTATCACCCCAAAGCATAGCATGGATCTTCTGCTTGGACAAACTCCTAGTGCAGATGGATCTCTGTCAAAACCACTGCAATTTTGTACTAGAAATTTGTACCAATTGTGTTAAAGCAGTACTTACTTCTGATGGTTTGGCTACTTCTTTTTCATCAACATACTTTGCCCATGGTCCCAGAAAACCATCAATATTAGATGCATCATTCTCCTTGAATTTCTTCCTTTTCTCAATTTTCCTCTGTCCTGTTTCAAACACTGTTAAACCTGAAGAAGGAAATAATACATTGCCTAACTGCTAACACAGGATACAACATCACAGGTCACACTATAGTCAGTTTAAAAGAAAAAGCCACCACCGCCACTCCTTTCAATACAAACAGCAAAATAGGAAAACCATTTGAGCAAAATGGGCCAAAGCATTGCTCAATTTTCCAGCTATGGACACTGCTAACTATGCACAGTAACAGAGGAACCTGTTATCATTTAACTGTGTATCATTATTTGTTAGAGTATTTAACCATGCATGTAACCATTAATTTTTAACACTAAGTCTGCAGACTGTAAGAATACATCCATTTTCATACTTTCCTTAGTGCAGTTTTTGACAGTAGAGTCCACAATTGGCTTCTAATCACCCTCAACCCTCACACTTCCAAAAAACCCCTACCCCAAAATGAAAATAAGATAAGTCTCCCCAAACCCCAACCAAAACTTTGCATGATTTGGGTTGGAAGTGATCTCTGAAGGTCACCTAATCCAACCACCTTGCAATGAGCAGGGACATCTCCAATTAGATCAGGTTGCTCACAGCCCCATCCAACCTGGCCTTGAATGTTTCCACAGATGAGGCATCCACCACCTCTCTGGGGCAACCTGTTCCAGTGTTTCCCCACTTTCACTGCAAAAAAATTACTTCCTTATAACTAGTCTGAATCTACCTTCTTTTAGCTTAAGATCATTACCCTTGTTCTGCTGCTGCAGGCCCTTTTAAAAAGTCTGTTGCTATTGACAGTCACCTACCTCCAAACACTCTCCTTTCATATAAATGCTAGCTGTTCAAAAATGTTGTGCTCTCAGAATTTAATTTGTCAAAGCCATTAAACAATTTAGATATGGCAGAAAAAGTAAACTTTAAGTCATTAACGTATTTTAAGTTTTTCAAAAGGTTGTATATACAATTATGTGCAATTTTCAAACAATATTTTTCTACAGCAGCAGTAATACTCAGAGCAAAAGAGACAAAAAGAGCTTGACATAAAAAAGAGGAAAACAGGCAATGTAAAAACTGAAGAAGTGATCAGATCATATGAAGGAATCATACATTAATCAAGAGTTTTCTTAAAATGAATTACTAAATTCTATTATGAAGAGGTTAATTTTTAATTTTTTTTATACGATTTAATCTTAATAGTTTCCTTCTTTGGAAGGAAAGAGTGAAATGACCTTGGATATATTCCGAGGAAAAGGACACAGAAATAAAGAACCTTTGTATATACATGTGAATAGGATGTTTGAAAGACATGCAAGGGAAAGCATAACCATGAAGTTTACGCAGGTACACTCTTCCAAGTCAAACAAGTCACTTAAAATGTTAAAATATCTTGTATCAAAGTATTAATTACAAACCCCATGCTTCTGGTATCAATCCTCCCAGTGGCATGCCATGCCTTTACCATTTGGCAGCCTTCCAATGGTTTTTCTTTTCCAACTAACCCAAAGAGCTTAACTCTGCTAAGCAAAGATAACAGGCAGCTCCCAACAGGAGTGCTAAAGGTTGCACACAGAGTGATCAGTTTGCTCCTGAGCAGCACAGTTATGGTGATTAGCCCAACATACAGGTATCCTAATGCAAGACACATGACAATGTTAGCCAGGACAGAATTTAAGAGGACCAAAAAGCTGTTTCAAATATACAGATAAATTCTATTTGTGCAATTACACACTGGAAATCCTATTTGAAATTTGTCAAGACAGCCTGAAACATTTGCTACTTCAAGAAAACAAAACACTCCAGTATCTCTCTATCCTCTTTCCATTGCAACACATCTTTCTTTATTGTATCTTTGGATATGGGTAAGTTTCCCATAATTCCTTTCTTTGGTAATACCTATTCCATTTCTTAGTAAAGAAGAAATGAAAACAGTGATCAGCTGCAAGTCATTTATACTGGATTCTGGATTAATTACCTTGATTTTTTTCAGCTTCCTCTACAGAACCAATGTACTTGGTAGCAACTTCAGGGTTATCTATGGAGGGATCCAATGCGTAACCTAAAACAAGAAGAAAAAAAAATACTGTTATTTCAAGCTTTTCAGTTTAGTATGACTTTTATTAGTCTGCCCCCCTGCAGATTTTTCCCCACTGACTCTGAATGAGCTAAGTATGAGGAAGAATTGATACTTTGGAATCTCATTCATTTTTCACTTGGCCTGAGTATAAAGATTACTGTGAAGTAGTACCTTGAAGCCCTTGAGTACATATTGCTATCAGAAAGCTTACATTTGCACAGTACTGAGAAACTAATAAATATAATAGGCAACAGTTAAAAGGAGATGCAAAGTGAGGGTAGTCACAAGAAGCAAAGTCACAGAATCTTTCTGGTGGGAAGGGACCTCAGGAGGCCCCTGCAGGGCCCAGCACCCTGCTCCAAGCAAGGTCGACACTGAATTCAGACAAGTTGGCTGTAATGCAAACATTAGATTTTAAAGTGCCATAGCAACCTTTTCTTTTGGAACATGGCATAAGGAAATGATAGCTCAAAATCTTGTGTTAGTGACACAAGATGTTAAACAGATGCTGCTTTAGTTCGGGGCACTGTTCCTTGGTTTGCAAAGCCAGTGAGTCACATGGAAACCAGCCTGTGGCTGCTGCACACAGACAGCCCTCCGGCTTCAGCAGCAGCCTCTGGCCCTGAAGCCCTCTGCCCTGCTCACTACCTCTGCAGGGTCAGATGGAGTGCTACTCATCTCTGGCAGTCCTGGCGATGGCAGCAGCTGGAAGGAAGAGGACAGAGATGGGGACAAAAATAAAAGCAAATGCAGTTTTCCAGGGCTTTTTGCATATTCTGTCTCCCCCAGCAAAAAATCAGTCCTCCTCCTGCCAGCGTTGAAAAAGCTTTTTCCTTCAACTTAAAAGCAGTTGCTTTAACTAATGTGGATGGTACCAGAAGCAGCAGCAATGGCCTTTAATTTTTAAAAGAATTAAGTATTCACATCTCCATTTCCTGATTACAGCTATTGAGTCTCAATAAAAAAAAAAAAAACAACAAAAAACCAAAACCAACAAAAGCACCAAAAAAACCTCAACCACAACAAAATCTGCTGCATTTATACTTATAAATAATTTATAAAATGTACCAGCATTTCATAGACATGCAGGATATTTACAGGTTTTAATACTGAGGTTCTCATTTTAATACACATCTTACAATTTTTCTCCAATTCTCCTGAAGTGGATACCATGATCTTACAAGAATAAGATAGACAAACGAATTCATTTGGTTTCCAAAGAACAGGTGCACTGAACAGTTACTGACCACTGTGGCTTTTTTTTGGGGAAGACTGCACCCTGGTGGACATAACAATTTTTATTAAATATTAAATTTTTATTAAATATTAAAGTGACAAAATGTCCCTTGAGGACCCAATGAGACCTCCTGTATCAGGGAGGAAAAAAGACCCCGATAAAGATATTAAACCACTGGCAGAAGTAATTGCACACACAAAACCAACAAAATCCTACAGCATACAATCCAACTCCTGTATTTTTCTTGATTCACAGAGAGAATCACAAACAGTGGGAGATTAGCCAATCCACCCCAGAGACCAATGGCCCACAAACCCACTTGGGTGCCTACAAGATGACAACCTATCAATACCATCGAAATTGCCAAAGGAGATTGTTTCCCCAAACATTTCTCAGAAAGACTACTGTCCCAGAAGATGGTCCAGTTAATTTCTTTTTAGATGCTGGGGAAAAAAAACATATTATGGAAATCAGTAGAAGAGCCATTCCAAGAACACAGCAGGTATTCCCATCCAAATGGAACAATCCACCTGTCGACCAGCTCTGGAGTTTCAAACCTGGTAAGACCCAGCCATGGAACTCCATATGCCCAGATGTTCAATGAATATGATATAGGGAGAGAAACGTATACCAATGCCCTCTTAGGAAGTATACATTGTATCTTTGTTCTAGACTCCTATTAGGATTTAATTTTATGGATAACCAAACTGAGCAGATACTGCAATCAGACTTTTCACTAAGCCACTATTCCAATGAATTCTCTTCCAAGCTATAAGGTTTCTATTAACAGTGGAGAGATATTACTTTGGATTTATGTCAAAATCAATACAGTGGTTTACTTGTCCTCCAACTGTATTGACACCGTCTCCGGGACTCTATTTGCTTGGTACTTGTAAAAGAGGGACAGTATTCCAATGAATAGGGCCCCTGGGCCAAGCACAGCTTCCCGTGGAAGCGGAGGCTCCTTATAGCTGAGTTGAATTTGGTCCAGCATCATTCTCATAGAAAAGCTCTGAACAATTTCTACTTTCTAGTGAATGTGTGAAAGAGAATCTTTTCTTTCTGGCTGGGACTCCTGAACGCAGCTGCAAAAGACAGCTTGCTTTTATCCTACTCAGCTGGTATCCCACATAATGTGCCCTGACTTCTATGTCTCCTTCAGTTTTATTTAGGAGGCAGTTATTTCATGCAACATTTTAGCAACGAGAGGTACAATTCCACCTACATCCATAATTTCAGTGCACCTGAAATGGTTGGTTAAATAATCAGACTTTGATGCACATTCCAGAAAGACAGCTAATTAACGTGTGTTTACACCGTACTGTGCAATGCAGGATACAGAGACCCAAGGTAGCTCAGGTATGTGGAAAAATACAGCTGGACTAACCCACTCTGACTGCACTGGCTCCTCTGCAGAATCAAAGTAATCAGAGAATAAAGTGCCCATAATTGTAAGAGGTAATAGTGACTGTAGGTGTTGCATGTAACATGAGTAGCTGAAAAAAAATATAAAAAACCCACAGTGTTATTTCCAAGTCAGTCATTTTAAGCTCTTAAAATATCAGCGTTAGTGATGAAGTAATCCTGCTATAACCAAGTTACTGAATTCTCACATAAAGAGCTCGGAGATTCATGGACAAAAGCCTGTTTTTTATTAAAAAGGATATTAATGTCTTGTGAAGAAGAGATTTTAAAATACTAAATGCTGCATGAATGAAGCAGTCCACTTCTAGGATGATTACTGATGCTGAAATAGCTATGAAATGACTTTTCTAACATATTCATGAACAGTTGGTGTGCTGCATGTAAAAAATAACCTCTAATTCTGCTTCTGAAAATGTATATATGCTAATATAATAGAGTATACTGATTTTTTAAAACAATGCTCAAAAGGGAATTTTGAAGAAAAGAGACTGCTTCTGCTGAGAGTACAGATACAGAAGAATAAACAAGTGCTTGTATTTTAGGACTCCCTAGTCTTTTCTGCCATGCTCCAAGGACTACAACATTGGGAAAATAATGCTAGTTAAGCTTTTGGCATTTTACATTATAATAGCTTGTGAAAAGGAATTTGTTTTTATAGAGAGATAACCTTCTCTTAATGGTAAGAATTAAACTAAGTTCATCCATGGAATCAAAATGGAGTAGATTACCTGTGACTGCAGATGCAAAACTGGTTACCTGTCAAAAAAGTCAGGACTGCCTCAGAGCAATTATTAATGGCTGTCCATTAAACTGCAAGAGGATCTTATACAGGATCTTATACAGGATATAAAATGGCCTACATGGACTATTTTACTCAGTATTTTTATGGATTATGCCATTGGCATACTCCCTTCAGGTAGTTGTAGAAAGCAATGAGGTCTTCCCTGCAGCCCAGATCTCCTTTTCTCCTGGCTACACAATCCCAGCTCCCTCAGCCACAGCAGATCTTAACCATAACGTGGAAAATATCTCCAGTGCTTGTGTCAATTTCACTTCTTCAAACTCCTGGAATGAAGGGAACCTTACTGAGATGGGTAGGTCTCATCTAGACTAAAAAGCTGTTGGTACTGAGAAGGTTCAGAGAGTGCTTTTTGATAAAATATTTGGGGATAGCCAATATTTCAAGAAAAATAAGCAATTTGCAACAATACAAAATCTTTAGAAAACCATTTCCTCAAGGAATAGGTAGCACAGAAATCTGAAACCTCCGATAATAGGGGTAGCAATAAGCACAGAATCCTATTTAAACTGAGGGCAGGGAAATGGAAAACCCAAGCATGCATGCAAAATGGCAGAGGCTAAAAACAATACATAGGAAAATCTTGTTTTAAAATAATAAACTAACATAATTGGTAGGATAGTAGTGACATAATTGGATAGAATGTATGCTTTACCAGGTAGAAAGAATACAGAAATAAGATGGTCATACCAGAGGGGAAAAACATGCTATATGCCACAGAAGGCTTAAAGACAAATCAGATTAACAAGTTAATAGTCTTAACAAGCATTAAAGGATCCTTTGGATTGAAATTCCAGGTTTAAGTAGTGGTGGGTACAGTTGATAGGACTCTGTTACTGGCCATTCAGACAGAAGATGCAATAACCATGAAATGGTAACAGAGACGAAGCAACAGGTGCCAGAGAAAGAAGTACAGCAATAATGACATATTTTAGTCACCTCCTTGTAGCAGCCCGTGCAAATCTCACACCAAGATATGATGAAAACAGCATTTTTACACAATGTACTTTTACCATGAAGCAGTCATGTTAGAGATTCATGTGAAAAAAAGCAAACTGAGCAGTGCAGGAAACTTGATTTTAAGACAGTCTTACTGAGGATACACATTTTGACAATGACCATAATGGGGTATAAAATCAACATTGTTCACTAAGCAAAGAAAGCCATAAACACATTTACAACAGTGATCTCAATCTCAGAATAGGAGGGCTATATTAAGTAAACAAGGTTTTAAAAAGGAACAGAAAGTGAGCACCAAAGGGTAAAGCCTTTTCTTCAAAAACAGCATGTAGGAGAAAAAGAATTAGTGCCTGTCAGCTATTAAAAGACAACTTTAAAGTGACCAGAAGGAAGTGAGCACAGCTGAATAGTACATAAAGAGAAACTATCAGAAATAAGAAACTATTCTTCAAAGAGCTGAAGTTGCATCCAGATGTGGAAAATACAAAAGACCAACTAGAAGACAAAATAAACACTACAGTAAGGCAGCCTCCCCCAAAAGTGAGGGGCATATCACAAAAGGTATAAAATCTAACACCTGCCCTTTGTCAAAACCTGCAGGGACAGAAAGCGTACCAGACAGCATGAAGGCCAACAGATGATCAAGGAACGAAGAGAGAACATCAGAGAGGGTTTTTTTTTGAACACGTGTTCAATATGGAGGAGCTTGGGTAGCCTCCTGTGCCAGAACTTTTCTTTATGGGTAACATGACATAATATCTATCTCAAAGTGAGGACATTAAAGAATCAAGTAAGTAGTAACAAAACACCAGGACCAGATTGGCAGTCACCCAAGAGATCTAAACTCAAACCACAGTGCAAAAACTCTCACCTAATATCACCTGAAATGACAGAAAAGGAATGTATCAATACAATGCCATCTTTCAAAAGATGCTTCAAAGGAGATATGCAGATCTGCAGGTCAACCTGCCAGACATTTGTATATTTAGAAGGCTGAAGAGAAGAAATTATAATAAAATGAGTATGCACCTGGGTGAGCATTATACATTGCAACAGAGAAGACACAGTTTTCTTTACAGTTAAATTACAACGACAAAACCTTCAGAATATTTCTGAGGTGACAACCCTGTGAATGAGCAAAGTTTGGATGATGTTGGACACCTTTATGATATCAAGTTAGACTGATTAGAGGGTGCCTCAAAGACATTTAAAAATCCATATGTCTTTACATGGGCAGTTGATGAAAAGTTGTTAAAATACTGGCAAGAATAAATGGTTGGTTTGCACAGCACAGGAAAGCTGCTGACAGATTCATGCTCTGGACGATGACATTCAACATATTGATAAATGATCTGGAAAACGCAGCAAGTAGCTTTGAGCAAGTTATTCAAAGTTGTAGAGAAAAATGCAATGTTAAGAATTCTCAGAAAATGAAAAGGAAAAGCCTCTCACTGTATTAAAGCCACAGAACAAATACACAGTGAGATTAACATGTAAACTTAGTGCACAGCTTTGCTCTTCATCTTGGGGAACAATACAGTGGAACTAGCAGAGAAATGGAAGAGAAACAAGGATAGGTATAGGCATGAAAAGGCTGGAACAGAGGAACAAGAAGATTGATCAGACCTTTTCAGGTGAAAAAAACCTAAATAGACTGAGAAGTAGTTATGGCCAAGATCTGCAAAATAAGGAATGACACAGAAACGGGGAATAAGAAATTACTGCTCATTTTGTCTTCCAGCACAAGAGACTAGGGGATATCAACTCAAACAAGAAAGCTGTTAAGTTCGACAAGTTCAAAACAGAGATGCTTCCTTATACAAGGTGCTGGTAAGCTGCAGAGCTGCCTGCAAGAGATTAGTACATACACAGAAAAATTATATGGGTTCAAGAAGCAGCTTAACAAGTGTGTCAAAAAGAAAAAACAAACGAACACAACGAACTCACTGCAAATTAATAAATATATAAGCATTGCCCTTGGTTGAGAGACTGAATATTGAAAAAAAGTATTTGGATGTAACACTACTGGCTTGCTTCTCCTACACCTCACTAGGTATCCATTGCTGCCCTCCTGTCTAATAGAATAAAGTGCTGAAGGACCATCAATCAATGGCAGCATGGATGTTCTCAGCTATCCAAGCATCATAAGGAAAATGTACTTTTAACAGTAAAGATTTACTGCAAAAGAAGTAGATAAGAAAGACTAGTTGCCAAAAATACTTAGTGGGGTTTTTTTGTGATTAATAAATATTTTCTCACTGAATATGTACTAAGTTTCAGGTTGACATATAATATAAAGCTACATTTTTTTTTTCCCCTGTGAAAGACACTCAGGCAGTTGAGCTGTTTTGGATACATGATCTCATTTTCCACCCTTGTCCTTCATTTATAGTCAATGTTTATTTTACATGCCAGCTATTGCAGATTTCTTTGAGATCTCCTGCCTTAATGCAATGGTACTAAACAGAGTAAGAGGTCAGAGGTTTCAGGATCCGCAGCTTTTAAAAGAGAGGTTTATTCTCTGTTCTTCCAGTATATTATGACTTAGCCATTAAAAACATGTATGGCTTAGATTTATGCCTATCAATTATACTTGCATTTTTACACTTGGTGTTTTCTGAGAAGATAATAATTACATCCTTCCAAATGGAAAAAGAGAATATTGCATTTTCTAATAGATAACTTTTTGACAACTTAAAGGAGTGCTGTTTTGAACAGACCTAGTGAGCCAGAATATCATGCTCATTTACTGCATCTTCTAGCCTGAACTTCAGCTTCTCAGTGCCGGTTCTTGCCACTTAAATTGCCTGTACCTCAGCATTTTCACAGTTCCATTTTCACTGTACCCAGATCATTATCTATTGAAGATTTCTAGAAAGTTGAATATGATAGCTGCACGGTTGCCAATGTTACAAGTCTTAAAAATACATTTTTATATTCACTTGTAATACAGCTTTCAAGGTAGTTGCTACACAGTGATTATATAAACCAGTAGCAGAAGTTTTGAGTAGGCTTTCCAGTTGTATCTTCCCCTAGACTAAACTTTGCAACCAAAAAGCCCCCAAACCAAACACGATATGCCTGGAGACTCCTTTATTCCAGTATCTATTTTACACACAAAAATGCCCAACCCACACAATGCTACATTTAATTTCACAGAACAAAATCTAATCTGTCTATTCGGATCCCGAAGAAACTCTGTCAAGTTCTAACAGCAAAATTAGACTCAAATCAAGTTAAAATTATGCTGTAGAACTAGATATACATTTCTTGATATTGGCATTTTGCTTATATTCCACATCCTAACAACACAATGAAAAGTACCTATTAGCTAAAACTACGTAAAAGAAAAACATAAATATATTTCAGTTTTTAACTTTTACGAGAGAACCTCCAATAAAAGTCAAATACAAAGAAAACTTGAGGATGTGATAGTCTCTAATTTTGGGCGATTTTTTTCCCTGTATTACCTGGCTCCCATAGATGTTAGCAATAAAGTCCCAATCTCATCCATCAGAGAATGCAGTAAATTAATTCATAAAGCCCTAATGAATTTAAGGGGACTCATGTTTAGGGAGGTGATTTTTGAGGCAAGAGAGTTTCCAAGGAATAGTATTTTGAATGAAACTATGAATAAAGAAAGGTGCAAATATGTTGTGCAAAAAGTCCAGTGTTGCGATATTTTAAGTTTACACAGGAAGCATCAGAATTTCCCTAATAAACTGAATTTGAAGAATATAAAGTGATACTTCAACTGAGCAAGCACTTGCAATTAAGCTTAAAACAGAGATGAAAGCTTACAATGAAAGACAAGAAAAATTAACCATTGTTACATATAAACATGTGGCAGTTCTGTCCTTTCAAATGTGTCCAAAAGGATGCTTAGAATCCACAGTCTTTCCGAATTTTTCCTATTTAAAAAAAAAAAATCAATTTTTCTTACATTTCAAAAAAAGTTTGTTTGAATCTCAAGCTTCTCCAAGACTCACGTTTTATTTTTCAAATGCAAGTATTTACAAGTGAAAAGTCTATTCAAGGTAAGGAAGTAGCTGCTACAGTGACCACCAACACAGAATTCTTTGGGTCCGTCTTTGCCAAGACTATTTTAGTAACATATTCCCATTTGCTGCAAATCCAGTTCATTCAGTTTGTGTCTATAGAAAAGCTGAAAACTCAGTAGGCATCCTTTTGGTTTTGAGAGAGTTACCTTTAATTATAATCACATGAAAGGATCTATTTGCATAAAACAGGCATAACAGTTAGTCATGTTAAAAATGTGAAATTTTGATTTTTGTTTTTTATACTTGATGCAACTAATGAAAGTTAAAATAAGAGGGGCTTGCTAGGAGATCATACACTGGATTACAGTTTCAAAGATAATTAAAAAATTACTTTTCCCAAATAAATACTACGATCTCCAGTCATATGGATTCTTATTCAAAGACCTTTTACCATTTTACTAAGTCTGATAAAAAACAATTTACAGAAGTTGCAATCCTATTAACTGTTCTATCGAGAACAATGTAATTTTTCCAACATGGGCATAATAAAGATGGAGGTGAATTTCACTGTTAAAGACTTACCATAGGTTGCAAATGTTCTTCTTTGTTGTTCAAACATGAAATCATTGATGTGAGCTGGTTCTGCATATCCAGAAAGCATATTTCTAGGTGCAGCCATTTGTTGAGTCCGAAATGGGTTTTCTGGTCCAAACTACATCAAAAAAATGTTAAAGTATAGTGGAATTAGTAATTTCTTATTTTTGTGTATGTACATTTTCAGAAAAAAAAACACTGTGGGAAAAAAAAGACTTGTCTTTCAAAAACTGTAATGCAAAGTGACTTCAACTTTATATTTGTTATGATAACTAAATAAGCTTCTTAGTCTGTTGTCTTACACAGTAATCACACCGTTGCTCTGAACAGTCAGTTTCATGATTGAACTTTCTAGCCGGTATTACAGAAGACAAATATCAACTACCTGACTTGCTGATACTTGACAGTATCAACACATAATCATTCAGTATGTGATCAGTAGAAGCATTCAGAAGACAAAACCACAGTGTACTGTCCCTTCTAAAGGGAGGAGATCAAAGAAGATGTATCAGGTCCTACTAAACTAATAAACAGAAATTACACTGCTAACAATATTTTTGTGCATTTAAAAAGCAACTGGGGACTTGCTGTATTGTTCCAGGAAAACAACTAATGAAACCCTGCCTTTCTTTTCTTCTTGCAAGATGACAAATGCCAGTCTTCCTGGTTATCATGGCTAGGGAAGAGAACAGGGACTACAAATAAACGCAGTACACTGAGACTAATATCAAACTAACTTTAATTGTAACCCCTATGCTTCTCAGCCATACTTGCAAACACCTGACACTCCCACAATAGGTTTCCCTCACTGAAACACACTCAACAGCACTTTTCTATCAGCACTATTTCTCACACACACCATGGTTTTGATACATTGCAAAATGCAAGCTTGCTATGAAAAGGCCAATTTATGTGGTTCCACAAAATGTCTTCTAAACATAAAGCATAACTAATGTAGAAACCGAAATTGCTGCAGCATTTGTCTACCCAGAATGCAAACTTCTGGTCTAACAGAAGACAAACTATACAAAGAAGTTAAACACTGAAAAAAGTTAAATGCTTGAACAGCTGTTGTTATCTTTCCGATAGCCTGTCAGTTATAATAAAATGGAACGTGGTTCACATGGCACCAAGCAGTCTAAATTCAGCCTAAAATGGTTTTTTATTACACACATTTAGCATAGCTCAAGTTACTAATATTCTTAATACTCATGTGAATAATTAAACTGAAAGTACTTTGATTTGAATTTTAAATCATCTTCTTTAAAGCGTTATATCTGCAAGACTTACAAGTGTTCATTTTGCTCTAATGACCACCATGAGTAAATACCAAAAATGTGAAAATAGTCATAGACCACTTTAATGCAGTTTGTGTTTTGCTCTACAACTTTATAATGCTATTTTCCCAGCTTAATTTTTAATTTCCATAGCTATAATTCTGATAAACACTTTAGGATTCTTCTTAGAAGAGCTTTATACAGAATATTAAAACTGAAGCATTAAAAAACACCAACACACCTGTGTAGAATCTATTTTTTAATATGCCAAAACTAAATCCCAAAAAGCAGCAAGCATCCAAAGAAATTATCTTACCGAAAATTCACATGAAATTTATAGAACATCTGCCTTTTTAAGCCAAAGGCATTTCTGTTCTAAAGATCAATACCGCTTCTTACCTCAGGTGCAAACATAGTTTCATAAGTGGGATTATACTGAACTTCCTTGATAGCAGGATCAAGGTGGACTCCTGTTTCCACATCTTCCTGAAATAAAACAGACATATTCACAAACCATTTTTCACCTTTAGACTTTTAAATACATGACATTAACTTCTTTCAGTCCAAATTAGGGCTGTGGTGCAAGTTGACACTTTTAGCATTATGAAAGGAAAAGAGTACCATGGCCAAAGTTTCTATTTTTAAAACATTTTGACTGCAAACCCAGTGTCAGTCCACCACTAAGAAATTCATCTAAGACACATGCAGAATTTTGCATGTGAATTATTACTTTTTTTTTTAAAGACTTCATGCACACAGTGTAAAAAGAGCAACAAGATTAAAGTTTTTTTTTTTTGAGGATGTTTGAAAATCAGACTCATAAAGAAGAACCAATTAAAATGGTCACCGATATAATATAAAGGTATGAAAGATAGAGTTCTACAAAATGTAGAAGGCAGAAGTCACCACTAAATGTTCTAAAAGACAGTTGTGAAAAATACCTTACACATCAACATGAACATTAAGTATAACAATGATTTTCAAAGAATCTAACAATCCCTTACCTCCAAGTTTTTACCAAAAGGGATAAATGCAATTCAACTTTAGTACTTAAACATATTTCCAAGTCCGTTGTGACAAGAATTTAACTTGATAGATGAAGGGACAAGAAGGAAGGACTAACCAATAAAATAACTTTAAGCAACTCAAAGGGAAAAACTCAGAAGGACACATGCAGGTGAAATAGAAGACAGAGAAGATGGTAAAGAAAAATGCTGATAAGGTAGCAGTGCTCAAAAAGACCTGGTTTCACAGAGCTCTACGAAGGCTCGCTTACATTGGTTCTAAACTGACAGTACCTCTCCCCTATCAAAGGCTCTGTTAATGAAGGAGAACGCTATTTTTCAGAATTATTACTTGCTTCCTATACCTTTATTCTAGTATAATAGTAATTCAAAAGGACTCAAAGTTATATTGATAACATCCCTAGTAATTATACTGAAAAAACGATCTTAAGCATCAGCATTTAATCAGTGCTTACCTACAAAAGGATCCAAAAGCATTTGTGACTCACAGAAGGAAGTGGCACAACAGAGGATCAAATTTTAAAAGTCACTTCATCAACAGAAAATTGCCTCAAACAAACTCAGTCTTGCTTCCTATTATAGTATCTTGAAGGAGCAAAGTGGCACATTCTTTACCTGTTTAATATTGTTAGCTATCCTCTGACATGCTGTGGCTAGAAGCTTTTTTTCTCCCCAATTCAACAGCAGGTCAATTACAAATTTGCTCATGCATGTAAGACTCTAAAAGATTTTAAAACCTGGTTTTCTAGAACGCAGAAAAGAAAGTCAGTACCTAAACATCTTTGGCTTTTTATCTGAATGTATTTGATTAATACTGCTCAAAAAAAAAAGGATATTAAAGAGAAAAAAAAAAGGCATGACATCATCAATCCTGTCAATTGTTTTTCTATTGAGGCCACTGTCTTTGCAGAATTAAGTCCAACCAGAAAGGTTTACTCTCACCATGTATCAATTATTTTACCAGGCAGGTCCAGCCATTGCACTGATCTTGCTTGAACCCTGGTGCTGCCAGTTCTCGGCCTGACCCCTTTTTTCTCATCACACGACCTTTTCAATTCACTGGGCTTGGATGACAATGGCTACTGGTACATTCACAGCCCTGACTTTCATACACTATGAACTTGCCTGGAAACAGCACAGCAGGTCTAATCCAGTCATTCAGCAACAAAAACAGACACCCCCAGCTAGAATAGGAGCATATAAACCCCCCATTTCCTAACCTGTATTACCTATGCACTTTAATTTCCTTTCACAGCTCCACGTGCTGAAGACATTTTCCACAGACAACTTTTTCAAGTCACATCATACAGCTCAGTCTGCCAGCTAGACCACATATCTTCTCCACAAAACTTATAATTTGAGAAAATAAAAATTAATATAATTGATAATAAGGCAAAATGTATCTGATCAATGGTTAGTGACATTAAAACAGTGATCAGTTTACTTGAAATTAGGATGAAAGTTTTCTCCTGCTCTTTAATCTGGAAAAGGGAGAAAAATCCAGTTTTGCAGAAATGCCAAGAATTTTTCAGTTCTGCTATTTTTCCTCCTCCTTTCTTCCTGTAAAGTTCTATTATATGCTGCTTAGTAATTGGGAAAAGAAACAGATTGTGCCATGAAAGCTGATCCTCTGCTGGACGATTATAGCAATTCTGGTTCTACTTCACTGCTGGTGGAACAGTGCTGAGTCACTTGGAAGCCACACAATATGTTCACTCCTAGACCACCACAGGCACAATCTTTCTGTGTGAAAACCACTGAGCCTTGAAACTGAAGCACATGTCATATTTATCAGAGTTACACTCCTCAGGACCTCCGGTCTTACTCATGTTTTCATATTTTGGGGCATCAAATGATGATCTGATAATATGCTACTGAAGCATATAATGGTTATCTTTTCGTTGTGCCAGTTTGTCTTAAACTATGTAACAATTGAGCGTGTTCCAACTCCCCACTTTACCTTCTCAGTTATTTTAAAGAATTGAAATCTTGATAGTATTGACACAACATATTCTGACACGTTAGTCTATGGCAGAAGTTCGAATTGCAGCAGACGAATAATCCTTTGGTCAACATCTGACAAATGCTATTTTGTATTGCATTACAAGACTATGAGAGGTAGCAGAAACATTAAAAATATTAACCTAGCCCATCAATCATTTTCCAAACTGCCAAGCTACCTGCATTGGTGTGTTTTGGCTGTGTGGGTTTGTTTTTTTTTTAATGAGAGAAAAGAACTCATCAGCAACCTCTGCACATGGTGTAGATCTCTGGGTACAGCTGCATGCATTGCCAGAAGACCATTTCAGCAGAACTCATCTTTCTAAGATCCAGAAAGAAAGAAAGGTAAATACAGGTCTTAGGACTCTGTCCTTTACGCTGGCAACAGCCTTAACTGCATGGATTCTAGATGCATTTGCCATAGCTACAGTTCACAGGGAAGGGATCACAGGAGCAGCAGTCTGGCAGAGCTGTGGCTGAGATAAGGTATCTAAGGGATCTCGTCTCTCTACAGCGCTGTAGCTTTTCCTTTGGTCACACAAATATCTTTATTTATCTAAAAGCCTAAGGTGAGCAATTCATCATGTAGCTTATGTGCCAAGTGTGACACAAGTGGCTCTGTGGGATAGAAGATGATCAGTAGCTAGGCTGAAAGAGGAGGGCATCTGTGAATTCAGTGATGGGCTAAGTATTACCCTAGATCACTTTCCACCCACAAAGGCACAGGAATCATCAAAAGGGGAGTCAAAGAGCTGTCAACTTAAACAGATATAGTGGTCCTCCAGAGAAAGATAAAAGATCAGCTGTAGGACTCACAGAAAAGCAGCTTGTCTTTGCTGCCACTCAGAAATTGTGTAAATATGGGCTTAATGGCATTCTGTAATATCATTAAAGGTGGTACACCCCATATAACCTGTGAGAGAAGAACAAAGATGTTAGGAAGTTGTATTTTACTGAATATGGCTATCTTGAAAGACATAATACAATGATGCTGCAAACTTCAGCTCTATGTGTCAAATCTCTGCTTTTTTCACACTGGTAACAAGCACACCACCGAAATACAGCAGCCAGGTAAGGCATGTGCTGAAAAGGATCCAAAGGAGAAAAATCAAGAATGATCAAAGGTTTAAAATGAATTTAATTCAGCCCAGAAAAGATTCAGATCATGCAACTTTGCAGAAATTGCTCAGTCCATAGATTCACTGAAGTTTGGTCAGTTGAGTGTCTGTCCAGACAGATGCAAGTATCATTCTTGATACAAGGCAAAAAGAGCCAGATGATGCCATATGACCAAAAATCTTAGTGTGTTGGTTGTGATTTTTTTTTTCTTTTTTTTTTTTTTTTAATAGTCTATTTGCAGTATAAGGCTTACAGTTCTTGCAGGCTTGCAGTATAAGATTTACAGTTCAGATATGATTTGATGAAGTAAAAAAATTCTTTGGTATCGAAATGCTCTCCTTTTGTCTCTTTTGTTCTACAACACAGCATCACAATATTATAGGGGAATGGCACTCAGGGCTGTACTCTGGAGTATTAGTATTGCCTAAGGAATCTATCTTAAGACGGAAAGAAGCTTTCGATGCTAAGTGTAGACAAGCAGGTGCTTCATTATAACTCCCCAGAGATCACAGAATGTCTAGCTCCTTCAAAGGCATGCTCCTTTAGCCCAACCATAGTGGCCCTTCCACCACTTAAGAAAGAGCACAGAAAATAGAAGGCATTTTAGACTACAAACACATTAAATCAGATTAACTTTCATTCTCAATAGGTTTCTTAAACATGCCACAGTCTTGTTTTAATTCAGAAAAGCCCTACCTGAATGCCACAAAAAAACCCTGTTTCTTTCTGTGAAAAGCACTTGATGTATAGACCATGAAATGGTTCAACAATAAAACAAATTCATCCAAAAAAAGCTCGCTAGAAGTTCCTTTCTATATGCAACACATACAGAAAGACATACAATATGTATACAAGACAAAACAAACTTTTTTTAATTAAACAGAGGCAAAATCATTGTAATAGGCAACAAAGTAAAGCCTTAAATAAAAAACCCAAGCTGCTGCATGTACTGCAACACTGGATGGTAATTCTTTTCCTTAGAAAGAATATAATGTTGATTACGCTTTCCCATTTCATCTCATGCAAGCAGAGAGTTTTGATGTCTATATGTTGGGGTTATGTCTTTTTTTTCTGGCCATTTCAGATAATAAACCTAAAATGTTCCATTCTCCCCAGGTAAATTCATTACTAATTAGTCAAACAGCTAAAAAGAGCAGGCTGCTTTGCATAATATTTAATTCGTTTTAATTATCGATTAAATTAAAATGTGGTAAATTAAGACCACATCCCATGAGCCATGGAGGCTTAAGCAGTTTGTCACTCACCAATTCTTGCATCAACCACTTGGGCTGTCAAATACACATTTTCTCATTCCAAAGATTTTCAAATTTATTACCTAGCAACAAACAGCATTTGCAGTGAAGCTCCAACATTAAGATATGGCTGTTATCAGCTTTTATTCTTTCTACCCATTCATATACTCTTAACAATAAACGACCACCCCACCACCTTCAACAGAATAAAAATAAACCAGCAAGAGAAGCACATGCTAAACAGTTTTGTTGGGATTCCTGGCATTTTGCAGGAGGGCCAGACTCTCCTTGTAACACTGCAAACTTCTTGCACACACAGTACTTCCTGGCATGGGAATAAGCCCTACTACATATTGCATGAAGAGCTGCATCCTTCTGTTTGTTTTGAACCTATCTCCTACTAGTTAGCTCATAGTTGCTGTAC
>JAWWES010000115.1:69062848-69087421 GCA_035583135.1 Lophotriccus pileatus
GGGCGTGAACTTCAAGCAAATCTGTCTTCAGCAGGTTCCATGATACAGGGAGAGGTTCTGTACAATTCAGTCCAGAAAGAATATATTGTCTACCAGCTATGATGTCCAGTAATGGAAATCAGATATTAGGGATTATCTGTGCCGAGCAGATTTAGCTAGACTTTTATCCATTCTACTTCTAACTATAAAGAAGATTTTTATTTCTTTGTCTAGAAAATGAAGAAAGTTTTATTATCAAGAAGAAAGATTTTTGTTCATACTATGAGACTAATGGAGGTCCATATTGGTCCTCTATTCCATACTTGTGGCTACTCTGCTGATAAATTCATTATTTTATTCCAGATGAGAAGTGTACATGTCTTTAAGCTCTGGACAGGTTTGTATTCCTCCTACACAGTCATCTCTCTGATCTTGAGGAAGGTTCAGAGTCAGGCTTCATGGCTCAAATCTTCATGAGTACTGGTAGTATTCATTAAAAAAAAATTATAGTAGTGATATTACATCAAAAAGGAAAAGGAACTCTTGTTTCTCCTCAGTTCTTATCTGATGCCTTATATACCAAACTCGTTATTGCAATTGAGGTAGATGGGATTAATTCTTAAGATCTGTCATATTTGATAAATTCTTAAAGCACTAATGTTATTTATAGATTGTCTGCTTATTTGTTAGAGATCTGATCAGTGTTGTGAAAAGATTATTCTCTTGAAACCTGTGGACCATTCCTTTTAGTGTCTGATGATTTGCTTAATCCAGCATAGCATATTATACTTGGAATAAGGTTTTTGTGGTGGATCGCTGTGGCCCAATGATGGGACATCTTGAAAAATTTATATACTTTTGTTACCTAAAGTTTTTCTTAATTCTGAACTTCTGACAGCAACTCACGACACTCTGCCTAGATGTTAGAGAGTCCCCATAGGGAATAGCCACTTAATGATTAGTGTTGTCCTGAAGTAATACTTGATAAGAAGTTTCATGTAGAATAACTTATTGATGGAGAAAAGTCCTTGTTACTTTGAATGCTTTCAGACTCTTGTCCTGAAAATTGGCCCTTAATTCTGTCTTTCATTGTTCCTGGGAATACATTGAAAAGCAAAGCCATTTGTGTATAGAAACAATCTAAATGGGTCATCTTCAGTGTCTGAGTATTTTCAGAAATGTAAGTGCTTTTCCCTAGCTCAGTGCTTGAAATGGAGCACTGGCTACCAAAGCTGATTTTGAGCCTGAATGTGGTAAGAAGCAAGTGTTTCAGGTTTTTGGAATCCCAAATGATATGCTGGCTGTAGATATTCTAGTCCATTCTTGATTATAATGAGCTTCTTTATGAATAGTAATTTTTTCTTTGAAATATTCTGTATCATTACAGGAAGAATATTTTTAGAAAAAAAGGTTAACTTTATTAAGCAAAGCGATAAGGGTATGGTTTTAAAATAGAGACAGTTGGAAAAGAAAATCATAAGAACTATATGATACAGTCATAAAACATGTTGGATATTGATGTACTGTTCTATTTTTGTTCAGTTTTTCTTTTGATGCATGTTTGCTAGAGAGAGCTAAGGACTCTGCTCGATGGTAACCTTCTAGAAGGCTGAGAAAGACTTCTAAGGACAGATTCCTTTCTACCTTGTTTCATGTATCCTTTTTCATAAATTCACAAGCTTGTGTTGCAAGACTTTCAAATGTGCACTATAAGTTTTTAACCTTGATTTCCCACCTTCCTCAAAAGTCCGACTTGCAACATGAGACTTCTCGTATGTTTTGTTTTGGTTTGGTTTTTAACTTGCAGCTTGCATATATACGACTTTGCAGGTTAGCAGTTTATTAGTTCTCAAGACATTAATGTTCATTTAGATCCCAATACACATGTGTTGGCTGTATTTTTAGACTACTCAGCTACCTCTAAGCTGGAGTTGCAGACAGAATGATAGATGGTTTTGATTTCACGTTGAAAGAAGAGCAACCCTTTGGACACTGTTGTTGAAAGGATTGTGGAGAAGCCTGATTCACCTGTACTTGGCAACAGTACTTTGATTCAAAAGAAATACTTCGGAAAAATATATATTGTGTGTGACTTTCGGAATGTTGAAATATCTGGAGTCTTATAGAAAGAAAATGCATGGAGTTAGAGCCCTTTGAAAACTGAAGACATTTTAGAATACTTAAAACAGACAATGAAACATTTGATTGTAATTATAATAATATTGTTGTTCAGATTGGTGTGGGGGGTTTTTTTCTAACTTTCTTCATGAAAATTTATAGCTGGTACATGATGGTCTCACTGTTGTGCATGTGTTAATTTTGGGTAGAATTATGCAAACCTTGGAGATAAGATTTAATAAGTGACATACAGATCTATTTAAAAAATGTAACATCTAAAGGATGTATTGTGTGTCCTAACTGCTGAATCATACACTAATGCTTGCTCTATTTCTGCTCTTGTGAATCTTGGATTGTTTTGTGCTTACCAGAACAACAGCAAAGGGAAGGTGAATAGTTTTCCAATTTGTGTTGTCTATAATGTATTTTTAATATATGCATTCTCCCCCACGGGAAGTGGGGGAGATATGCTTTGAACTCCCAGAAAGCCAAGGAGGATGTTTCTGCTTTGTAGGGGACAGACCTAATATCAAAGATGGGTACCCTGTCTCCTGGCCACATTTTTTCACAGAAAATAAGGGCAACTGCTTCATTCTTTGAAGGAATAAACGTGAGCAGCTGTGTTCATCTTCAGCGAATAAAGAAGGTTGCCTATAGGTTTAAATCTGGCAGGTGAAAACTAGAAAAGGAATGGAATATAAAATCCACTTGTCTTTACTGTCATTCATAGATTTTTTAGATTCATATCATACTGTATGTTGGTAGTCTAGAAGCTTAAATGAGGATTCTTCTCTGAAAGGCAGTCCATACTGCAGTGGGCATATGATGGGGCTGAGGCAGTGCTGGTTCATTTCCAGGCACCTGAACAGATACCTGTTTTCAGCTGTCCAGGCATATATATTGTAAATGTTTTATTAGATCTAGGCTTTAATAGTATGGTCATATGTGACCAAATGATATGTAAGGCAAAGTTGCTTGACACAACACGTAAATTTTGGGGGTTTGTTTTGGTTTGGGTTTTTTGGTCTGCTTTTTTGTGAGAATAAAGCCATCTATGCGGTACTGAAAAAATATATCTTTTAAATGAAAGCTGACAAACTTAGGTCTGTGAAATGGAGTCATTGTGTCTCTTCCTTAGCATATTTAATAGAAAAACTAAGTACGCCTCAAAATAAACACTGGTGGTGTTTTTTGGTTTGTTTGTTTGTTTGTTTGTTTTTTTAATGTACATCCATTCCTCCTGATACTTTATTATTGTGTGAAGCGAAGTTGTTAGATACATTTTGGGTACTGTGAATTTGTTTTATAGCATATTAGTAGTCTTGATTGCTGTTGAGGGACAGATTAAAAATTATGGTGACCAGTAATTGTCATATCATGGTTTTATAGGGAAATGAAAGTGGTTAGACTGTGGATCCATGTTTCATGTGTGATTACAAACTTTTCTCCTTCACCCAAACTCCAGTCTTAGAAAGATCATGTTCTTTCCTGGACACATTAAGTTTAAAGTCGTGCTGTTTTCCTCTCAGTCTTCTAAGTATGGCACCTCTGTAAGTGCTGTTTTACTGTCAGCTTTTTTATTGCAATGGAGCATGACTTTATGAAGGTGATCTATTTCTACAGGCAACGGAGGAACTTTGCGTAGAAACTTCAACACCTGTCTGTGTTGTTTCTCCGTTTTCAGTGCCTAATATCCTTAAGCTTTTCTTCCTGAATCTGGTGGTGTGCTGCAAGCCTCCACTGCTATGAAGGCAACTAATCAGAGTGTAAATGGAACTTTTTCTAAAACTAGTGGTTTTCAAACCTTTTCCATTGAAGCTGCTCAAAATCTGTTTACTGCAGTTTGAGAAACACCGGCTTGGTTTGACTATCCCTGCTCAGTTGTACCTCTGTCCATACACACAGGACAGCTGAGAATGAGGAATGCGAAGAGGCAATAGGTTCACTGTCTGCTTTCAGTGGAGAAAGGAAGAGTGTTGCTTTCCTAAAGGACAGTGGTGAGCTTGCCTTAGAGAATGCCATCTAATGCCTTCTCACCTCAGCACTTTGCCATCCATGGTCTGTCATACCTACCCAAAATGGCCCTAGAGAGAGCCTGATCTGTAAGGGGTCACTGTGCTTCAGTGCAACATTAAAGGCCCCTCAGATTGACAGCTGCTGTCATGGAGAAAGAGATCTCTGTGGATGTTGTATGAGTGCTGCTTTTTAGTGGCTGAAGAGCCTTCAGTCACTTTAACGTTCTGTTGTGACATGTATATAATGGATATTTCATGAAATTCGTAAGTTACTCTTTGTCAGAACATTTTGAACTTCAGGTATTAGAAACTAATTGAAGAGACCATTTCACTTCAGCCCGTGCTGACTTCTGCAATCCACGTTACTGCTTGGGGTAGCAGTTGCATTCACTCAGCCATTAAACAACTTCTAGAGCTCTACTCTCTGATCTCAGGAGTGTAGTTTTCTTAATGGGTTTTTTTGAAGTTGACCATGAAAGAAAGACAACAGCTACTGTCAGAAGTATTAAGCAGTAGTGTGCAATGTGAATAGGTTAGTTTAACTCAGTCCTAAATATAATTTTTCCAACAATAACTCCACTCCAAACAATAAAAACTGACATAGGTTGACAGCGTGTTTTAGCAGACGTTGACAAAATGTTGATTTCTACTTTCTGAGCTTTTAGATAAAAATAAGCAAAAAAAAAGTAAACAAAATTAAAAAATAATTAAAAAATAATTCTCTTAGTAGATGTTTTTGCTTATTGTTGTCTGGTTGTTGTGTTAGATGAACACTACAAATAAGCATTTAATTTGTCCTTTAAGTTTTTTCCCCCTCATCTCACCGTTGTCTTCTCCTCTTTTCTACAAAATGGCAGTGTTTTATGTGCTACACTCTGGAAATCTGCTAAGATGGTGTGCAAAAAAGCCTCTTTACTCACATTTTGTTTTTCCCTTATATGCCAGTTCACATGTTAAAGTGAAATCCTGTCTGTCTTTCAATAAACTTGTGCTTCTTACAGAGAACACATTATTCTTTCTCAAAAAGGCAGCTTAGCATTGACTTGCTTCTCAGTGTATTTGGTTTTTTCATTGTTAGTTATTAGAAAATTTAAAAGTGGAAAGTCAGAACCTAAACCTTGTCATATTTCTTTTCTTTCCAAGTACAGACTGTGGATAAAGCAGTTTTGTCACAAGAGGAAAAAATTTGGTTCCAGCGCCTCATGTGCTAACACAACTACTTAGCTTTCTAGCATAGGTGAGCTGTGGCTGGGAATGGGATGGGAAGGTTTCAAAGTTCTTTTCCCAAGCTTGGTGTGATAGGTCTTTGGGAAGAAAACAGATGACTACTGATGAAGGAAAAAAAACAAATCAAATGACAGTTTGTAGCTAAAAAGCCATCAACAAAATGCCCCTTTGCTTCACCTGAAAGACTGAACACAGATTAGTCAGTCATACTTTGAATCCACTTATTTGATGTTTTGTTTGCGAAGTGTCTTTTATCTACTTCACACTTAGAAATTTGTTTTGCTGACATCAAGATGACAACAGTTCTGCAAACATGAGGAAACTCCTGTTTTGGTCTATCTTCCCTGTGTGCAAAAGAGAGATATTTTTTTTTTTGTTCCTTTCAGCATGGAATGAGTATGACGATGTCCACAGTTGTGTGTGATCACATCCTGGTGTGATGAAGCTGCAAGACATATGAATGAGTGGGATCAATAGATGGCATTATTTCTGAAGGCACACAAGTTAATCAAGATGAGTGAAGCAGTGCAGCAAGAAACTGTAAAGAGGAGTCAGATGAAATAGAAAAAAAAAAAGGCATTCGCGATTTTTTTCAAATGCTTACTGACTTTGAAGGGCATTGGAGGCTTCTCTATGATTTCTCCCTTAGGAAAATTAAGTTTAAAAACTGCTCATTTTTCTCCTAAATTATTTAAAGCCCCCACCCTTTTGAAATTTGTAGTAAAATTCTCAAGGTTTTCTTTAATGATTTATGGAATGTTGATGGAGAGCTTTATATTTATGGATTGTATGTTCTGTGGAGAGGAATCAAATGATAGAAGACATACTAGGAGGAGGAAGTGAATCTGGGAGCTGGAAAAGGGGGAAGGAATATAAATCTGGTGTGTAGATAAACAATTTAGGGAAAAAGTGAAAGGTGAAGTAGTTTTGGAAGAAAGCTCTTACATGCGGATGTGTATATTTGAGAAGAAATAGAGAACAGCAATTTAGGGAAGGAAAGTAACCTCTCTTCTGGGAAGTAAAATCCTGTACACAAATAAAAGCGGTAGAAAACATGAGTGAAAACAGAAGTGAAGGTAGAAAAGTAAGCAGAGAAAGGTAACAAAAATAATAAGGATGCAGAGGAACAAAATGTAGATCCATCCTAAATAGGGGTCTTATTTAAGGAAAGAAAAACACCTGAATTTATAAGCAATCTTACAACAGAGTAATATTTTGTTAGCCATTGTCATTCATCCTACAGTCTTAGAATATCAGTTAGGTTTTCATTTTACATTCTGGCAGATGCTTTTTTCCTTAGAGATAGCAACACAAGGTTTTGCAGAGCCAGGTATTTAAGTGTGAGTATAAGGCTTCAGTGCCTTATGTTAACAACTTGCACAAAGCCTCATCAGTGCCTGGTTTTAAGAACATTATGCATTCTGAAACTTCATTACTCACTTAGGCTAATATGTTGTATAAAATTCTTACACTGTTGGCACTGAACTTGAGGCAGAGACTCTGTGTCTCTATGTCTATTTTGGAAAAAGTGTGGATTTTATATGGATGTAATATTGTAAGTAGGCTCATTGAGTTTCAGAAATGTGCTTGTAAGAATGTAGATTGTCAAGAAATTCTTGCAGTACCAATTTTATTAAGCAGTCCCTGGTGATGGGTCTTGCATTCAAGGCACCCTGCATTGGCATGGTCTTATAGTATGTGGGATTGGGTACTCATCCAAGGTCTTTTTGGTGTTCTTTCCTGGATTTTTTGCTTGGATTAATATTCTGTTCTTTTCACACAGTTTTACCTGCATACTCGAAGTAGAAACACAGGGAACGAAACTGCAGGATTTCTATCTGTCCTGCTTAAAAAGTGGTTGTCAAATTGTTACTTGAGCATTCATTGCAGATTTATGCCAGACTTTTCCAAGAATTGCCATCAAATCTATTTCTGCATGTGTGAAATCAAGGGGGCTTTGTAATTGATTTCAATAGAATCAGGCTTCTTATAAAAACAAGCAGACTGGTAAAGCTGAGTGGCTGGAGGGAATTCCTTAGGTTTCTCTTTCAAGACAGAAGTAGACTTTTTCATTTTCATCACAATATGCTTAATTTTAAACTAACAGAGTAAGAAAATGAGGCATCTATGTAGATTTTAAATTGGCCTTTACATATCAGTTGGGCTTTTGTCAGAAATAATTCTGATGAGTATTCTACACATAACATTGTTTCTAAAATCACAGCTGTAACTGGTTCTTATTCCTCTGAAATGACAACTGTTTTTCAGAAGAAAATAATTCTGATAAATAGTTGTTTCAAACTATGAATTTTTAAAATTAAACTTTTAATTGTAAATATGATGTTATCAATGAAGAAGCTTTATTAGTGAACTTGGGGATGAGGGATTTTGAAATAAAATAGTCAGTAACAGTGACAGTTAAAGTTAAATAAGATTTTATGCTCTCGGTTCTGTAAGACAGTAGGGATTGTTCTAAAATCAAATAAGCAGTTTGCATGCATAAGTAAGTTACCAGTAATCTGACGCCATGTCAGACAGACATCTGTAATTGTTTATTTTTCCAGAAGAATTAAATGCACAGTTTATGACAAAAAGTTAAAGTAATGCTTGCGGGAGGGGGTGAGTTTGTTTTGCATTATGTTCTTCTCACAAAGTAATCCTTTAATACATCATCAGGACTGGCTTAGTTCGAGCATTTCTTTGTATATTATAGATTTCTGGTGATGGGACACATTTTATTTTAGAGGTAATTCCGGACTTCCTTCCTGTTTCATTTTGTATTGAGCATGACTTAATTAAGGGAAGATAGTCCTATAATTCATAGATAATTACCATAACACTGGGAAAAATTGTTTAATTTTTCCATATCTGCCTTTACCTATTCTTTTAATCCCTTAGCAATTTTAAAATCTTTTCATAAGATAAAGCTGTAGTCATGAGGACTAGAGACGTTGTTTTATGTAATCCAAACCCCATCTCAACTCAGAACTGTGTCATTTGCTGTTAAATTGCTCCTGAGTCCTTTTGGCTGAAATGATCTAGCTTGCCTAGTCTTCTTGGAGGCTGTGAGTTCTCAGCCATTTGCCACCCAGGGGGACCCTCTCCAGCTTCCTAACAGTCTTTTTGAAATCAGAACCCAACATACCAGTATTTTCTCACTAGTATTGAGTTAGAGGTGGGATGGTAACTTTCTTTTGTTTGTTCTTGTTTCTGTCTTGTGTTTTTGTTTTTTTTTTTGTAGTACAGCCCAGCGTGCCATTTGCGTTACTCATGATGAAAAAGCCTTGTTGACTTCAGCTTAGGGTCTGTTGCAACTCTCAGGTCCTTCCCAGCAGGGCTGTCACACGGCCAGTCACCTGTCAACCTTACCTCCTTGTACTTCAGAGTTTCAGATGATTCATTCCTCAAGTTTCTCCATGTCGTTTCTTTTGCTATTATACGATGAGTTTGGGTGTGGAGTTTTGTATGTTGTTTTTGTTTGCTCGGATTTTATTTTTTTTCATAACAAGTCAGAACAGGATCTGAGCTGGATGTTCTGTACAACTCTGGTTACAATCTGCGGTAATTTAAAGATGACTCAGGAGTCAAGGACTTGGCAAAGTGAAAAAAAAAATTAGCTCTTAACGTCTTGAAGGCCCAATAGCCAAAGATGGGCTTCTTTAGATTTGTGTCTTAAAGAAGAAGGTCGAATTTCCAAACTTGTAACAAGAAAAGAAATATGTCTCATTTAATTTTCTTCTTTGTAGTGATGAGAAGTTATTGCTACTGGACAATTGTACGGGGTGAAAATTCTGAAATTTCTTAGCAGTAGTACCAACAGTGGTTATACAACCACTTCAACACAGTGTTAGTCTGTGCTGGCCTTCATGGATGTCATCTCAGGAGACTATACATCTATATACTATCTGTGTTGAATCTTTTTAATAAATGAATAAATACCTGTTTTTTGGCGTTGTAAATATCAGTGGTTTTCAAAGGAGGAAAAATGAACAGATACGTCAAAAACAATGTTACAGTCACGTTGTGAGTATTTGCAGTAAAGCCTGCTTTATACCCATGTATTTCAAACACAATTATTGTCATACTTTGTTTTGATTAATACAGTTAATATTAAGATTCTTTTTACATAAATAATGAGGTCAAACTAAGCCTCTTATCATGTTAAGTATTTCTTTTGAAGATGCAATTTGAACAGGAAGTGGAGGAATGAGGTCTGATAGATTTGTGTCTGAAGAAATTAATTTTTCTTAATACGTTCATAAAAATTTTAAAAGACATTTTCTGACAACCTAATCTAGTAGTTTATTTCTTTTTAATATTGCAGCTGAAATTAAAGGCATCCATCATACTGATGTGGATAAATAAAGAAAATATTTCTCACCAAGTTGTTACTACAGTCTAATGTTCATCTTGTAATGACAGTAATAGCAAATAATTTGAATAATGAGTGCACAGAAAGTTACTGCAACTGAGATGAAGAATGCATTAGTGTTTTGCTCTGAAAAATAGATACTAATATGTATACAAAATAACTTTTCTGTGATTTGGATAGTTTTGTTACTATTGTACCAATTAATACTGCAACATTAAGACCTAAAGTGCTTATATTCAGTAGGCACATGACAAACACTGGTAGTAGCAAAGCATACCTCCTGCCCACACACCAGATGCTGTTACTTGCTTTCAATTCGTATTGAACATAGTTGTTTTAAGGATGTGAAAGGAAGCTGGGTATTCCTTTCCTTTTCCAAATTCAAAGGTTATTTTCCATCTTTGCCAGTATTTTATTTTGTGTTTTAAATTGAAGGTGCATAGATATGGGTGGTCTCATGCATTCTGGGAATGCATGAGACCACCCATATCTCTTTTTCTGATCCTCGTGAAGCTCAACAGGGCTAGGTGCAAAGTCCTGCACCTGGGTTGGGGCAATCCCAAGCACAGGTTCAGGCTGGGCAGAGATTGAGAGCAGCCCTGAGGAGAAGGACTTGGAGGTATTGGTTGAGGAGAAGCTCAACATGACCCAGCAAGGAGCACTTGCAGCCCAGGAAGCTGACTGTGTCCTGGACTTCATCAAAAGCACCATGGCCAGCAGGTTGAGGGAGGTGATTCTGCCCCTCTACTCTGCTCTCATGCACCCCACTTGGAGTACTGCATCCAGCTCTGGGGTCCCCAGCAGAAGAAGGATGTGCACGTGCTAGAGCAAGTCCAGAGGAGGGCCATGGAGATCAGAGGGCTGGAGCACCTTTCCTGTGGAGACAGACTCAGAGAGTTGTGATGCTCAGCTTGGAGAAGAGAAGGCTCCAGGCAGACCTTACAGCACCTTCCAGTACCTAAAGAGCTGGAGAGGGACTTTTTATAAGGGCATATAGTGATAGGATGAGGGGGAATGGTTTTAAAACTGAAAGAGAGTGAGTTTAGGTTAGATACTAGGAAGAAATTCTTCACTGTGAAGGTAGTGAGGCACTGAAACAGGTGGTCCAGAGAAGCTGTGCATGCTCTGTCCCTGGGAGTGTTCGAGATCAGGTTGGATGGGGCTTTGAGCAGCCTTGTCTAGTGAAAGGTGTCCTGTCCCACAGCAGGGATGTTGATATAGGGGATCTGTAGAGGTCCCTTCCAAACCAAACCATTCTGTGAATCCATGAATTTATAATGCATGTAAATTGGAAAGCAAAGGTCAGTTGTGATTTCACTGCACTTTTACTGGAACTTCACATTAAATTTTTTGTCTCTGTGTGCTTTGTTACAGTAATAGCATATTGTAATTGAAAGACTAGTGTTGTGCTTCTGATTTCTGGGCAGGGGGCATTTTTGATAGATACTAAAGGTTGGGTTTGTTCAGTTGATTTTTCTCAGCTGGAAATGTACTGTCCACGTGTGTAAAATCTTGGAATGTAGCGCTGAATTCCCAGTAAAGTAATTGATCTCAAACAGAGAGCCCCAGGTGGAATTACTTATCCAGCTTATGTTTGTCTCACCTATTATTTTGCCAAGAGCTGGCTAATTTAAGGCAAAACTGTAATGACAGTCCAAACATTAGTGACTCTGGAAATAGACTGTGGGACTTTGTAGGACATTGTGTTTTCTGTATTTCCTCATTTTTACTTCAAGGCAAAAAAATATGTATTTGTGTACAATTAGTACACCTGCTGAAATACAGGATTTTTCCTCAACACTATTGTTCTGTGACAACAGCAATATTATATCTGTATTTTTTCATTCAGAAGAGCAGTAGGAGGAATAATGCATTTAAATATACCAAATCATATTTAATTTGTTGCTTAGCAGCCAAAGCAAATTATGGTAATCTCTGAGGCAGATCAAATATTGCTGTAGTATAGGAATTTCAGATCAGTTTGTCCATTTTATGTTGTCATGTAGTACTACACCAAAGTTCAGAGTATGAGGAAGAGAGGTCTCTTTTCCCAGTTATCGATGTTCTCCTTAGCCAGAGTCATTTTGATGAAACCTGAAATGGCATCAGGAGAAAAGCTAAAGTGAGCATTAAAGCAAAAAAGAGGGCAGGAGGGGGAAGAAAAGAGGCAAAATGAAAAACAATTCTGCCTTTTGATATGTCACCAGATGAGCACTTCAGTTAGATTCGTAGATGAGAAAATGTGACATGTCCCTAGCCTGGATGTTTAGGGAATTCCCTGGATGTCAATTTAATTTACAGGCTTTTCCACCATGTAAGTTCAAAGGTATGGAAAATACAGTAACTAGTCTGTGCTCTTTTGAAGCTACAGGTGATTCAGTTTCACACTGTACATAGGGCAAGTGATGTTATCTTAATTAAGATTAATGCCAAACCTTAATCATTTGGTATTAATTTAGTTTTACTAAGTGTAGTTGGATACAAAATGTAGTAATTACCACAGCAAAAGCAAGCAAAACCTTTGGGCATGTGCAATTCTTTCAATGTTGTTCTGTCTCCAATATTTTGTGCAGGAAGGAATTGCTATGAATTGGTGTTTGGGGGTTGGGAACGTGGGACACACAATCTATTTAAAGACAGAAGTACTTTCAGATTGATTCAACAGTAAGATATGTACATGAATACACACAAAATAAAAAGAAAAAAAAGAGATACTTTAATATATAGGTAAACTTTAAGGTGCATGCAAACAGAACCGAACTGCTTCAGGTTGACTGAGGAGCAGACTGAGCTGAGCAGAGGGTGTTCATATGTGAGTAGTGGAAAATCATCTGAGGGACTGGTATAGCTCTAAAAAAAACCCCACCAAAGCTCATGCAGTGGAGAAGGGTAGAGATTGGGTAATAATTATTTTTTTTTTTCTTTTCTTTTCTGTACTGCAGTCCAATGACCTCTCCTATGCTCTGTGATGTTAAGCAGCAGGCAATGTTGGTAGGGCTAATCAGGCCAACCAGTGGCATCTGAATTTGGGGTCTTGGAGCATGAAAGAAGCATCTGCCGCAGTGCATGAGAGCTGGGCACTCAAATGGGAAATATGTGTGCATGTATGATTTGAAACTCTTAAGCTCAAAGCATGAAAATGGACTGATTTTGAGTCAAATGTTTTGTGAACACCAATCTGTTGCTGTCATGAATTACTCTTCAGAGAAACTCAAAACCTTTTGGAAAGAAAAATCCTTCTGGTTGGAAACCTGATGTACACTAATATCTTTGGTACCCAGCACACAAGCTGCACTTAATTTTCTTTGAGGGTCAGTTAGGAAAAAGAAGCTAAAGTTCTCAGGCTATGACCACAAATGTAATTTTTGACTTTAACTCTTTGGGCTTTTTTTTGTTTCAATTTCTTTTGCTGTGAAGATTGTGTTCACCCTTATTTTAAAGTTTCACTTTCTGGTTTAAATGAGTAATCATTATGTGTGGGCAGCATCGTTTTGAGGGTGGCTTTTGATGCATAAGCAACTGCTGCAGAGAGATACTGCATATTTATGGAAGTTGGGTTGCAGAGGTTTTTTTTTGTCCGTGTGTGTGTAAAGGAGAGGAATATTTCTTATCCTAACATAGAGAAGGAAATGTGTACTTTTCAGAATAAGATATAGAAAATGTTAACAACTTTTATATCACAAATATTTTATAAAGAAAAAGTTAAACACAGTACAACCTGGATGTTTACTTTCTTCTTTGCTGTGAAATATTTCTGCACTTTGTATTGTAATTTGGTCTTCCGAGAATTCTGTTCATGCAGCATCTCTTTTGTTTAAAGGTGTTTATGTACTTCGGGGCTTAACTGGATTTAGTAAAACATGTGAGAAACATGGGAAGTATATGTTTTCTTTCACATGCAAAAGCTAAAGGAATGGAGAGTCTTTGTGGACTGCTTAAAATTAACACAATGTGAAAAGCTTGGAAGAAGAGCCAATTCTCTAGACTCCTTATGCCCTAATCTCAAAATTATTATTTTTCATTTTTTCATTCAGAATTTAATTTCAGACAGTTGCAAAATTGTAGGTTACAGAACACTGCTGACATAAACATGATATATCTCAAAAGATTCTTTGATACTAAACCTGAAATTTTATAACCTAGTTTAGTTGTAATTGAGGGAAGGAGCTCTTACTGTGTTGTGTTTGTGGAGTGGTTTGGTTTGGTTCCTTTTTCCTGACAGAAACAGGTGCTATTATTATAGTCTACAGTTTCAATGGCAAAAAAAAGACTGAAAAGCATTCAGGGAGCATCACTTCAGTGTTTCACTAACAAATGTGAAAGATAATGTAACCAGTCAATAGTGGGCATTTAATGGACAGTTTGCTAACTGATGGAAGCCTTAAGTGAGGTAGGCTACAAATCAGAAATGAAGTCACCAGAAGTGATCTCTTTCTGTAAGATACAGTTTTTAATTTTAATTATAAGATAAATGCCTGTAGCTGTACAGGACCTCTGTTTTTCTCGAAACCTGTCATGGGCAGGCTTTTCTCCATGTTTCCCATATGAGCCGTACAGCTTCAGCTGTAGGGGATGTTTCTTACAGGCCCCTTCTTGTTCTATGCTCACTTTTAAAACACAGTATCTGTATATTCCTGACAGAACTGTTGCTAATTGCACATGTGCAGTACAGCAGAAGCACCAACAGATTCCTACTTGTGTCTGTTGGAAAGGCAACAACTGGAAATGGCACCACAGCAATTTATGTAGTATGTTCGCAATCATATTAATTTCTCACGACCATCAAATGTATATGTTAGGCATCCAGTCTGTTTCCATCTTCTAGAGTCTCTGCTCTGTCACAGGACTGGATGTGCATCTTTCATATGGAGGGAGGAAAAGACAGGTGTCAGTAAGGTGCATACTAGGTCTGCAGAATTGAAAATTATTGGCAAGAACAATGTTGAATTGTGTTTTCTAATCTGCAGTCTTGCAGTCAGGGCAGAGAATTAGGATTTGTGTGCATGTGGTGATATTTAGAAAATAAACTTGTGAGGAATTGTTTTATCTTGATTTACATTGAAATGCATTGAAGGTTACATAATCTTGCAGGATTGGATCGTTAATCTTTATTGCTAACTTTCTTCATTTATGAGCTTGAATAGCATCTATGTCCCTGATGCAAACAGAGTGAATTTGTCTGCCTACTTGCATTTATATTCTCGAAGTAATAAATTCTAAGCCAGCAGAAGATACCATGGTGGTTGATGTTATTCAGAGCTGCAAAGCTGTTATTGTAGCAAATAGGTAAAATTGTGTAGTTCAAAAAGAAAAATTATGTGCTTACATAATAGAAAAGAGCACACATTTTTTATATTTTGTGAGCTTAGGTAATTTGTTTTTTCGTAATGCATGGCTTTAGTTTACTTGAAATTACCAAAGGTAGATCTCTTTCCTAGCTTCTCTGGTAATTAATGGTAACTGCTTTTTAGGAATATAAAAAAATTACTGAAGGTTTTCTGTGGAATTATAAAGCATGCACTACACTTGCTTGGTGCGTGCACTATTAACAGCAGTTATTCAGTGAGCATTAGGTTAACATTGTGATGCCATTAGAACTCTCTGAATACTGTAGTAAAAGAAGATGTTAACTTTAATTCTAATGTTTGTTTCTGGAAATTTGAACTCTGGGAGGGTGACAAATTTCGGTGGATGTTTTTCTTATGTAATTGTTTGGATGCCTTTTTTAATGGTTTTATTTGTTTTAACGTTTGAATATACATAAGAGGGTAACAGTAACGTTTAGGTGTTTGAAAAGACATAGACTTTCTGGGGTGAAAAGCTACGAAAAGATTTAAGGAATTGGAGCATCTGTAACATGGGGACTGTCTTGGCGGGCTGGGGTTGTTTTAACCTAGGGGAGAGAAGGCTCGGAGGAATCTCCTCAAAGTGTATAAGTGCCTGATAGAAAGCAGTAAAGAAGATGGAGCCAGGTTCTTCTCAGTGGTGCCCAGTGACATGACAGGAGGCAGGGGGCACAAACTGAAATGCAGGAAATTCCATTTAAACATAAGATAAAACTTCTCTCTGTGAGTGTCATTAAACACTGGAGCAGGTTGTCAAGACACTGTGGACATTCTGTTTGTGAGATACTCAAAACATGACTGGACAAGGCCTGGAGCAACTGCTCTAGCTGACCCTGCTTTGGGAAAGGGCTTGATCTAGGTGAACTTCAGAGGTCCTTTGGAACTGCATTGATTCTATGATTTATTGGCCAGAGTTCTTTTGACTTGTTTTTCTACTGAAATGAGCTTTTTAATGTGCAAAAGTGGACTTTCTTAGACCTTCCAGAAACATTTTAGGAGAATAGTGCAGCACTGGAGCACTTGCTCAGAGAGATTGTAGTCTTCATCCTTTCTACACCATGATGAATTATAGCCAAAGCTGCCCTGGTTTAGTGCTGGTAATAATCCTAATTTAAATGGGGCCCTAAATGACCTCTGGAGGTCTGTCCAGAGAAATGTCTCTGTGGTTCTGTGTCTCCCTGTGAATTTTAGATCTGTGTGGTCATCAGACATGATGTAAAATGAGTAAGGATTCTTGCTAATTGCCACAAATGGGGGCAGCAGGATGGAGTAATCCAAGCACCTTATCCTCCTGTAGCTGCAGTACTTTGAGGGGCTGTCATAATGTGTGTGGTGACCTACCTTCTCCCCTGCTGTTTGGAATTTCTGCAGCTAAGGATTCTTGCCACTGCACACGCACGAGGAACGACTTTGTCTGTTGTATCTGCAGATGTCATAACTTAGGGACATTGCAGCAAAAGAAAATGTTTCTCCTTAAGAAGAAACCCAGGTTTACCTGGGTGCTTGCAAACTAACAATGAAAGATCCAAGTAACAGTTTTCTGTTTATAAAACAAAAGTACCTAAGTTCCACTGCTCTCTTTTCCTTGGCAATAACATGGAGAGGTTGTTATTGGGGTAAGGATTGTTTTCCTCTATGCTGATCCATTTTCATGACTCCGCAGTAAATGAATAATCAAATCCCTGCATGTTAGCTGCTAATTAGCTTTCACTTCAGCTGGTGTCGCACTGGCTGTCCTATAAGATAATGATACATTTTTATGGCTTTTCATACCTCTGCTAGTTATAGCATGTGGGCTTCTTTTGCTTGTTTTTGATGCTGGTAATCTCAGAAGACTGTTGTCGCTGTTCTGTCCTGTATTTTCTCCTCCCTTAGAAAATGGGTGGGAGGTGGGGGAAGGAAGGGGGAATGAGGTAACACTGAAAATCGTGTTGCGGCACACCATCTTCTGGAATGGTGGGTGGTTTTTCTGGTTGTGTGCATCTTATGATTCTATGTTTTCAGAAGCTGGCGTGAAACTGTGCAGCCAATGAAATTATAATTCCTTCACTGAGTGACCTAGTGTGTGGTTATGCACACATTTGCATATGGGTCTAAATTTACTTGGTCTTCTGTAATGAATGTACCATATTAGTATATATGGTTTTGAAGTAAAAGACTTTAAAACATGTTTTTCACATTTACAGGTAATTATAGCTATGGCTCCTTTAGTTTCAGACAGTTATTGTCAGCAGCTCGATTGAAATCTTGAAAAGCGGGGTTCGTGTGTATTAGCATGTGTTCTTCTAAATATAGCAAATAGTTCTAGTTTCTGTATTTTATGCAATGACAGTAACAGTTGTTAAAATACATTTGAAATATCTTGAGTTTTGTAGAATTGTCAGATTATGTGAATTCAAGACTTGTTCTCCCCAACTTCATAGTTACTTTAAAAGACTAGTAGTTACTCATCTTTATATTTCCACAAACAAAGGAGGTATCATAAAGTATCCTTCAGTACAATAAAAATGAACACCTAAGTAACTTTTGGTAAGTGCGATTTTAGGCTATTTACATTGTGCACAATATTTGTTAATGTTACGGTTTTCAGGCGAGTTTAAGCAGGTAGAGAACATTGAGAAAAAAATGACTGATTTAGAAAATTAAGTCTACATGTATATACACAGATAATGTTGCCAGTAGGAAAGCAACAGGAGTCTTCAAAAACAAATGATCACTTTTTTCCTCTCCACCTTTTTTATTAGGCTGCAGAAGCTCTGAGAACAGATCCACAGATCTAAGCTTCTTGTCTGTGCCTTTGGCACTCCGGGTGAGGTAGTGCCTTCTCTTCGCCCAGCAACTTGTACCTTCTTGGTGACTGGGAGAAGGAAGAACCAGAGATCTAAGCTGCCGAAAGAGAATTGAAATGCAGAGGAGAAACAGTTACTCAGCACACACACACACAAAAAAAAAAAAAAAAAAAAAAAAAAAGAAGAAAATAAGAGGAAAAATATTACATCTCCGTTTCATTTTCTGTCCTCAAGAAAGGTGTTTCTGAAATTTCTCATTCTAACTATGGGTTATGTAACTCTAAAAATGAAAAGCAAAATTAAAAAACCAGCATCCAAAACTGTTGTTTAAAGAGATTGTAAATACATTCTCTCCCTTCTAATAGTATTAAGTAAAATCCGTAGATACTGATTTGGCATCGTTTGGGGCTATAGAGAAGCGAATCTTAGCAACTGTACATGAAAACATAGTTTATGCTCTAGTAAAGGTGCTTTCACTTTCATCTTCAGTAAATATAGTAATGGAGGAGAAACTAAATTAATTTTTAAATCGGTGTTGTCTGAGTTATTTTGAAAATCATCAAATTAGTTGAAGACCTGAAATGGCCAAAATTGCATGTACAAGGAAACCATTGGTTTGAGTTGCACAAAGCACTTCAGTTGCATTTATATTTAATAGTCGAATTGGAGAGTAGAGGAAGAGTAGAACTTACATACACACAAAATATGCATAGTTGTATGTAATTTACATGCAAATCTGGGGGTTTTCTCAGAGCTTCAAAACAGAAAGAAATACGTGGAAACTGAAAATTTTTATTCTGCCCCTGTACTGACAAGGTTTAAGGTTTTTTAAGGAGACGTAACCTGCTGTGAAAAAGCTGAACTCCTGGGTAGTCCAAAGGCAGTAGTTGTGTTTCTGATTTTTATACTCACAAAATAGTCGAAACAATTAAAACCCATACTGTTCATCCTGAACTAATTATTTAATTCTAGGTGAATGGCTGGAATTCTAGTTGATTGAAAATCCTTAGAGAAGCGTAATTATTTGAAATACAGGCATTTTGTCTTTTTTTACAGAGCGCTGTTGTATTTGTGTGTTGGTTTGACTTTTCTTTCAGTTCTGATTTTCAATTTACTGTGCTCAAAGACTGGAAAAAGAAGGAGAGACAAGCAGCTGAGAGCTATGCATAGCAGGAGGAAGATAGCATTGTTCCCTGTAAGAGATACCCATGATGCGGTTTGGACCACTTGTGGAAAAGACAGCATGCTTTCATTTGATCTTGCTTCTAGTGGTTTAATAAAATTATGTATTATGTACTGAAATGTACAGACTCACTGAGGTATAAAGTGAGGAAGCATCTTTCCAACTGCCTTCCCCTCCTCTCCCCGCCCAGTGTTTTAGTGGGGGGAAAAGAAAAAGGATCCTGAGCTGCATATTTTGAGACCGTGTGAGGATTTTTCTGTAAAAGACCTTAATATAATGGAAAGAAAGGTTCAGCACCACAAATAGTGATACTAAAAATCTCTTTTTGGGAAAAGAACCCCAAACCATAAGCAAAAAGAGGAAGTAAAAAACCCTCCAAACCTAAAAAACCCCAAACAATAAATAAAACCAAAAATCAAAGCAACCCCCACCTCTCCCCCCCGCCAGAAAAAAACCCACTTGAAACAAAACAAACAAAAAAAAAACCCAGTGGACCTAACTATGCAGGCTTGGGATAATTGTGATAAAATACAGCAAAATTGCAAACTACTCATCCTGCAGGTAGAAGGTAAAATCACATAGAGAGGGAGAACTATTTCTACCTAGGAGCTCTGGACCCCTGAATACAATTTTCCCACTTGCATTTTTTTACACCAGACTAAAACTCATTGTCATTAATGTCTTGTATGTAGAAAATAAACACTGTTAATAACCAGATTAATTATTTTTTAAATTACTTCTGTCCTTAATACATGCATATCCACTTCGCTTTTGGTCTCATTCCTACAAATTATTTTGACAGAGTAGACTAACTACAAAAACATTCATTTTTAGGTCAGTTTGTAAGATTGGGATTTCCACAGGATAGGAATCTTATTTCTAATTGAGAGGCTTCTTTTCAGACACTGTAGTAGAGCATGAGGTTTTATTTTAATGTGGCTATTCGGATCTCACATTGTATAAATTGCTTTTATGTTTAAATAATACCTGCATTAGGTATCTAAAGTCTTCAGCTCTCCTTTGCTAAAAGGAGACCAGGAATGAAAAGGTAGTTAATCATCTACAAAGGTGCCAAAAGCAAAGTTCAGCATTTATTCTCTGGAATGCATATCTCATATTTTTAGGTGACATGATAAATGTATCTTATTTCATAGAGTGGGTTTTAAGAAAATGTACATTAGAGATTTTTGGTTCCTGATTTTCATCGTGACTTTCTGTTAATAGAATTGAGCTGATAACCTTGTTCTAGACCAGTTTAGGGTCCGCATTGCAATACTGAGTAACTGCATCACATAATAACTTCAAAAAAGGTACATACAGCCTTCATGCTTTCGTTCTTTGTGTGGTATATTCTATGGCAAGCTTATTATTTTAATTGACTTTTCTTTGAAGTAAGTAGCAATTTTAAAAGCTGTTTTATATCTGCTAATTTAGCTATGACATTTGAAACTTTTCTTAAAAAAGAACCCTCTATATTTACTTGGCTTTTTAAAAAATATGATGTAACCATTTTATATGCTTTTAATCTGGCTGCTTGGCATGATCACAGTAATCACACTAAGAATTCTGTATATATTTATGACTACACTTCTGGTGTCTATGCCTTTTTTAAAATTTTGCATAGCAGAATTGGCACCTGGGCTGTGAGGCAATCCATTAGCCTGCCCTCCAAGTTATGCTGGTAAATAGTGGTGTATTTCAAAGTTTTAGCTAAGCATGCATATCAATAACAGAAGAGAGTAATGGGGGTATGACTGATGCTGGTGCCTTCTACTGATGGGAGCAGCTCTTAAAGAAAAAGAAATATTACTTTTCCAAAGCCTATTAATTTCAGGAAAGTTTAGAAGTGGTAGTGTTTAATTTTCTTCACAAATTTTAATCTTTGTTTGCTTTTAAGATTATGTAACTACAGCTCAGGTTTTTAGGGTTGACCTGGTAATATCAGTCAAGGAAAGGGTAAAATGGCCTTTTATAATTAGATGCATTGTGATTTATATGGAAGAAGAAAAATTAAACATGGATCTCTTTCTGTTAGTACACCTGTCTATAATCAGCTAATTAAGGTGGGGTGACAGTAATTTTTCTGTATCAGTGTTCAGAATTCATATTTTAAGATAGTTTCCTAAGATGTTTTGTTGTGGTGTTGGTTGTTCTTTTTTAATGTTGAGTATACCACTGGCAGTGGCAACCATGGTCTAAACTTCAGCTCTGTGTTGGGCTGTGTGCAGCTCTCAAGAACTGAAGGTATTGTAAGAGGAACACGTACCACTGAGAGTCCCTAATCTTGAAAGTACTCCTTCCACTGGAGTACTGTTGAAGAGCACTATGAAAAATCAAGAGAGATACATTCTTTGTGTTGGAAAAAAATTGTTAAATTGTGTGGAAAAAAATTTACAGAATTTCTGCAAAACTCTTTCCAAATACCTGTGTTGCCCAGGGTTCTTGGAATAGTTTGATTAAGGATTCTGAACTTGTCTGAAATAAAATAAATTAATCTAATTTAAGATAATTCATCATAATAAAGATAACATTTAGATATGAGATCATCCTGTGTATTCAGTTGTTCAAAGATCTGACCAAGTGCTGCTTCTGTAGCCTTAAAATGTAGTTCTTTTGCAAAGTGTGTCTCTTGGATCTTGCTTCTAGGGAAGATCATCTTCATAATGTCCCTTCTCTTTGCTCCTCAGAGTCAGCTGGTGTTTCTTTGCCAGAACTATTGGGAAAATTGCTCTGTAAAAGGCTCCCAGAACGTTTGTGGAAGGAGTAGCACCATTTCATAAACAAATGTTAACTTTTATCTGTAGAAACATTGTCTCAGATGGGAATTTTTATTTCTTTTTCATGAATCTAGTAGATATATGATGAATATTGAAGACAGATTGGTTGAGATGTTCGTTGCATAGTGCTGCTTTCACTGCTAATGCTTATTAAAGAGAAACTGCATTTTTAAAGTGCTTGGAAAGAACTTTTGGATTTTTTAAGGCAAGAGGATTAAGGCAGATTTATTTTCCCAGAGTTTGCCTGTGCAAGTCACAAATCAAAAATATTTTCCTTGTGGCTTGATCTACACTTGCTTGGTGGTTTGTTTGGTTTTTTGTTTCAAATCTACTACTACTACCACTAAGAAATGGTGTTAATAGATGGAGCGATAAAAGTGAATGATAGAAGCTGGTTTTACTTCCTAACAGCAGAGTGTGTGCTTGTACTCACCTGTAAAAAAACCCCTAACCACTAACAGAACTGCACTCCGGGAAGTAAAATGAATAATAGCTTGGTGTTTGCTTGTTTTGGATGTGTGGTTTTGTTTTGGATTTTCTTTTATCATAGAATCATAGAATCATAGGATCAGATGGGTTGGAAAGGACCTCTGAGATCATCAAGTCCAACCCTTGATCCATTACCACCACAGATGTAGTTCAGATGTAGACAAAACTCTAGAATTTTGGATAAGTACAGGTGGCAGAAAATTGACCACAAGATTCTCAAACCTATCTTGTATATTAATGGCTTCAATTCACAAGCATATCCCTGTGTTTTGACAACAAATCTATCCTTCAGCTGGTTTTTCTTGTGTGTGTACACTTGCATCTCTATGCTTATATATATTCTGTGTTGAACAACTGGAGAATGCCTTACAGTTGTAATGAAACAGTTTTTATTATCCTCCATTACTTTGTTTTCATAAGCTTTAAAAATTCCTTTATGATGTGAAGTTGCATTTGCCTGTTGATCATGATATGTGAAGTGCTGCATAAGAGCTGTGCAGAGCCAAGCCAAAATGGAGGAAACAAATCTCATGCTCCATCTGTGGCACTGGGAAAGAGGAATAACAGGCAAGGAATGTATATAGCTATTTTACTCTGAAATACTCCCCAGCTTTAAGTTTGCGTGGGATTCAGATTTCCAAGGTCAAGAGAGGGATTTGAATAACTGAAAAATCTGAAAAATCTAATTAACTGCCACCTGTGTGTAAAGTTTCTAGTAAAAACTTCCATAAACTTTGAAGACTGTGCTGATTTCAGGCATGGAGGTAGAGCCATCGTTGTGCTTAGGTATCCAGCTTTCAGCAAAGGCTGTTTGGAAACCAAGGCTGGCAGTTCCTGCTGCTGTGTTCTGTAGGACTGCAGACCAGGAGGAATTAGGTGAGCACTTTTGATGCATGTAAACAGTAGGGAGTTAAGCCCAAACCACAGGTTTTCCTTCTTTGCCAGATTTCAGAAACATGTAGGTTACCAGTGCCTGTATCCTGGTGCTTGAGGCATTCCAGAAAGTGAGAAGGGTGGATCTGAGTAAATGTTTAGTGAATCAATGTTCCCCAATAGTGCATCAGTGCTTAGGCTGTTATGTGAGATACAGGCAATAACATCAATTAATCCAGTTCTTTGGACACAGATAATATGGCTGAAAAAACAAAATGTGGAAAATGCTTACTTCAAGTGCAGCTTGGGTATCTAAGTACATAAAAGAAGTAAAATTTCAGAAACACATTTTTCTTGCACATTTCTTGCTAGTTGTACCTATTTCCTTTACTCAGGATATTGAGCATTGGCAATACTCGTTTTCTGGACCTATACATACAGTGCCTAGAAAATTAAGGTGCTTAATGGAGCCTGAGAGTTTGATCTCTAGAGCCAGCCAGCTGTTTCTGCACTAAAGGACAGAGCATAAGGAGTCTTATTTTTGTATCTGATATCTGACTTGGATATACTTTAACAGGAGCAGTTAAAACTGGAACAGTTAATTGAGTGAGATTACTTAAGGCACGTTTGTTATTTTTGATAGCTCTGTACATAGAGAATAAAACATTCCATTTTGCAGTTATATAAAAAATTCATTTAAACATTCTGAAAGCAGCCTTGTCTTTGATTCCTGATGAATATGTCTTTAATGGAAAAGAAACAGAAGTAATGAAATAAAGCTTTTAAAAGGTTTTCGGTATACAATATATTACAGAATGGAGGGACAGTGTGTATGTAAAGAAAACTTCCAAGTGCAATCAGCTTGCACAGTCATACAGAAACTGTGCTGCTTTTCATGCTTCTGTTAATGGTATTCGTTACTTAATATCTGCAAAACTACTTCATTGTAGTCCGTCAAAACCCTCCTTATAACTTGTTGTCCAATACCTACCTAAACAGGCATAGGCAATATTAATGGAGTATTTGTGCCGGTGTTTTTCTGTCTCTTATTTCCTTGTCTGCTGTTGCAAGTCTCTTGGAGATACCAGTCTTAATCAGTAGAAAGTGGGAAGTTGTTGATGTTCTCATCTGTAGATGAGAAAATGAAAAGCATCATTAAATGGTGGAAGACTGAAGACTGAATTGATTAGGTTGAAATGTAATAGTGCAAATGTCAAAAGAAGCGTTTTTACATTTATCCATAGAAGAGCGCATAAGAAAACCGGAGAAGCCCAAGCTGACCTAGACAATAATTGCCAAGCAAAAATGAATCTGAATTCTGTAAAAGGCAAATTTGCTATTAGGCTGTATCAGATGAAGTATTTCTGAAATAGCTAGAAGTAAAATAGTGCCATTTTACAAAGCAC